>JANJXV010000414.1:77500-90000 GCA_024803745.1 Megascapheus bottae
TAGGGTTAGGGCTAGGCTTAGGTTTTGGGTTAGTGTTAGGGTAAGGTTAAGGGATAGGGTTAGGGTGAGCGTTAGGGTTAGGGTAAGGGTAGGTTTAGTGTTAGAGTTGGGGTTAGGGTAAGGTTAAGTGTTAGGGTTAGGGTTAGGGTTAAGATTAGGGTTAGGGATATGGTTACGGTTAGGTTTAGGGTTAGGGTTAGGGTTAGGGTTAGGGTTGGGGTTAGGGTTAGGGTTAGGGTTAAAGTGAGGGTTAGTGTTAGGGTTAGGGTTATGGTAAGTTGAAGTGTTAGGGTTAGGATTAGGGTTAAGATTAGGGTTAGGATTAGGGGTACGGTTAGGTTTAGGGTTAGGGTTAGGGTAAGCATTATGTTTAGGGTTGGGGTTAGGGTTAGGGTTAGGGTTACGGTTAGGTTTAGGGTTAGGTTAGGGTAAATATAAGGGTTAGGGTTAGGGTGAGGGTTAGGGTTAGGGTTAAAGTTAGGGTTAGTGTTAGGGTTAGGGTTAGGGTAAGGTTAAGAGTTAGGGTTAGGGTTAGGGTTAAAATTAGGGTTAGGGTTAGGGTGCCGGTTAGGTTTTGGGTTAGGGTTAGGATAAGGGTTAAGTTTAGGGTTAGGATTAGAGTTAGGGTTATGGTTAGGGTAAGGGTATGGGTTAGGGTTAGGGTTAGGTTTAGGTTTAGGGTTGGAGTTAAGGTAGGGTTAGGGTTAGGGTAAGGGTAAGGGTTAGGGTTAGGGTAAATGTTAGGGTTAGGGTTAGTATTAGGGTTAGGGTTAGGGTAAGGTTTAGGGTTATGGTTAAGGTTAGGGTTAGGTTTAGGGTTAGGGATAGGGTAAGGGTAAGGGTTAGGGTTACTGTTAGGGTTAAGGTTAGGGTTAGGGTTAGGTTTAGGGTTAGATTTAGGGTTAGGTTTATGTTTAGGGTTAGAGTGAGGTAAGGGTAAGGGTTAGGGTTAGGGTTAGGGTAAGGGTAAGGTTTAGGGTTATGGTTAGGGTTAGGGTTAGGGTTACGGTTAGGGTAAGGGTAACAGTTAGGGTTAAGATTATGGTTAAGTTTAGGGTTAGGGTTAGGGTTTGGGTTAGGATTAGGGTTAGGTTTAGGTTTAGTGTTAGGGTTGGCATAAGGTTAATGTTTAGGGTTAGGTTTAGGCTTAGGGTTAGGGTTTAGGTTAGGGTTGGGTTAGGGTTAGAGTTAGGGTTAAGGTTAGGGTTAGGGACAGGGTTTGGGTTAGGGTAAGGGTAAGGGTTAGGATTATGGTTAGGGTTAGGAAAAGGGTAAGGATTAGGGTAAGTTTTAGGGTTAGGATTAGTGTTAGGGTAAAGTTTAGGGTTAGGGTTAGGGTTAGGGTAAGGGTTAGGGTTAGGGTTAGGGTTAAGTTTTCGGTTAGGAAAAGGGTAAGGATTAGGGTAAGGGTTAGGGTTAGGATTAGTGTTAGGGTAAGGGTTAGGGTTAGGGTTAGCGTTATGGTAAGTTTTAGGGTTAAGGTTAGGGTTAGGGTTAGGGTTAGCTTTAAGGTTAGGGTTAGGTTTAGGGTAAGGGTAAGGGTTAGTGTTAGGTTTGGGTTAGGGTTAAGGTTAGGGTTTGGTTAGGGTTAGAGTTCGGGTAAGCGTTAGTTTTAGATTTAGGGTTAGGGTTAGGTTTAGCGTTAGGGTCAGGGTAAGGATAAGGGTTAGAATTAGGGTGAGGGTTTGGGTTATGTTTACGGTTAGGGTTAGAGTAAGGGTAAGGGTAAGTTTTAGGTTTAGGTTTAGGGGTTAGGTTAGTGTTAGGGTTAGGTTAAGGGTAAGGCTTAGGGTTAGAGTTATTGTTTGGGTTAATTTTAGGGTTAAGGTTAGGATAAGAGTAAGGGTAAGGGTTAGGGTTAGGGTTAAGGTTAGGGTTAGGGTTAGGGTAAGAGTAAGGGTAAGGTTAGGGTTAGGGTTAGGGTAAGGGTTAAGGTTAGGGTTAGGTTTTGGATTAGGGTGAGGGTTACGGTAAGTATTAGGGGTATGGTTAGGGTTAGGTTTAGGTTTAGAGTAAGGGTTAGGGTTAGGGTTAAGGTTAGGGTTAAGGTTAGGGTTAGGGTTAGTGTAAGGGTAAGGGTAATGGTTAGGGTTAGGGTTAGGGTTAGGGGTTAGGGGTATGGTTAGGGTTAGGGTAAGGTTTAGGTTTAAGGTGAGAGATTAGTGTTAGTGTTAGGGTTAGGGTTAGGGTTAGGGTTAGTCTAAGGGTTAGGGTTAGTGTTAGGGTCTGGTAAGGTTTAGAGTTAGGGTTAGGGTTAGGGGTAGGGTAAGGGTAGGGTTAGGGTTAGGGTTAGTGTTAGGTTTAGGGTTAGGGTTAGGGTAAGGGTAAGGGTTAGGGTTAGGGTTTGGGTTAGGGTTAGGTTTAGGGTAAGGGTAAGGGTTAGGGTTAATGTTAGGGGTAGGGTTAGGGTTAGGTTTAGGGGTTAGGGTTAGGGTTAGAGTTAGGTTTATGGTTAGTTTTAGGGTTGGGGTTAGGGTAAGGGTAAGGGTGAGGGTTAGGGTTAGGGTTAGAGTTAGGTTTAGGGTTAGGTTTAGGGTTAGTGTTAGGGTAAGTGTAAGGGTTATGTTTAGGGTTAGGGTTAGGATTAGGGTTAGCGTTAGGGTAAGGGTAAGGTTAGGGTTAGGGTGAGGGTAGGGTTAGGGTTAAGGTTAGGGTTAGTGTTCGGGTTAGGGTTAGGGTTAGGGTAAGGGTAATGGTTAGGGTTAGGTTTAGGGTTAAGGTTAGGGTTAGGGTTAGGGGTTAGGGTTAGGGTTAGGGTTTGGTTAGGGTAAGGGTTAGGGTTAGGGAAAGGGTTAGGGTTAGGGTTAGGGTTGGCATTAATGTTAGGGTTAAGGATAGGGTAAGAGTAATTGTTACGGTTAGGGTTTGGGTTAGGTTTAGGGTAAGGGTAAGGGTTTGGGTTAGGGTTAGGGTTAGGGTTAGGGTTAGGGTTAGGATAAGAGTAAGGGTTAGGGTTAGGGATAGGGGTTAGCGTTAGGGTTAGGGTTAGGGTAAGGGTAAGGTTTAGGGTTAGGATTAGGTTTAGGTGTTAGGGTTAGGGTTACGGTTAAGGTAAGGGTTAGGGTTAGGTAAGGGTTAGGGTTAGGGTTAGGTTTAGGGTTAGGATTAGGGTAAGGTTTGGGGTTGGGTTTAAGGTTAGGGTTAGGGTTTGGGTAAGGGTAAGGGTTAGGGTTAGGATTAGGGTTAGGGATAGGTTTAGGGTTAGGTAAGGGTAAGGGTTAGGGTTAGGGTTAGGGTTAGGGTAAGGGTAACAGTTAGGGTTATGGTTAGGGTTAGGTTTAGGGTTAGGGTTAGGGTAAGGGTAACAGTTATGGTTAAGATTAGGGTTAAGCTTAGGGTTAGGGTTAGGGTTACGGTTAGGGTTAGGATTAGGGTTAGGTTTAGGTTTAGTGTTAGGGTTAGGGTAAGGGTAATGTTTTGGGTTAGGCTTAGGCTTAGGCTTAGGGTTAGGGTTTAGGTTAGGGTTAGGTTAGGGTTAGGGTTAGGGTTAAGGTTAGGGTTAGGGACAGGTTTAGAGTTAGGGTAAGGTTAAGGGTTAGGATTATGGTTAGGGTTAGGAAAAGGGTAAGGATTAGGATAAGGGTTAGGTTTAGCATTAGTGTTAGCGTAAGGGTTAGGGTTAGGGTTAGGGTTAGGTTAAGGGTTAGGGTTAGGGTTAGGGTTACCATAGGGTTAGGGTTAGGGTTAGGGTAAGGGTAAGAGTTAGGGTTAGGTTTAGGGTTAGGGTTTGGTTAGGTTTAGGGTTAGGGTTAGGGTAAGGGTTAGGGTAAGGATAAGGGTTAGGATTAGGGTTAGAGTTAGGTTATGTTTAGGGTTAGGGTTAGGGTATGGGTAAGGGTAAGGGTTAGGTTTAGGTTTAGGGGTTTGCTTTAGTGTTAGGGTTAGGGTAAGGGTAAGGGTAAGGGTTAGGGTTAGGGTTAGTGTTAGGGTTAAGTTTAGGGTTAGGGTTAGGGTAAGAGTAAGGGTTAGGGTTAGGGTTAGGGTTAAGGTTATGGTTAGGAAAAGGGTAAGGATTAGGGTAAGGTTTAGGGTTAGGATTAGTGTTAGGGTAAGGATTAGGCTTAGGGTTAGGGTAAGGGTTAGGGTTAGGGTTAGGGTTAGGGTTAGCTTTAAGTTTAGGGTTAGGGTTAGGTTAAGGGTAAGGGTTAGTGTTAGTGTTAGGGTTAGGGTTAGGGTTAGGGTTAGAGTTCGGGTAAGGGTTAGGTTTAGAGTTAGGGTTAGGGTTAGGCTGAGGTTATGTTTAGGGTAAGGATAAGGGTTAGGATTAGGTTGAGGGTTAGGGTTATGTTTAGGGTTAGGGTTAGAGTAAGGGTAAGGGTAAGTTTTAGGCTTAGGTTTAGGGGTTAGGGTTAGTGTTAGGGTTTGGGTAAAGGTAAGGGTAAGGCTTAGGTTTAGAGTTAGTGTTAGGGTTAATTTTAGGGTTAAGGTTAGGGTAAGAGTAAGGGTAAGTGTTAGGGTTAGGGTTCAGGTTAGGGTTAGGGTTAGGGTAAGAGTAATGGTAAGGTTAGGGTTAGGGTTAGGGTAAGGGTTAATGTTAGGGTTAGGTTTTGGGTTAGGATTAGGGTTACGGTAAGTATTAGGGGTAGGGTTAGGGTTAGGTTTAGGTTTAGGGTAAGAGTAAGGGTTAGGGTTAGGGTTAAGTTTAGGGTTAAAGTTAGGGTTAGGGTTAGTGTAAGGGTAAGGGTAATGGTTAGGGTTAGGGTTAGGGTTAGGGGTATGGTTAGGGATAGGGTAAAGTTTAGGTTTAAGGTGAGAGATTAGTGTTAGGGTTAGGGTTAGGGTTAGACTAAGGGTTAGGGTTAGGGTTAGGGTAGGGTAAGGTTTAGAGTTAGGGTTAGGGTTAGGGGTAGGGTAAGGGTAGTGTTAGGGTTAGGGATAGTGTTAGGTTTAGGGTTAAGGTTAGGGTAAGGGTTAGGGTTAATGTTAGGGTTAGCGTTAGGGTTAGGGTTAGGGGTTAGGGTTAGGGTTAGAGTTAGGTTTAGGGTTAGGTTTAGGGTTGGGGTTAGGTTAAGGGTAAGTGTGAGGGTTAGGTTAGGGTTAGGGTTAGGGTTAGAGTTAGTGTTATGGTTATGGTTAGGGTTAGGGTTAGGGTTAAGGTTAAGGTTAGGATTAGGGTTAGGGTTAGGGTAAGGGTAGGGTTAGGGTTAGGGTTAGCATTAAGGTTACGGTTAGGGTTAGGAAAAGGGTAAAGTTTAGGGAGAGGGTTTGGGTTAGGGTCAGGGTAAGGGTAAGGGTTAGGGTAGGGTTAAGGTTAAGGTTAGGATTAGGGTTAGGGTTAGGGTAAGGGTAGGGTTAGGGTTAGGGTTAGCATTAAGGTTAGGGTTAGCGTTAGGGTAAGGGTAAAGGTTATGGTTAGGGTAAGGGTTAGGGTTAGGGTGAGGGTTAGGGTAGGGTTAAGGTTAGGGTTAGTGTTAAGGTTAGGGTTAGGTTAGGGTAAGGATAAGGGTTAGTGTTAGGGTTAGGGTTAGGGTTAAGGTTAGGGTTACGGTTAGGGTTAGGGGTTAGGGTTAGGGTATAGGTTAGGGTCAGGGTTAGGGTTTTGGTTATGGTTAGGGTAAGGGTAAGCGTTAGGGTTAGGGTTAGGGTGAGGGTTAGGGTAGGGTTAAGGTTAGGGTTAGTGTTAAGGTTAGGGTTAAGTTAGGGCAATGATAAGGGTTAGGGTTAGGGTTAGGGTTAGGGTTAAGTTTAGGGTTACGGTTAGGGTTAGGGGTTAGGGTTAGGGTATAGGTTAGGGTTAGGGTTAGGGTTTTGGTTAGGGTTAGGGTAAGGGTAAGCGTTAGGGTTAGGGTTAGGTTTAGGGTTAAGGTTAGGGTAAGGTTAAGTGATAGGGGTAGAGTTAGTGTTAGGTTTAGGGTTAGGGTTAGGGTAAGGGTAAGGGTTAGGGTTAGGATTCGGATTAGGGGTTATCGTTAGGGTTAGGGTTAGGGTAAGGGTAAGGTTTAGGGTTAGGGTTAGAGTAAGGGTTAGGGTTAGGGTAAGGGTTAGAGTTAGGGTTAGGGTTAGGGTTAGTTTTAGGGTTAGGGTTAGGGTAAGGGTTAGGGTTAGGTTTAGTTTTGGGGTTAAGGTTAGGGCTAGGGTAAGGGTAAGGTTTAGGGTTAGGGTTAGGGTTAGGGAAAGGGTTAGGTTTAGGGTTAGGTTTAGGGTTGGGGTTAGGGTAAGGGTAAGGGTGAGGGTTAGGATTAGGGTTAGGGTTAGGTTTAGGGTTAGGGTAAGGGTAAGGGTTAGTGTTAGGGTGAGGGTTACTGTTAAGGTTAGGGTTAGGGTTAGGGTTAGGGTTAGGGTAGGGATAAGGGTTAGGGTTAATGTTAGGGTTAGCGTTAGGGTAAGGGTTAGGGTTAGGTTTAGTTTTGGGGTTAAGGTTAGGGCTAGGGTAAGGGTAAGGTTTAGGGTTAGGGTTAGGGTGAGGGAAAGGGTTAGGTTTATGGTTAGGTTTAGGGTTGGGGTTAGGGTAAGGGTAAGGGTAAGGGTGAGAGTTAGGATTAGGGTTAGGGTTAGGTTTAGGGTTAGGGTTAGCGTAAGGGTAAGGGTTAGTGTTAGGGTGAGGGTTACTGTTAAGGTTAGGGTTAGGGTTAGGGTTAGGGTAGGGATAAGGGTTAGGGTTAATGTTAGGGTTAGCGTTAGGGAAACGTAAGGGTTAGGGTTAGGGTTAACATTAAGGTTAGGATTAGGGTTAGGTTTAGGGTAAGGATAGGGTTAGGGTTAGGGTTAGCAATAAGGTTAGGGTTAGGGTTAGGGTAAGGGTAAAGGTTAGGGTTAGGGTTTGGGTTAGGGTTAGGGTAAGGGTAAGTGTTAAGGTTAGGGTTAGGTTTAGGGTTAAGGTTAGGGTAAGGGTAAGTGTTAGGGTTAGAGTTAGTGTTAGGTTTAGGGTCAGGGTTAGGGTTAGGGTAAGGGTAAGGGTTCGGGTTTGGATTAGGGTTAGGGGTTATCGTTAGTGTTAGTGTTAGGGTTAGGGTTAGGGTTAGGGTTAGGGTTTGGGTTAGGTTTAGGTTTAGGGTTTGGGTTAGGGTGTTGTAAGTGTAAGTGTTAGGGTTAGGGTTAGGGTTAGGGTTAGGATAAGGGTAAGGGTTAGTGTTAGAATAAGGGCAAGGGTTAGGGTTAGTGTGAGGGTTAGTGTTAGGGGTTAGGGTTAAGGTTAGGTTTAGGGTTAGAGTTAGGGTAAGGGTAAGGGTTAGGGTTAGGGTAGGGTTAGGTTCAGGGTTAGGGTTAGGTTAAGGGTAAGAGTTAGGTTTAGGGCTAGGGTGAGGGTTAGGTTTAGGGTTAGTGTTAGGGTAAGGGTAAGGGTTAGGGTTAGGGTTAGGGTTAAGGTTAGGTTTATTGTTAGGGTTAGGGTTAGGATTAGGGTTAGGTTCAGGGTTAGCGTTAGGGTTAAGTTAAGGGTTAGGGTTAGGCTTAGGCTTAGGGTTAGGGTTACGGTTAGCATTAAGTTTAGGGTTAGGGTTAGGGTAAGGTTAAGGGTTAGGTTTACTGTTAGGGTTAGTGTTAGGGGTTAGGTTTAGGGTTATGTTTAGGGTTATGTTTAGGGTTAGGTTTAGGGTAACCGTAAGGGTTAGGATTAGGTTTAGGGTTAGATTTATCGTTAGGGTTAGGGTAAGCGATAGGGTTAGGGTTATGGTGAGGTTTAGGGTAGGGTTAAGGTTAGGGTTAGTGTTAGTGTTAGGGTTAGGTTAGGGTAAGGAAAAGGGTTAGGGTTATGGTTAGGGTTAAGGTTATGCTTACGGTTAGGGTTAGGGGTTAGGGATAGGGTTAGGGTTAGTTTTAGGGTTAGTGTTAGGGTAAGTGTAAGGGTTATGTTTAGGGTTAGGGTTAGGATTAGGGTTAGAGTTAGGGTAAGGGTAAGGTTAGGGTTAGGGTGAGGGTAGGGTTAGGGTTAAGGTTAGGGTTAGAGTTCGGGTTAGGGTTAGGGTTAGGGTAAGGGTAATGGTTAGGGTTAGGTTTAGGGTTAAGGTTAGGGTTAGGGTTAGGGGTTAGGGTTAGGGTTAGGGTTTGGTTAGGGTAAGGGTTAGGGTTAGGGAAAGGGTTAGGGTTAGGGTTAGGGTTGGCATTAATGTTAGGGTTAAGGATAGGGTAAGAGTAATGGTTACGGTTAGGGTTTGGGTTAGGTTTAGGGTAAGGGTAAGGGTTTGGGTTAGGGTTAGGGTAAGGGTAAGGGTTTGGGTTAGGGTTAGGGTTAGGTTTAGGGTTAGGGTTAGGGTTAGGGTTAGGATAAGAGTAAGGGTTAGGGTTAGGGATAGGGGTTAGCGTTAGGGTTAGGGTTAGGGTAAGGGTAAGGTTTAGGGTTAGGATTAGGTTTAGGTGTTAGTGTTAGGGTTACGGTTAAGGTAAGGGTTAGGGTTAGGTAAGGGTTAGGGTTAGGGTTAGGTTTAGGGTTAGGATTAGGGTAAGGTTTGGGGTTAGGTTTAGGGTTGGGTTTAAGGTTAGGGTTAGGGTTTGGGTAAGGGTAAGGGTTACGGTTAGGATTAGGGTTAGGGATAGGTTTAGGGTTAGGGTTAGGTAAGGGTAAGGGTTAGGGTTAGGGTTAGGGTTAGGGTAAGGGTAAGTGTTAGGGTTATGGTTAGGGTTAGGTTTAGGGTTAGTGTTAGGGTAAGGGTAACAGTTATGGTTAAGATTAGGGTTAAGGTTAGGGTTAGGGTTAGGGTTAGGTTTAGGGTTAGGATTAGGGTTAGGTTTAGGTTTAGTGTTAGGGTTAGGGTAAGGGTAATGTTTTGGGTTAGGCTTAGGCTTAGGGTTAGGGTTTAGGTTAGGGTTAGGTTAGGGTTAGGGTTAGGGTTAAGGTTAGGGTTAGGGACAGGTTTAGAGTTAGGGTAAGGTTAAGGGTTAGGATTATGTTTAGGGTTAGGAAAAGGGTAAGGATTAGGATAAGGGTTAGGGTTAGGATTAGTGTTAGCGTAAGGATTAGGGTTAGGGTTAGGGTTAGGTTAAGGGTTAGAGTTAGGGTTAGGGTTACCTTTAGGTTTAGGGTTAGGGTTAGGGTAAGGGTAAGAGTTAGGGTTAGGTTTAGGGTTAGGGTTAGGTTAGGTTTAGGGTTAGGGTTAGGGTAAGGGTTAGGGTAAGGATAAGGGTTAGGATTAGGGTTAGAGTTAGGTTATGTTTAGGGTTAGGGTTAGGGTATGGGTAAGGGTAAGGGTTAGGTTTAGGTTTAGGGGTTTGGTTTAGTGTTAGGGTTAGGGTAAGGGTAAGGGTAAGTGTTAGGGTTAGGGTTAGTGTTAGGGTTAAGTTTAGGGTTAGGGTTAGTGTAAGAGTAAGGGTTAGGGTTAGGGTTAGGGTTAAGGTTATGGTTAGGAAAAGGGTAAGGATTAGGGTAAGGTTTAGGGTTAGGATTAGTGTTAGGGTAAGGGTTAGGGCTAGGGTTAGAGTTCGGGTAAGGGTTAGGTTTAGAGTTAGGGTTAGGGTTAGGTTGAGCGTTAGGTTTAGGGTAAGGATAAGGGTTAGGATTAGGGTGAGGGTTAGGGTTATGTTTAGGGTTAGGGTTAGAGTAAGGGTAAGGGTAAGTTTTAGGGTTAGGTTTAGGGGTTAGGGTTAGTGTTAGGGTTTGGGTAAGGGTAAGGGTAAGGCTTAGGTTTAGAGTTAGTGTTAGGGTTAATTTTAGGGTTAAGGTTAGGGTAAGAGTAAGGGTAAGTGTTAGGGTTAGAGTTAGTGTTAGGTTTAGGGTCAGGGTTAGGGTTAGGGTAAGGGTAAGGGTTCGGGTTTGGATTAGGGTTAGGGGTTATCGTTAGTGTTAGGGTTAGGTTTAGCGTTAGGGTTAGGGTTAGGGTTTGGATTAGGTTTAGGTTTAGGGTTGGGGTTAGGGTTAGGGTAAGGGTAAGTGTTAGTGTTAGGGTTAGGGTTAGGATAAGGGTAAGGGTTAGTGTTAGAATAAGGGCAAGGGTTAGGGTTAGTGTGAGGGTTAGGGTTAGGGGTTAGGGTTAAGGTTAGGTTTAGGGTTAGAGTTAGCGTAAGGGTAAGGGTTAGGGTTAGGGTAGGGTTAGGTTTAGGGTTAGGGTTAGGTTAAGGGTAAGAGTTAGGTTTAGGGTTAGGGTGAGGGTTAGGTTTAGGGTTAGTGTTAGAGTAAGGGTAAGGGTTAGGGTTAGGGTTAGGGTTAAGGTTAGGTTTATTGTTAGGGTTAGGGTGAGGATTAGGGTTAGGTTCAGGGTTAGCGTTAGGGTTAAGTTAAGGGTAAGGGTTAGGGTTAGGCTTAGGCTTAGGGTTAGGGTTACGGTTAGCATTAAGTTTAGGGTTAGGGTTAGGGTAAGGTTAAGGGTTAGGTTTACTGTTAGGGTTAGGGTTAGGGGTTAGGTTTAGGGTTATGTTTAGGGTTAGGTTTAAGGTTAGGTTTAGGGTAACCGTAAGGGTTAGGATTAGGGTTAGGGTTAGATTTAGCGTTAGGGTTAGGGTAAGGGTTAGGGTTAGGGTTATGGTGAGGTTTAGGGTAGGGTTAAGGTTAGGGTTAGTGTTAGTTTTAGGGTTAGGTTAGGGTAAGGAAAAGGGTTAGGGTTAGGGTTAGGTTTAAGGTTATGCTTACGGTTAGGGTTAGGGGTTAGGGATAGGGTTAGGGTTAGGATTAGGGTTAGCGTTAGGGTAAGGGTAAGGTTAGGGTTAGGGTGAGGGTAGGGTTAGGGTTAAGGTTAGGGTTAGTGTTCGGTTAGGGTTAGGGTTAGGGTAAGGGTAATGGTTAGGGTTAGGTTTAGGGTTAAGGTTAGGGTTAGGGTTAGGGGTTAGGGTTAGGGTTAGGGTTTGGTTAGGGTAAGGGTTAGGGTTAGGGAAAGGGTTAGGGTTAGGGTTAGGGTTGGCATTAATGTTAGGGTTAAGGATAGGGTAAGAGTAATGGTTACGTTTAGGGTTTGGGTTAGGTTTAGGGTAAGGGTAAGGGTTTGGGTTAGGGTTAGGGTTAGGTTTAGGGTTAGGGTGAGGGTTAGGGTTAGGATAAGAGTAAGGGTTAGGGTTAGGGATAGGGGTTAGCGTTAGGGTTAGGGTTAGGGTAAGGGTAAGGTTTAGGGTTAGGATTAGGGTAAGGTTTGGGGTTAGGTTTAGGGTTGGGTTTAAGGTTAGGGTTAGGGTTTGGGTAAGGGTAAGGGTTAGGGTTAGGATTAGGGTTAGGGATAGGTTTAGGGTTAGGGTTAGGTAAGGGTAAGGGTTAGGGTTAGGGTTAGGGTTAGGGTAAGGGTAAGTGTTAGGGTTATGGTTAGGGTTAGGTTTAGGGTTAGGGTTAGGGTAAGGGTAACAGTTATGGTTAAGATTAGGGTTAAGGTTAGGGTTAGGGTTAGGGTTACGGTTAGGGTTAGGATTAGGGTTAGGTTTAGGTTTAGTGTTAGGGTTAGGGTAAGGGTAATGTTTTGGGTTAGGCTTAGGCTTAGGGTTAGGGTTTAGGTTAGGGTTAGGTTAGGGTTAGGGTTAGGGTTAAGGTTAGGGTTAGGGACAGGTTTAGAGTTAGGGTAAGGTTAAGGGTTAGGATTATGGTTAGGGTTAGGAAAAGGGTAAGGATTAGGATAAGGGTTAGGGTTAGGATTAGTGTTAGCGTAAGGATTAGGGTTAGGGTTAAGGTTAGGTTAAGGGTTAGAGTTAGGGTTAGGGTTACCTTTAGGTTTGGGGTTAGGGTTAGGGTAAGGGTAAGAGTTAGGGTTAGGTTTAGGGTTAGGGTTAGGTTAGGTTTAGGGTTAGGGTTAGGGTAAGGGTTAGGGTAAGGATAAGGGTTAGGATTAGGGTTAGAGTTAGGTTATGTTTAGGGTTAGGGTTAGGGTATGGGTCAGGGTAAGGTTTAGGTTTAGGTTTAGGGGTTTGGTTTAGTGTTAGGGTTAGGGTAAGGGTAAGGGTAAGGGTAAGGGTTAGGGTTAGTGTTAGGGTTAAGTTTAGGGTTAGGGTTAGTGTAAGAGTAAGGGTTTGGGTTAGGGTTAGGGTTAAGGTTATGGTTAGGAAAAGGGTAAGAATTAGGGTAAGGTTTAGGGTTAGGATTAGTGTTAGGGTAAGGGTTAGGGCTAGGGTTAGAGTTCGGGTAGGGTTAGGTTTAGAGTTAGGGTTAGGGTTAGGTTGAGCGTTAGGTTTAGGGTAAGGATAAGGGTTATGATTAGGGTGAGGGTTAGGGTTATGTTTAGGGTTAGGGTTAGAGTAAGGGTAAGGGTAAGTTTTAGGGTTAGGTTTAGGGGTTAGTGTTAGTGTTAGGGTTTGGGTAAGGGTAAGGGTAAGGCTTAGGGTTAGAGTTAGTGTTAGGGTTAATTTTAGGGTTAAGGTTAGGGTAAGAGTAAGGGTAAGGTTAGGGTTAGGGTTAGGGTAAGGGTTAAGGTTAGGGTTAGGTTTTGGGTTAGGATTAGCGTTACGGTAAGTATTAGGGGTAGGGTTAGGGTTAGGTTTAGGTTTAGGGTAAGAGTAAGGGTTAGGGTAAGGGTTAAGTTTAGGGTTAAGGTTAGGGTTAGGGTTAGTGTAAGGGTAAGGGTAATGGTTAGGGTTAGGGTTAGGGTTAGGGGTATGGTTAGGGTTAGGGTAAGGTTTAGGTTTAAGGTGAGAGATTAGTGTTAGTGTTAGGGTTAGGG
>JANJXV010000414.1:100000-102500 GCA_024803745.1 Megascapheus bottae
AGGGTTAGGGTTTGGGTTAGGTTTAGGTTTAGGGTTAAGGTTAGGGTTAGGGTTAAGATTAGTTTTATTGTTAGGGTTACGGTTAGGATTAGGGTTAGGTTTACGGTTAGGGTAGGGTTACGTTTATGGTTAGGGTTAGGGTTAGGGTAAGTGTAAGGTTTAGGGTTAGGCTTAGGCTTAGGGTTAGGGTTAGGGTTAGCATTAAGTTTAGGGTTAAGGTTAGGGTAAAGGTAAGGGTTAGGTTTAGTGTTAGGGTTAGGGTTAGGAGTGAGGTTTAGGGTTAGGTTTAGGTTTAGGGTTAGGTTAGGGTAAGGGTAAGGGTTCGGGTTAGGGTTAGGGTTAAGTTTAGGGTTACGTTTAGGGTTAGGGGTTAGGGTTAGGGTTAGGGTTAGTGTTAGGGTTAGGGTTAGGGGTCAGGTTTAGGTTTAGTGTTAGCGTTAGGGTTAGGTTAGGGTAAGGGTAAGGGTTAGGGTTAGGGTTATTGTTAAGGTTAGGGTTACGGTTAGGGTTAGGGGTTAGCGTTAGGGTTAGGTTTAGGGTAATGGTAAGGTTTAGGGTTAGGATTAGGGTTAGGTGTTAGGGTTAGGGTTACGGTTAGGGTAAGGGTTAGGGTTAGGGTAAGGGTTAGTGTTAGGGTTAGTGTTAGGTTTAGGGTTAGGATTAGGGTAAGGGTTAGGGTTAGGGTTAGGGTTAGGGTTAGGTTTAGGGTTAGGTTTAGGGTAAGGGTTGGGTTTAGGTTTAGGGTTGGGTTTAAGGTTAGGGTTAGGGTTTGGGAAAGGGTAAGGGTTAGGGTTAGGGTTAGGGTTAGGGTTAGGGTTAGAGTTGGGATAAGGATAAGGGTGAGGGTTACGATTAGGGTTAGGTTTAGGGTTAGGGGTTATGTTTATTGTTAGGGTTAGGTTTAGGGTTAGGGTAAGGGTAAGGGTTAGGGTTAGGGTTAGGGTTAGGGAAAGGGTGAGGGTTAGGGCAAGGTTTAGGTTTAGGTGTAGTTTTAGGGTAAGGATTAGGGTTAGGGTTAGGGTTAGGGTAAGGGTTAGGGTTAGGGTTCAGGTTAGCATTAAGTTTAGGGTTAGGTTTAGGGTAAGGGTAAAGGTTAGGGTTAGGTTTAGGGGTAGGGAAAGGGTTAGGTTTAGGGTTAGCATTAAGTTTAGGGTTAGGATTAGGATAAGGGTAAGGGGTAGGGTTAGTGTTAGGGTGAGAGTTAGCGGTTTGGGTTAAGGTTTAGATTATGTTTTGGGTTAGGGTTAGGGTATGGGTAAGGGTTAGGGTTAGGGTTAGTGTTAGTGTTAAGGTTAGGGTTAAGGTTAAGGTTAGGGTTAGGGTAGGGATAAGGGTTAGGTTTAGAGTTAGGGTTAGCGTTAAGGAAAGGGTAAGGGTTAGGATTAGGGTTAAGGTTAAGGATAGGATTAGGGTTAGGGTTAGTTTTAGGGTAAGGGTAGGGTTAGGATTAGGGTTAGCATTAAGGTTAGGGTTAGGGTAAGGGTAAGGGTAAAGGTTAGGATTAGGGTTTGGGTTAGGGTTAGGGTTAGGTTTAGGGTTAAGGTTAGGGTAAGGGTAAGTGTTAGGGTTAGAGTTAGTGTTAGGTTTAGGGTTAGGGTTAGGGTTAGGGTAAGGTTTAAGTTTAGGTTTAGGTTTGGTGTGAGGGTTAGGTTTAGGGTTAATGTTTACAGTTCGGGTTAGGGTTAGGTTTAGGGTTAGGGTAAGTGTTAGGGTTAGGGTTAAGATTAGGGTTAGTGTTAGGTTTAGGGTTAGGGTTAGGGTTAGCATTAAGGTTAGGGTTAATTAGGGTTAGGGTTAGGGTTAGGGTAAGGGTAAGGGTTAGGGTTAGGATTAGGGTTAGGGATTAGAGTTAGGGTTAGGTTTAGGGTAAGGGTAAGGGTTAGGGTTAGCATTAAGGTTAGGGTTATGGTTAGGGTTAGGGTTAGTGTTAGGGAAAGGGTTAGGGTTAGGGTTAGGGTAAGCGTAAGGGTTGTGGTTAGGGTTAGGTTTAGGTTTAGGTTTGGGGTTAATGTTAGGGTTAGTGTTAGGTTATGGGTAAGGGTTAGGGTTAGGGTTAGGTTTAGGGTAAGTGTTAGGGTTAGGGTTAGGGTTAGCGTTAAGGTTAGGGTTAGGTTTAGGTTTAGGGTTGGGGTTAGGGTTAGGGTTAGGGTTAGGGTTAGGGTTAGGGGTATGGTTAGGGTTAGGGTAAGGTTTAGGTTTAAGGTGAGAGATTAGTGTTAGTGTTAGTGTTAGGGTTTTCTAAGGGTTAGGGTTAGGGTTAGGGTAGGGTAAGGTTTAGAGTTAGGGTTGGGGTTAGGGGTAGGGTAAGGGTAGTGTTAGGGTTAGGGATAGTGTTAGGTTTAGGGATAAGGTTAGGGTAAGGGTTAGGGTTAATGTTAGGGTTAGGGTTAGGGTTAGGGTTAGGGTTAGGGGTTAGGGTTAGGGTTAGAGTTAGGTTTAGGGTTAGGTTTAGGGTTGGGGTTAGGTTAAGGGTAAGTGCGTGGGTTAGGGTTAGGGTTAG
>JANJXV010000414.1:107500-115000 GCA_024803745.1 Megascapheus bottae
TTAGGGTTAGGGTTAGGGTTAGGGTTAGGGTAAGGGTTAGTGTTAGGGTTAGGGTTAGCATTAAGGTTAGGGTTAGGGTTAGATGAAGGGTAAGGGTTAGTGTTAGGTTAAGGGTAAGGATTAGGGTTAGGGTTAGAGTAAGGGTTAGATTTAGGGTTAGGGTTAGGGTTAGCATTAAGTATAGGGTTAGGTTTAGGGTAAGGGTAAGGGTTAGGTTTAGTGTTAGGGTTAGGGTTAGGGGTTAGGGTTAGGTTTAGGGTTAGGGTTAGGGTTTGCATTAAGGTTAGGTTTAGAGTAAGGGTTAGGGTTAGGGTTAGCATTAAGTTTAGGGTTAGGGTAAGGGTAAGTGTAAGGTTTATGTTTAGCGTTAGGGTTAGGTGTTATGGTTAGGGTTAGTGTAAGGCTTAGGGTTAGCGTTAGGGTTAGGGTAAAGGTTAGGGTTAGGTTTAGGTTTCGGGCTGGGTTAGCATTAAGGTTATGTTTAGGGTTAGGGTTAGGCAAAGGTTTAGGGTTAGGGTTAGGGTTAATTTTAGGTTTAGGGTTGGGGTTAAGTTTAGGGTTAGGGTTAGTGTAAGGGTAAGGGTTAGGGTTAGTGTTAGGGTTGGGGTTAGTGTAAGTGTTAGGGTTACGGTTAGGGTTAGGGTAAGGGCAAGGATTCGGGTTACGTTTAGGGTTAGGGTTAGGTTTAGGGTTAGGGTTAGAGTAAGGGTAAGGGTTAGGTTTAGGGTTAGGGTTAAAGTTAGGGTTAGGGTTATGGTTAGGGTTAGGATTAGGGTCAGGTTTAGGTTTAGGGTTAGGGTTAGTGTAAGGGTAAGGGTTAGGGTTAGGCTTTGGCTTAGGGTTACGGTTAAGGTTAGGGTTAGGGTTAGGGTTAGGGTTAGAGAAAGTTTAAGGGTTAGGGTTAGTGTTAGGGTAAGGGTTAGTGTTAGGGTAAGGGTTAGTGTTAGGGTTAGGGTACGGGTTAGGCTTTGGTTTAGGGTTACCAGTAAGTTTAGGGTTAGGGTTAGAATAATGGTAAGGGTTAGGGTTATTGTTTGGGTAAGGGTTAGGTTTGGGGGTTAGGGTAAGGGTTAGGGTTAGGATTATGGTTAGGGATAGGTTTAGGGTTAGGGAAAGGGTTAGGGTTAGGGTTAGTGTTAGGGTTAGCGTAAAGCTTAGGTTTAGCGTTAGGTTTAGGGTAAGGGTTAGGGTTAGGGTTAGGGTTAGGGTTAGCATTAAGGTTAGGGTTAGTGTTAGGGTAAGAGTAAGGGTTAGGGTTAGGGTTAGGTTAAGCATTAGGGTTAGGTTTAGGGTTAGAATGAGGGTTAGGGTTAGGGTTATGGTTAGCATTAAGTTTAGGGTTAGGGTTACGGTAAGGGTAAGGGTTAGGGTTAGGGTTAGGGTTAGGGTTGTGGTTAGGGTTAGGGTTAGGGTTAGGTTTAGTGTTAGGGTTAGGGTAAATGTAAGCATTACGATTAGGGTTAGGGTTAGGTTTAGCATTATGGTTAGGGTAAGGGTTAGGGTTAGGGTGAGGGTTTGGGTAGGGTCAGGTTGGGGTTAGTGTTAGGGTTAGGGTTAGGGTTAGGGTAAGGGTAAGGGTTAGGGTTAGGTTTAGGGTAAGGGTTAAGGTTAGGGTTGCGGTTTGGTTTAGGGGTTAGGTTTAGGGTTAGTCTTAGTGTTAAGTTTAGGGTTAGGGTTAGGGTAAGTGTAAGGGTTATGGTTAGGGTTAGGGTTACGTTTGGGGTTAGCATTTGGGTAAGGGTAAGGGTTAGGTTTAGGGTGAGGTTTAGGGTTAGGTTAAGTTTAGGGTTAGTGTTCAGATTAGGGTTAGGGTTAGGGTAAGGGTAAAGCTAAGGGTTAGGTTTAGGGTTAAGGTAAGGGCTAGGGTCAGGCTTAGGTTTAGGGATGGGATTACGGTAAGGGTTAGGTTTATGGTAAGGGTTAGGGTTAGGGTTATGATTAGGGTTCGGTTTAGGTATAGGTTTAGGATTAGAGTAAAGGTAAGGGTTAGGTTAGGGTTAGGGTTAGGGTTAAGGTTAGGGTTATGGTTAGGGTAAGGGTAAGGCTTAGGGTTAGGGTTAAGGTTAGGGATAGGATTAGGGGAAGGGGAAGGGAAAGCTTTAGGGTTAGGGTTAGGGTTACATAGGGGTATGGGTTAGGGTTAGGGTTAGGGTTAGGGTTAGTGTTAGAGTTAGGGTTACGGTAAGGTTAAGGGTTAGGGTTAGGTTTAGGGTTAGGTTTAGCATTAGGGTTAGGGTTAGGGTTAGAGTCAAAGTAAAGTTATGGGTTAGGGTTAGGTTTAGGGTTAGGGTAAGGGTAAGTGTTAGGGTTAGGGTTAGAGTTAGTGTTAGGTTTAGGGTTAGGGTAAGGTTAAGGGTTAGGGTTAGTGTTAGAGTTAGGGTTAGGGTTAGGGTTAGGGTTAGTGTTAGGGTCACAGTAAGGGTATGGGTTAGGGTTAGGGTTGGGTTAGGGTTAGGGTAAGGGTAAGTGTTAGGTTTAGGGTTAGGGTTAGGGTTACAGTAAGGGTAATGGGTTAGGGTTAGGGTTAGGTTTAGGGTTAGGTTTAGGGTTAGGGTTAGGTAAGGGTAAGTGTTAGGGTTAGGGTTAGGGTTAGGGTTAGGGGTAGTGTTAGTGTTAGAGTTAGGGTTACGGTAAGGTTAAGTGTTAGGGATAGGTTTAGGGTTCGGTTTAGCGATAGGGTTAGGGTTAGGGTTAGGGTCACAGTAAGGGTATGGCTTAGGTTAGGGTTAGGGTTAGGTTTAGGGTAAAGGTAAGTGTTAGGGTTAGGGTTAGGGTTAGGTTTAGTGTTAGGGTTAGGGTTAGGGTAAGGTTAAGGGTTAAGGTTAAGGGTAGGGTTAGGTTAGGGTTAGGTTTAGGGTTAGTTTTCGGGTTAGGGTTATGGTAAGTGTAAGTGTTAGGGTTAGGGTTAGGGTTACGGTTAGAGTTAGGGATAGGGTTAGGGTAAGGTTAAGGGTTAATTTTAGGGTTAGGGTTAGGGTTAGGTTTAGGGTTAGGGTTAGGGTAAGGGTAAGGGTTAGCGTTAGGGTGAGGGTTAGAGTTAGGGTTAGGTTAGGGTTACGGTAACCATAAGTGTTAGGTTTAGGTTTAATGTTAAGGTTAGGGTTAGTGTTAGGGTTAGGGTTAAGGTAAGGTTAAGGGTTAGGGTTAGGGTTAGGGTTAGGGTAAGGGTTAGTTTTAGGGTTAGGGTTAGGGTTAGGGTCAGAGTTGGTTTTAGGTTTAAGGTTAGGGTAAGTGTAAGGGTTAGGGTTAGGGTGAGCTTTAGGGTTAGGGTTAAGGTTAGGGTTAGTGTTAGAGTTAGGTTTAGGGTAAGGTTAAGGGTTAGGGTTAGTGTTAGGGTTAAGTTTAGGGTTAGGGTTAGGGTAAGAGTAAGGGTTAGGTTAGGTTTAGGGTTAGGTTTAGCGTTAGGGTTAGGGTTAGGGTTAGGTTTAGGGTTAGGGTAAGGGTAAGTGTTAGGTTTAGGGTTAGGATTAGGTTTAGGGTTACAGTAAGGGTATGGCTTAGGGTTAGGGTTAGGGTTAGGGTTAGGTTTAGGGTTAGGGTTAGAGTTAGGGTAAGGGTAAGTGTTAGGGTTAGGGTTAGGGTTAGGGATAGGGTTAGGGTAAGGATTAGGGTTAGGTTTAGGTTAAGGGTAAGGGTTAGGGTTAGGGTTAGGGTCAGGGTTAGAGTAAGGGTAAGGGTTAGAGTTAGGTTTAGAGGTTAGGATTAGGGTTAGGTTTAGTTTAAGGTTAAGGGTTAGTGTTAGTGGTTAGGGTTAAGGTTAGGTTTAGGGTTAGGGTTAGGGTTATGGTAAGGGTTAGAGTTAGGGTTAGGTTACAGATAAGATTTATGGTTATTTTTAGGGTTAGGGTTAAGGTAAGGTTTAGGGTTAGGGTTAGGGTGAGGTTAGGTTTAGGGTTAAGGAAAGGGTAAGGTTTAGTGTTAGAGTTAGTTTTAGGTTTAGGGTAAGGGTTAGGGTTAGGGTTATGATTAGGGTTCGGTTTAGGTATAGGTTTAGGGTTAGGGTAAAGGTAAGGGTTAGCTTAGGTTTAGGGTTAGGGTTAGGGTTAAGGTTAGGGTTATGGTTAGGGTAAGGGTAAGGGTTAGGGTTAGGGTTAAGGTTAGGGATAGGATTAGGGGAAGGGGAAGGGAAAGATTTAGGGTTAGGGTTAGGGTAAGGTTTAAGGTTAGGTTCAGGGTTAGTGTGAGGGTTAGGTTTAAGGTTAAGGGTTAGGGTTCGGGTTAGGGTTCGGGTTAGGGTTAGGGTAAGTGTTAGGGTTAAGGTTAAGATTAGTGTTAGGGTTAGGTTTAGGGTTAGGGTTATGGTTAGGGTTAAGGTTAGGGTTAGGGACAGGGTTAGGGTTAGGGTAAGGGTAAGGGTTAGGGTTAGGGTTAGGGTTAGGAAAAGAGTAAGGATTAGGGTAAGGGTTAGGATTAGGATTAGTGTTAGTGTAAGGGTTAGGGTTAGGTTTAGGTTAAGGGTAAGGGTTAGGGTTAGGGTTAGGGTTAGCTTTAAGGTTAGGGTTAGGGTTAGGGTAAGGGTAAGAGTTAGGGTTAGGGTTCGGTTTAGCGATAGGGTTAGGGTTAGGGTTAGGGTCACAGTAAGGGTATGGCTTAGGTTAGGGTTAGGGTTAGGGTTAGGGTAAAGGCAAGTGTTAGGGTTAGGGTTAGGGTTAGGGTTAGTGTTAGGGTTAGGGTTAGGGTAAGGTTAAGGGTTAAGGTTAAGGTTAGGGTTAGGGTTAGGGTTAGGTTTAGGGTTAGTTTTCGGGTTAGGGTTATGGTAAGTGTAAGTGTTAGGGTTAGGGTTAGGCTTACGGTTAGAGTTAGGGATAGGTTTAGGTTAAGGTTAAGGGTTAATTTTAAGGTTAGGGTTAGGGTTAGGTTTAGGGTTAGGGTTAGGGTAAGGGTAAGGGTTAGCGTTAGGGTGAGGGTTAGAGTTAGGGTTAGGTTAGGGTTACGGTAACCGTAAGTGTTAGGTTTAGCGTTAATGTTAAGGTTAGGGTTAGTGTTAGGGTTAGGGTTAAGGTAAGGTTAAGGGTTAGGGTTAGGGTTAGGGTAAGGGTAAGGGTTAGTTTTAGGGTTAGGGTTAGGGTTAGGGTCAGAGTTAGTTTTAGGTTTAAGGTTAGGGTAAGGGTAAGGGTTAGGGTTAGGGTGAGCTTTAGGGTTAGGGTTAAGGTTAGGGTTAGTGTTAGAGTTAGGGTTAGGGTAAGGTTAAGGGTTAGGGTTAGTGTTAGGGTTAAGTTTAGGGTTAGGTTTAGGGTAAGAGTAAGGGTTAGGTTAGGTTTAGGGTTAGGTTTAGCGTTAGGGTTAGGGTTAGGGTTAGGGTCACACTAAGGGTATGGGTTAGGGTTAAGGTTAGGGTTAGGGTTAGGGTAAGGGTAAGTGTTAGGTTTAGGGTTAGGATTAGGTTTAGGGTTACAGTAAGGGTATGGCTTAGGTTTAGGGTTAGGGTTAGGGTTAGGGTTAGGGTTAGGGTAAGGGTAAGTGTTAGGGTTAGGGTTAGGGTTAGGGATAGGGTTAGGGTAAGGATTAGGGTTAGGTTTAGTTTAAGGGTAAGGGTTAGGGTTAGGGTTAGGGTCAGGGTTAGAATAAGGGTAAGGGTTAGGGTTAGGTTTAGAGGTTAGGATTAGGGTTAGGTTTAGTTTAAGGTTAAGGGTTAGTGTTAGCGGTTAGGGTTAAGGTTAGGGTTAGGGGTAGGGTTAGGGTTATGGTAAGGGTTAGAGTTAGGGTTAAGGTTAGGGATAGGATTAGGGGAAGGGGAAGGGAAAGACTTAGGGTTAGGGTTAGGGTAAGGTTTAAGGTTAGGTTTAGGGTTAGTGTGAGGGTTAGGTTTAAGGTTAAGGGTTAGAGTTCGGGTTAGGGTTCGGGTTAGGGTTAGGGTAAGTGTTAGGGTTAAGGTTAAGATTAGTGTTAGGGTTAGGTTTAGGGTTAGGGTTATGGTTAGGGTTAAGGTTAGGGTTAGGGACATGGTTAGGGTTAGGGTAAGGGTAAGGGTTAGGGTTATGGTTAGGGTTAGGAAAAAAGTAAGGATTAGGGTAAGGGTTAGGGTTAGGATTAGTGTTAGTGTAAGGGTTAGGGTTAGGTTTAGGTTTAGGGTAAGGGTTAGGGTTAGGGTTAGGGTAAGGGTAAGAGTTAGGGTTAGGGTTAGGGTTAGCGTTAGGGTTAGGGGTAGCGTAAGGGTTAGGTAAGGATAAAGGTTAGGATTAGGGTTAGGGTTAGGTTACGTTTAGCGTTAGGGTTAGGGTAAGGGTAAGGGTTAGGGTTAGGGTAAGGGTAAGGGTAAGGGTTAGGGTTAGGGTTAGTGTTAGGGTTAAGTTTACGGTTAGGGTTAGGGTAAGAGTAAGGGTTAGGGTTAGGGTTAGGGTTAAGGTTAGGGTTAGGAAAAATGTAAGGATTAGGGTAAGGGTTAGGTTTAGGATTAGTGTTAGGGTAAGGATTAGGGTTAGGGTTAGGGTAAGGGTTAGGGTTAGGGTTAGGGTTAGCTTTAAGGTAAGGATTAGGGTTAAGGTAAGGGCAAGGTTTACTGTTAGGGTTAGGGTTAGGATTAGGGTTAGGTTTAGGGTTAGAGTTCGGGTGTGGGTAAGAGTAAGGTTTAGAGTTAGGGTTAGGGTTAGGTTTAGCGTTAGGTTTAGGGTAAGGATAAGGGTTAGGATTACGGTTAGGGTTTGGGTTATGTTTAGGCTTATGGTTAGGGTAAGGGTAAGGGTAAGGGTTAGGGTTAGGTTTAGGGGTTAGGGTTAGTGTTAGGGTTTGGGTGAGGGTAAGGGTAAGGGTTAGGGTTAGGGTTAGTGTTAGGGTTAAGTTTAGGGTTAAGGTTAGTGTAAGAGTAAGGGTAAGTTTTAGGGTTAGGGTTAAGTTTAGGGTTAGGGTTAGGGTAAGAGTAAGTGTAAGGGTTAGGGTTAGGGTTAGGGTAAGGGTTAAGGTTAGGGTTAGGTTTAGGGTTAGGGTAAAGGGTTAGGGTTTGGGTTAGTGTTAGGTTTACGGTAAGTGTTAAGGTTAGGGTTAGGTTAGGTTTAGGTTTAGGGTAAGGGTAAGGGTTAGGGTTAGGGTTAAAGTTAGGGTTAAGTTTAGGGTTAGGGTTAGTGTAAGGGTAAGGGTAATGGTTAGGGTTAGGGTTAGGGTTAGGGGTTAGTGGGATGGTTAGGGTTAGGTAAGGTTTAGGTTTAAGGTGACAGATTAGTGTTAGGGTTAGGGTTAGGGT
The DNA here is from genome assembly GCA_024803745.1 of Megascapheus bottae. Lineage (NCBI taxonomy): Eukaryota > Metazoa > Chordata > Mammalia > Rodentia > Geomyidae > Megascapheus > Megascapheus bottae. Next base: position 114,678 of record JANJXV010000414.1, read on the forward strand.
TAGTCTAAGTGTTAGGGTTAGGGTTAGTCTAGGGTTAGGGTTACGGTTAGGGTTGGGTAAGGTTTAGGGTTAGGGTTAGTGTTAGGGTTAGGGTTTGGTTTAGGGTTAGGTTTAGGGTTAGGGTTAGGGGTTAGGGTTAGGGTTATAGTTAGGGTTAGGCTTAGGTTTAGAGTTGGAGCTAGGTTAAGGTTAAGGGTGAGTGTTAGGTTTAGGGTTAGGGTTAGGGTAAGGGTAGTGTTAGGGTTAGGGTTAGTGTTAGGTTTAGGGTTAGGGATAGGGTAAGTGTAAGGATTAAGGTTAGGGTTTGGTTTAGGGTTAGGTTT
>JANJXV010000414.1:120000-132500 GCA_024803745.1 Megascapheus bottae
GTTAGGGTTAGGTATGGTTAGGGTTAGTGTTAGGGTTAGGGTTAGGGTTAGGGTAAGGTTATGGGTTAGGGTTAGTGTTAGTGTGAGGGTTAAGATTAGGTTTAGGGTTAGGGTTACGGTTAGGTTTAGGGTTAGGGTTAGGGTAAGGGTTAGGTTTAGGTTTAGGGTTATGGTTAGATTTAGGGTTACGGTTAGGGTAATAGTAAGGGTTAGGTTTGGGATAGCGTTTGGGTAAGGGTTAGGAGTTTGGGTTAGGGTTAGGATTAGGGTTAGGTTAAGGGTTAGGGTTAGAGTTAGGTTTAGCGTTAAGGTTAGGGTTAAGGTTAAGGTTAGAGTTAGGATTAGGTTTAGGTTTAGGTTTAGGTTTAGGGTTAGGGTAAGGGTAAGGGTTAGTTTTAGGGTTAGGGTTAAGGTTAGGGTTAGAGTTAGGGCTAGGGTTAGGATTAGGGTTAGGTTTAGGTTTAGGGTTAGGGTTAGGGTAAGGGTAAGTTTTAGGGTTAGATTTAGTGTTAGGGTTACGGTTATTGTTAGGGTTAGGGTTAGGGTTAGGGTTAGGGGTTAGGGTTAGGGTTAAGGTAAGGGTAAGTGTAAGGTTTAGGTTTACGGTTAGGGTTAGGTGTTAGGGTTAGGGTTAGGGTTAGCTTAGGGTTAGGGTTAGGGTAAGTATTAGGGTTAGGGTTAGGGTTAGGGTTAGGGTTAAGGTTAGGGTAATGAGTAGCGTTAGGGTTAGGGTAAGGGTAAGGGTTAGGGTTAGGGTTAGCTTTAGGTTTAGGATTGGGGTTAAGTTCAGGGTTAGGGTAAGGGTAAGGGTTGGGGTTAGGGTTAGGGTTAGGGTTAGGTTTAGTGTTAGGGTTAGGGTTAGGGTAAGGGTAAGTGTAAGTGTTAGGGTTAGGGTTAAGGTTAGTGTTAGAGTTAGGGTAAGGGTAAGGGTAAGGGTTAGGGTTACGGTTAAGTTTAGGGTTAGGGTTAGGGTTAGGGTTAGGGTTAGAATTAGTGTTAGGTTTAGGTTTAGAGTTAGGTTTAGGGTTAGGGCTATGGTTAGGGTAAGGATTAGTGTTTCGGTTAGGGTTAGGTTTACGGTTAGGATTAGGGTTAGCATTAAGGTTAGGGTTAGGGTTAGGGTAAGATTAAGAGTTAGTTTTATTGTTAGGGTGAGGGTTAGGTTTGGGGTTTAGGGTTAGGGTTAGGGTTAGGGGTAAGGGTTAGGGTTAGGGTTAGGTTTAGGGTTAGGGTTAGGGCAAGTGTAAGGGTTATGGTTAGGGTTAGGGTTAGGATTAGGGTTAGCATTAGGGTAAGGGTAAGGGTTAGGGTTGGGGTGAGGGTTGGGGTTAGGTTTAAGGTTAGGGTTAGTGTTCGGGTTAGGGTTAGGGTAAGTATAAGGGTTAGGGTTAGGGTTAGGGTTAGGGTAAGGTTTATGGTTAGGGTTAGGGTTTGGGTTAGGTTTAGGCTTAGGGTTGGGGTTAGGGTTAGGGTAAGGGTAAGTGTTAGGGTTAGGGCTACCTTTAAGCTTAGGATAAGGTAATGGTGAGGGTATGGTTGGGGTAAGGTTTAGGGTTAGTGGTTAGTGTTATGGTTAGGGTTACAGTTAAGGATAGGTTTATGGTTAGGGTTAGGGTAAGGGTTAGGGTTAGGGTTAGGGTTAGGGTTAAGGTTAGGGTTAGGGTTAGGTTAAGGGTAAGGGTTAGGTTTAGCTTATGGTTAGGGTTAGGGAAAGGGTAAGGGTTAGGTTAAGTGTTAGGCTTAGGGTTAGGGTTAGGTTAAGGATTAGGGTCAGGGTTAGCATTAAGGTTAGGGTTAGGGTAAGGGTAAGGGTTAGGGTTAGGTTTAGGGTAAGGATTAGTGTTAGGGTTAGGGTTAGGGCAAGGGTTAGGTTTAGGGTTAGATTTAGGTCTAGCATTAAGCTTAGGGTTTGGGTTTGGATAAGGGTAAGGGTTAGGGATAGTATTAGGGTTAGGATTAGGGGTTAGGTTAAGGTTAAGTTTAGGTTTAGGTTTAGGGTTAGGGTAAAGGTAAGGGTAAGGTTTCGGGTTAGGGTTAGGTTTACGTTTAGGGTCAGGGTTAGGGTAACGGTAAGTGTTAGGGTTAGGGTTAGGGTTAGGGTTAGGGTAATGGTAAGTGTTAGGGTTGGGTTAGGGTTAGGTTTAGGATTAGGGTTAGGGTAAGGTTAAGGGTTAGGGTTAGGCTTAGGCTTAGGTTTAGTGCTAAGGTTAGGGTTAGGTTTAGGGTTAGGGTTAGGGTTAGGGTTCTGGAAAGGGTAAGGAATAGGGTTAGGTTTAGGGTTAGGATTAGGGTAAAGATTATTGTTAGGGTTAGGGTAAGGGTTAGGGTTAGGGTTAATGTTAGCATTAACGTTAGATTTAGGGTTACGTTTAGGATTAGGGTAAGGATTATTGTTAGGGTTAGGTTAAGGTAAGTGTTAGGGTTATTGTTGGGGTGAGGGTTAGGTTTGGGGGTTAGGGTTAGGGTTTGGGTTAGGGACAGGTTTAGGGTTTGGGTTAGGGTAAGGGTAAGGGTTAGGGTTAGGGTAAGGGGTAGGATTAGCGTTAGATTTAGGGAAAGGGTAAGGATTAGGGTAAGGGTTAGCGTTAATGTTAGGGTAAGGGTTAGGGTTAGGGTTAGGGTTAGGGTAAGGATTAGGATTAGGGTTAGGTTTAGGATTAGCATTAAGGTTAGTTTAGGGTAAGGGTAAGGGTTAGGGTTAGTGTTAGGGTGAGGATTAGGCTTAGGGTTAAGGTTAGGGTAAGGGTTAGGGTTAGGGTTAGGGTTATGGTTAGCATTAAGGTTAGGTTTAGGTTTAGGGTTAGGGTTAGGGTTAGGGTTAGGTGTTAGGGTTACGGTTAGGGTTAGGTTTAGGGTTAGAGTTCGGGTAAGGGTAAGGGTTAGGTTTAGGGTTAGGGTTAGGGTTAGGTTTAGGGTTAGGGTTAGGGTAAGGATAAGGGTTAGGGTTAGAGTTAGGGTTAGGGATAGGGTTAGGGTAAGGGTATGGGTTAGGGTTTGGGTTAGGGTAAAGATTAGCGTTAGGGTTAGGGTTAGGTTAAGGGTTACGGTTAGGGTTAGGGTTAGGGTTAGCATTAAGTTTAGGGTTAGGGTTAGGGTAAGGGTAAGGGTTAGGGTTACTGTTAGGGTTAGGGTTAGGGGTTAGGGTTAGAGTTAGGGTTAGGTTTAGGTTTAGGGTTAGGGTAAGGGTTAGGGTTAGGGTTAGGGTTAGGGTTAGTGTTAGGGGTTAGGGTTAGGGTAAGGGTTGGGGTAAGGGTTAGGGTTAGGGTAAGAGTAAGTGTTAGGGTTAAGGTTAGGGTTAGGGTTAGGGTTACAGTAAGGGTATGGGTTAGGGTTAGGGTTAGGGTTAGGGTTAGGGTTAGGTTTAGGGTTAGGTTTAGGTTTAGGGTTAGGAAAGGGTACGTGTTAGGGTTAGGGTTAGGGTAAGAGTTAGGGTTAGGATAAAGGTAAAGGTTAGGTTTAGGGTTAGGTTTAGGGTAAGAGTAAGGTTTAGGGTTAGGGTTAGGGTTAGGTTTAGGGTTAGGGTTAGGGTAAGGGTAAGGGTTAGGGTTAGGGTGAGGGTTAGGGTTAGGGTTAAGGTTAAGGTTAAGGTTAGTGTTAGGGTTAGGGTTAGGGTAAGGTTAAGGGTTAGGGTTAGGGTTAGGGTGAGGGTTAAGATTACGTTTAGGGTTAGGGTTACGGTTAGGTTTAGGGTTAGGGTTAGGGTAAGGGTTAGGGTTAGGGTTACAGTTAGGTTTAGGGTTAGGGTAAGAGTAAGGGTTAGGGTTAGGGTTAGGGTTTGGGTAAGGGTTAGGAGTTAGGGTTAGGGTTAGGATTAGGTTTAGGGTAAGGGTTAGGGTTAGGGTTAGGGTTAGGGTTAAGGTTAAGGTTAGGGTTAGTATTAGGGTTACGTTAAGGTTTAGGGTTAGGGTTAGGTTTAGGGTAAGGGTAAGGGTTAGTGTTAGGGTTAGGGTTAAGGTTAGGGTTAGAGTTAGGGCTAGGGCTAGGATTAGGGTTAGGTTTAGGTTTAGGTTTAGGGTTAGGGTAAGGGTAAGTGTTAAGGATAGAGTTAGTGTTAGGGTTAGGGTTAGGGTTAGGGTTAATGATAGGGTTAGGGTAAGTGTAAGGGTTAGGGTTAGGATTAGGGTTAGGGGTTTGGGTTAAGGTTAGGTTAAGTGTAAGGCTAAGGTTTAGGTTTACGGTTAGGTTTAGGTGTTAGGGTTAGGGTTAAGATTAGGCTTAGGGTTAGGGTTAGGGTAAGTGTTAGGGTTAGGGTTAGGGTTAGGTTTAGCATTAAGGTTAGGTTTACGGTTAGGGTTAGAGTTAGGGAAAGGGTAAGGGTTAGGTTTAGGGTTAGGGTTAGTGTTAGGGTAAGGAGTAGCGTTAGGGTTAGGGTAAGGGTAAGGGTTAGGGTTAGGTTTAGGTTTAGGATTCTGGTTAAGTTTAGGTTTAGGGTTCGGGTAAGGGTAAGGGTTAGGATTAGGATTAGGGTTAGGTTTAGCGTTATGGTTAGAGTAAGGGTTAGGGTTAGGGTTAGGGTGAGGATTAGGGTAGGGTTAAGATTAGGGTTAGTGTTAGGGTTAGGGTGAGTGTTAGGGTAAGGGTAAGGTTTAGGGTTAGAGTTAGGGTTAGGGTTAAGGTTAGGGTTACAGTTAGGGTTAGGGGTTAAGGTTAGGGTTAGGGTTAGGGTTAGGTTTAGGGTTAGGGTTAGTGTAAGTGTAAGTTTTAGGGTTAGGTTTAGTGTAAGCGTTAGGGTAAGGTAAGGGTTAGGTTTAGGGTGAGGTTTAGGCATAAGGTTAAGGTCAGGGTTAGGGTTCGGGTTAGGGATAGGGTTAGAGTAGGTGTAAGGGTTAGGGTTAGGGTTAATGTTAGGGTTAGGGTTAGGGGTTAGGGTTAGGGTTAGGGTTGGGGTAAGGGTTAGGGTTAGGGTAAGGGTAAGTGTTAGGGTTAGGGTTAGGTTTAGGGTTAGGGTTACAGTAAGGGTATGGGTTAGGGTTAGGGTTAGGGTTAGGGTTAGGTTTATGGTTAGGGTTAGGTTTAGGTTTAGGGTAAGTGTAAGTGTTACGGTTAGGGTTAGGGTAAGAATTAGGGTTAGGATAAGGGTAAGGGTTAGGTTTAGGGTTAGGATAAGGGGTTAGGGTTAGGGTTAGGTTTTGGGTAAGGGTAAGGTTTAGGGTGAGGGTTAGGGTTAGGTTTAGGGTTAGGGTTAGGGTAAGGGTTAAGGTTAGGGTTAGGGTTAATGTTAGGGTTAGGGTTAGGGAAATGTTAAGGGTTAGGGTTAGGGTTAGGGTGAGGGTTAAGATTAGGGTTAGGGTTAGGGTTACGGTTAGGTTTAGGGTTAGGGTTAGGGTAAGGGTTAGGTTTAGGGTTAGGGTAAGGGTAAGGTTTAGGGTTAGGGTTAGGGTTAGGGTTAGGGTTAGGGTTAGGGTGAGGGTGAGGGTTAGGGTTAAGGTTAGGGTTAGTGTTAGAGTTAGGGTTAGGGTTAGGGTTATGTTTACAGTAAGGGTATGGGTTAGGGTTAGGGTTAGGGTTAGGGTGAGGGTTAGGGTTAGGGTTAAGGTTAGGGTTAGTGTTAGAGTTAGGGTTAGGGTTAGGGTTATGTTTACAGTAAGGGTATGGGTTAGGGTTAGGGTTAGGGTTAGGTTTAGGGTTATGGTTAGGTTAGGGTTAGGGTAAGGGTAAGTGTTAGGGTTAGGGTTAGGGTAAGAGTTAGGGTTAGGATAAGGGTAAGGTTTAGGTTTAGGGTTAGGGTTAGGGTTCGAGTTCGGGTTAGGTTTAGGGTTAGGTTTAGGGTAAGGGTAAGGTTTAGGGTTAGGTTTATGGTTAGGTTTAGGGTAGGGTTAGGGTTAGGGTGAGGGTTAGGGTTAGGATTAAGGTTAGGGTTAGTGTTAGATTTAGGGTTTGGGTTAAGGATAGGTTTAGGGTTAGGGTTACGGTTAGGTTTAGGGTTGGGGTTAGGGTAAGGGTTAGGTTTAGGGTTAGGGTTAGGGTTAGGGTTACAGTTAGGGTTACGGTTAGGGTAAGAGTAAGGGTTAGGGTTAGGTTTAGGGTTTGGGTAAGGGTTAGGAGTTAGGGTTAGGTTTAGGATTAGGGTTAGGGTAACGGTTAGGGTTAGGGTTAGGGTTAAGGTTAGGGTTAAGGTTAAGGTTAGGATTAGGATTAGGGTTCCATTTAGGTTTAGGGTTAGGGTTAGGGTTAGGGTAAGGGTAAGTGTCAGGGTTAGTGTTAGGTTTAGGGTTAAGATTAGGGTTAGAGTTAGGGCTAGGGTTAGGATTAGGGTTAGGTGTAGGTTTAGGGTTAGGGTTAGGGTAAGGGTAAGTGTTAGGGATAGAGTTAGGGTTAGGGTTAGGGTTAGGGATAGGTTTAGGGTAAGGGTAAGGGTTAGGGCAAGGATTAGGGTTACGGGTTAGGGTTAAGGTTAGGGTAAGGGTAAGGGTAAGGTTTAGGTTTACGGTTAGGGTTAGGGAAAGCGTAAGGGTTAGGGTTAGGGATAGGGTTACCGTTAGGGTAAGTAGTAGCATTAGGGTCAGGGTAAGAGTAAGGGTTATAGTTGGGGTTAGGTTTAGGTTTAGGATTGGGGTTAAGTTTAGGGTTAGGGTTAGGGTAAGGGTAAGGGTTAGAATTAGGGTTAGGGTTAGGTTTAGCGTTATGGTTAGAGTAAGGGTTAGGGTTAGGGTTAGGGTTAGGGTAAGTGTTAGGGTTAGGGTTAGGGTTTGGGTTAAGGTTAGGGTAAGGGTAAGGTTTCGGGTTAGGGTTAGGGTTAGGGTTAGGGTTAGGGTTAGTTTTAGGGTTAGGGTTAGGGTTAGGGTAAGGGTAAGTGTAAGGTTAGGGTTAGGGTTAAGGTTAGTGTTAGGTTTAGGGTTAGGGTTAGAATTAGTGTTAGGTTTAGGTTTAGGGTTAGGGTTAGGGTTAGGGTAAGGGTTAGGGTTAGGGTTAGGGTTAGGGTTAGGGTAAGGATTAGTGTTTGGGTTAGGGTAAGGTTTACTGTTAGGGTTAGGGTTAGCATTAAGTTTAGGTTTAGGGTTAGGGTAAGTTAAGAGTTAGGGTTATTGTTAGGGTCAGGGTTAGGTTTGGGGGTTAGGGTTAGGGTTAGGGTTAGGGTTAGGGTAAGGGTTAGGGTTAGGGTTAGGGTTAGGGTTAGGTTTAGGGTAAGTGTAAGGGTTAGGGTTAGGCTGAAGGTTATGGTTAGGGTTAGGGTAAAGGTAAGGATAAGGTTAGGGTTAGGGTTAGGGGTTAGGGTTAGGTTAGGGTTAGGATTAGGGTTAGCATTAAGGTTAGGGTTAAGGTTAGGGTAAGGGTTAGGGTTAGGGTTAGGGTTAGATTAGTGTTAGGGTTAGGGATAGGGTTAGTGTTAGAGTTAGGGTTAGGGTTATGTTTAGGGTTGGGGTTAGGGTAAGTGTAATGGTTAGGTTTAGGTTTAGGGTTATGGTTATTTTTAGGGTTAGGGTTGGGTTAAGTGTAAGGGTTAAGTTTAGGATTAGGGTTAGAGTTAAGGTTAGGGTTAGGGTTAGGGTTAGGGTTAGGATAGAGATAAGGGTAAGGGTTAGGGTTAGGGTTAGGGTTAGGGTTAAGGTTAAGGTTAGGGTTAGTATTAGGGTTACGTTAAGGTTTAGGGTTAGGGTTAGGTTTAGGGTAAGGGTAAGGGTTAGTGTTAGGGTTAGGGTTAAGGTTAGGGTTAGAGTTAGGGCTAGGGCTAGGATTAGGGTTAGGTTTAGGTTTAGGTTTAGGGTTAGGGTAAGGGTAAGTGTTAAGGATAGAGTTAGTGTTAGGGTTAGGGTTAGGGTTAGGGTTAATGATAGGGTTAGGGTAAGTGTAAGGGTTAGGGTTAGGATTAGGGTTAGGGGTTTGGGTTAAGGTTAGGTTAAGTGTAAGGCTAAGGTTTAGGTTTACGGTTAGGTTTAGGTGTTAGGGTTAGGGTTAAGATTAGGCTTAGGGTTAGGGTTAGGGTAAGTGTTAGGGTTAGGGTTAGGGTTAGGTTTAGCATTAAGGTTAGGTTTACGGTTAGGGTTAGAGTTAGGGAAAGGGTAAGGGTTAGGTTTAGGGTTAGGGTTAGTGTTAGGGTAAGGAGTAGCGTTAGGGTTAGGGTAAGGGTAAGGGTTAGGGTTAGGTTTAGGTTTAGGATTCTGGTTAAGTTTAGGTTTAGGGTTCGGGTAAGGGTAAGGGTTAGGATTAGGATTAGGGTTAGGTTTAGCGTTATGGTTAGAGTAAGGGTTAGGGTTAGGGTTAGGGTGAGGATTAGGGTAGGGTTAAGATTAGGGTTAGTGTTAGGGTTAGGGTGAGTGTTAGGGTAAGGGTAAGGTTTAGGGTTAGAGTTAGGGTTAGGGTTAAGGTTAGGGTTACAGTTAGGGTTAGGGGTTAAGGTTAGGGTTAGGGTTAGGGTTAGGTTTAGGGTTAGGGTTAGTGTAAGTGTAAGTTTTAGGGTTAGGTTTAGTGTAAGCGTTAGGGTAAGGTAAGGGTTAGGTTTAGGGTGAGGTTTAGGCATAAGGTTAAGGTCAGGGTTAGGGTTCGGGTTAGGGATAGGGTTAGAGTAGGTGTAAGGGTTAGGGTTAGGGTTAATGTTAGGGTTAGGGTTAGGGGTTAGGGTTAGGGTTAGGGTTGGGGTAAGGGTTAGGGTTAGGGTAAGGGTAAGTGTTAGGGTTAGGGTTAGGTTTAGGGTTAGGGTTACAGTAAGGGTATGGGTTAGGGTTAGGGTTAGGGTTAGGGTTAGGTTTATGGTTAGGGTTAGGTTTAGGTTTAGGGTAAGTGTAAGTGTTACGGTTAGGGTTAGGGTAAGAATTAGGGTTAGGATAAGGGTAAGGGTTAGGTTTAGGGTTAGGATAAGGGGTTAGGGTTAGGGTTAGGTTTTGGGTAAGGGTAAGGTTTAGGGTGAGGGTTAGGGTTAGGTTTAGGGTTAGGGTTAGGGTAAGGGTTAAGGTTAGGGTTAGGGTTAATGTTAGGGTTAGGGTTAGGGAAATGTTAAGGGTTAGGGTTAGGGTTAGGGTGAGGGTTAAGATTAGGGTTAGGGTTAGGGTTACGGTTAGGTTTAGGGTTAGGGTTAGGGTAAGGGTTAGGTTTAGGGTTAGGGTAAGGGTAAGGTTTAGGGTTAGGGTTAGGGTTAGGGTTAGGGTTAGGGTTAGGGTGAGGGTGAGGGTTAGGGTTAAGGTTAGGGTTAGTGTTAGAGTTAGGGTTAGGGTTAGGGTTATGTTTACAGTAAGGGTATGGGTTAGGGTTAGGGTTAGGGTTAGGGTGAGGGTTAGGGTTAGGGTTAAGGTTAGGGTTAGTGTTAGAGTTAGGGTTAGGGTTAGGGTTATGTTTACAGTAAGGGTATGGGTTAGGGTTAGGGTTAGGGTTAGGTTTAGGGTTATGGTTAGGTTAGGGTTAGGGTAAGGGTAAGTGTTAGGGTTAGGGTTAGGGTAAGAGTTAGGGTTAGGATAAGGGTAAGGTTTAGGTTTAGGGTTAGGGTTAGGGTTCGAGTTCGGGTTAGGTTTAGGGTTAGGTTTAGGGTAAGGGTAAGGTTTAGGGTTAGGTTTAGGGTTAGGTTTAGGGTAGGGTTAGGGTTAGGGTGAGGGTTAGGGTTAGGATTAAGGTTAGGGTTAGTGTTAGATTTAGGGTTTGGGTTAAGGATAGGTTTAGGGTTAGGGTTACGGTTAGGTTTAGGGTTGGGGTTAGGGTAAGGGTTAGGTTTAGGGTTAGGGTTAGGGTTAGGGTTACAGTTAGGGTTACGGTTAGGGTAAGAGTAAGGGTTAGGGTTAGGTTTAGGGTTTGGGTAAGGGTTAGGAGTTAGGGTTAGGTTTAGTATTAGGGTTAGGGTAACGGTTAGGGTTAGGGTTAAGGTTAGGGTTAAGGTTAAGGTTAGGATTAGGATTAGGGTTCCATTTAGGTTTAGGGTTAGGGTTAGGGTTAGGGTAAGGGTAAGTGTCAGGGTTAGTGTTAGGTTTAGGGTTAAGATTAGGGTTAGAGTTAGGGCTAGGGTTAGGATTAGGGTTAGGTGTAGGTTTAGGGTTAGGGTTAGGGTAAGGGTAAGTGTTAGGGATAGAGTTAGGGTTAGGGTTAGGGTTAGGGATAGGTTTAGGGTAAGGGTAAGGGTTAGGGCAAGGATTAGGGTTACGGGTTAGGGTTAAGGTTAGGGTAAGGGTAAGGGTAAGGTTTAGGTTTACGGTTAGGGTTAGGGAAAGCGTAAGGGTTAGGGTTAGGGATAGGGTTACCGTTAGGGTAAGTAGTAGCATTAGGGTCAGGGTAAGAGTAAGGGTTATAGTTGGGGTTAGGTTTAGGTTTAGGATTGGGGTTAAGTTTAGGGTTAGGGTTAGGGTAAGGGTAAGGGTTAGAATTAGGGTTAGGGTTAGGTTTAGCGTTATGGTTAGAGTAAGGGTTAGGGTTAGGGTTAGGGTTAGGGTAAGTGTTAGGGTTAGGGTTAGGGTTTGGGTTAAGGTTAGGGTAAGGGTAAGGTTTCGGGTTAGGGTTAGGGTTAGGGTTAGGGTTAGGGTTAGTTTTAGGGTTAGGGTTAGGGTTAGGGTAAGGGTAAGTGTAAGGTTAGGGTTAGGGTTAAGGTTAGTGTTAGGTTTAGGGTTAGGGTTAGAATTAGTGTTAGGTTTAGGTTTAGGGTTAGGGTTAGGGTTAGGGTAAGGGTTAGGGTTAGGGTTAGGGTTAGGGTTAGGGTAAGGATTAGTGTTTGGGTTAGGGTAAGGTTTACTGTTAGGGTTAGGGTTAGCATTAAGTTTAGGTTTAGGGTTAGGGTAAGTTAAGAGTTAGGGTTATTGTTAGGGTCAGGGTTAGGTTTGGGGGTTAGGGTTAGGGTTAGGGTTAGGGTTAGGGTAAGGGTTAGGGTTAGGGTTAGGGTTAGGGTTAGGTTTAGGGTAAGTGTAAGGGTTAGGGTTAGGCTGAAGGTTATGGTTAGGGTTAGGGTAAAGGTAAGGATAAGGTTAGGGTTAGGGTTAGGGGTTAGGGTTAGGTTAGGGTTAGGATTAGGGTTAGCATTAAGGTTAGGGTTAAGGTTAGGGTAAGGGTTAGGGTTAGGGTTAGGGTTAGATTAGTGTTAGGGTTAGGGATAGGGTTAGTGTTAGAGTTAGGGTTAGGGTTATGTTTAGGGTTGGGGTTAGGGTAAGTGTAATGGTTAGGTTTAGGTTTAGGGTTATGGTTATTTTTAGGGTTAGGGTTGGGTTAAGTGTAAGGGTTAAGTTTAGGATTAGGGTTAGAGTTAAGGTTAGGGTTAGGGTTAGGGTTAGGGTTAGGATAGAGATAAGGGTTAGGGTTAGGGTTAGTGTTAGGGAAAGTGTTGGGGTTAGGGTTAGGGTTAGCGTTAAGGTTAGGGTTAAGGTTAGGGTAAGTGTAAGGGTTAGGGTTAGGGTTTGGGTTAGGGTTAGGGTAAGGGTAAGGGTTTGGGTTAGGTTTAGGGTTAGGGTTAGGGTTAGGGTTAGGGTATGCGTAAGTGTTAGGGTTAGAGTTAGTGCTAGGGTTAGGGATAGGGTTAGGGTTAGGGTAAGGGTAAGGGTTAGGGTTAGAATCAGAGTTAGGGGTTAGCGTTAGGGTTAGGGTTAGGGTAAGGGTAAGGTTTAGGGTTAGAATTAGGGTTAGGTGTTAGGGTTAGGGTTAGGGTTAGGGTAAGGGTTAGGGTTAGGGTAAGGGTTCGAGTTAGGATAAGGGTAAGGGTGAGGGTTACGGTTAGGGTTAGGTTTAGGGTTAGGGGTTAGGTTTAGAGTTAGGGTTAGGTTTAGGGTTAGGGTTTGGATAAGGGTTAGGGTTAGGTGTAGGGTTGGGTTTAAGGTTAGGGTAAGGGTAAGGGTAAGGGTTAGGTTTAGGGTTGGGTTAGGGTTAGGGTTAGGGTTAGGGTAAGGATTAGTGTTTCGGTTACGGTTAGGTTTATGGTTAGGATTAGGCTTACCATTAAGGTTAGGGTTAGGGTTAGGGTAAGGTTAAGAGTTACGTTTATTTTTAGGGTGAGGGTTAGGTTTGGGGTTTTGGGTTAGGATTAGGGTTAGGGATAGTTTTAGGGCTAGGGTTAGGTAAGGGTAAGGGTTAGTGTTAGCGTTAGGTTTAGGTTTAGAGTTAGGGTTAGGGTAAGGGTAAGTGTTAGGGTTAGGGTTAGGGTTAGGGTTAAGGTTAGGGTTAGGGTTAGGGTAAGGGTAAGGGTTAGGGTTAGGGTTAGGTTTAGGTTTAGGGTTAGGGTTAGGGTTAGGGGAAGAGTTAGGGTTTGGGTTAGGTTTAGGATTAGGGTTAGGTTTAGGGTTAGGGTTAGGTTAAGGGTAAGGGTTAGGGTTAAGGTTAGGGTTACGGTTAGGGTTAGGGTTAGGGTAGGGGTAAGGGTTAGGTTTAGGGTTAGGGTAAGAGAAACGGTAAGGATTAGGGTTAGGGTTAGGTTAAGGGTTAAGTTTAGGGTTAGGGTTAGAGTGAGGTTTAGGGTTAGGGTTAAGGTTAGGGTTTGGTTTGGGGTTAGGGTTAGAGTTAGGGTTAGGGGTTAGGGTTAGGGCTAGGGTTAGGGTAAGGGTTAGGGTTAGGGTTAGGGTTAGGATTAGGTTTAGGGTTAGGTTTAGGGTAAGTGTAAGGGTTAG
>JANJXV010000414.1:137500-162500 GCA_024803745.1 Megascapheus bottae
GTTAGGGTTAGGTTTAGGGTTAGGGTTAGGGTAAGGGTTAGGGTTAGGGTTATAGTTAGGATAAGGGTTACTTTTAGGTTTAGGGTTGGGTTTAAGGTTAGGGATAGGGTTAGGGTAAGGGTAAGGGTTAGGGTTAGGGTTAGGTTTAGGGTTAGGGTTAAGTTTAGGGTTTTGGTTAGGGTGTGGGTTAGGGTTAGGGTTAGGCATTAGGGTTCGGGTTAGGGTAAGGGTTAGGGTTAGGGTAAGGGTTAGGGTTATGGTTAGGGTTAAAGTTAGGGTTAGGGTTAGGGTTAGGGTTAGGGTTAGGGTTAGTGTTAGGGTTACGGTAAGTTTAAGGGTTAGGGTTAGCGGTTAGGGTTAATGTTAGGGTTAGGGGTAGGGTTAGGGTTATGGTAAGGGTTAGGGTTATGGTTAGGTTAAGGGTAAGGTTTATGGTTAGGGTTAGGGTTAGGGTTAGGTTTAGGGTTAGGGTAAGGGTTAGGGTTAGGGTTATGGTCAGGGTTAGGTTTAGGGTTAGGGTTAGGGTTAGGACTAGGGTAAGGGTAAGGATTAGGGTTAGGGTTAGGGTTAGGGTTAACGTTAGGTTTAGGGTTAGGGTAAGGCTAAGGGTTAGGGTTAGGGTTAGGGTTAGGGTTAGGGTTAGCGTTAGGGTTAGGGGAAGGGTAAGGATAAGGTTTAGGGTTAGGCTTAGGGTAAGGTTTAAGGTTAGGTTTAGGGTTAGTGTGGAGGTTAGGTTTAGGGTTACGGGTTAGGTTTCGGGTTAGGGTTAAGGTTAGGGTTACGGTTAGGGTTAGGTTTAGGGCTGGAGTTAGGATAAGGGCAAGGGTTAGGTTTAGGTTTAGGGTTAGGGTTAGGATAAGGGTAAGTGTTAGGGTTAGGGTTATTGTTAGTGTTAAGTTTAGGGTTAGGGTTAGGGTAGGGATAAGGGTTAGGGTTAGGGTTAGGGAAAGGGTATGGGTTAGGGTTAGTGTTAAGTTTAGGTTTAGGGTTAGGGTAAGGGTAAGGGTTAGGGTTAGGGTTAGGCTTAAGTTTAGGGTTAGGGGAAGGGTAAGGGTAAGGGTTAGGGTTAGTCTGAGGGTTAGGTTTAGAGTTAGGGTTAGGTTTAGGGTTAGGGTAAGGGTAAGGGTTAGGGTTAGGGTTAGGGTTAGGGTTATGGTTAAGGTTAGGGTTAGGGTTAGGGTAAGGGTAAGGGTTAGGGTTAGGGTTAGCGTTAGGGTTTATAGTTAGGGTTATGGTTAGGGTATGGGTTAGCGTTACGGTTAGGGGTTAGTGTTAGTGTTAGGGTTAGGGTTAGGGTAAGGCTTAGGGTTAGGGTTAGGGTTAGGGTAAGGGTAAGGCTTAATGTTAAGGTCAGGGTTAACGTTAGGGTTAGGGTTTTGGGTTAGGTTTAGAGTTAGGGTTAGGGTTAGGTTTAGGGTTTGGTTTAGGAAAAGAGTAAGGGTGAGGGTTAGTGTTAGGATTAGGGTTAGGTTTATGGTAAGGGTAAGGGATATGCTTAGGTTTAGGGTTAGTGTTAAGATTAGGGTTAGGGTAGGGTTAGGGTAGGGATAAGGGTTACATTTAGGGTTAGGGTTAGGATTAGGAAAAGGGTTAGTGTTAGGGTTAGGGTTAGGGTTAGGGTTAGGATTAGGTTTATGGTTAGGGTTAGGTTAAGGGTTAGGATTAGGGTTAGGGTTAGGGTTAGCATAAAGTTTAGTTTTAGGGTTAGGGTAAGGGTAAGGGTTAGGGTTAGGGTTAGGGTTAGGGTTAGGGTAAGGGTAAGGGTTAGGGTTAGGTTTAGGGTTAGGGTTAGGGTAAGGGTAAGGGTTAGGGTTAGGTTTAGGGTAAGGGTTAGTATTAGGTTTAGGTTTAGGGTTAGTGTTAGGGTAAGGGTAAGGATTTGGGTTACAATTAGTGTTAGGGTTAGGGTTAAGGTTAGCGTTAGGATAAGTGTTAGTGTTAGGGTTAGGGTAAAGGTTAGGATTCGGGTTAGGGGTTAGGTTTAGGGTTAGGGTTAGGGTAAAAGTTAGGGTTAGGTTTAGGGTTAGGGGTAGGTTTAAGTTTAAGGTTAGGGTTAGGATTAGGGTAAGGGTAAGTGTTAGGGTTAGGGTTAGGGTTAGGTTAAGGGTAAGGGTTAGGGTTAGGGTTAGGGTTAGGGTTAGGTTTAGGTTTAAGTTTAGGGTTAGGGTTAGGGTTAGGGTTAGGGTTAGGTTTAGGGTTAGGGTTAGGGTTAGGTAAGTGTTAGGGTTAGGGTTAGAATTAGGGTTTGGGTTAGGGTAAGGATTAGGTTTAGGTTTAGGGTTAGGTTTAGGTTTAGGGTTAGGGTTAGGGTAAGTGTTAGGATTTAGGGTTAGGGTTAGGGTTAGGGTTAGGGTTAGGGGTTAGGTTTAGTGTTACAGTTAGGGTAAGGGGAAGGGTAAGAGTAAGGTTTAGGGTTAGGGTTAGAGTAATTTTTAAGGTTAGGTTTAGTGTTAGGTTAAGGGTTAGGGTTAGGGTTAGGGTCAGGGTTAAGGTAAGAGTAAGGGTTAGTGTTAGGGTTAGTGTTAGGTTTAGGGTAAGGGTAAGGGTTAGGATTAGGGTTAGTGTTAGGTTTAGGGTTAGGGTTAGAGTAAGGGTAAGGGTTAGGGTTAGGATTTAGGTTAGGGTTAGGGTTAGGGTAAGGGTAAGGGTTAGGGTTAACGTTCAGGTTAGGGTTCGGGTTAGGGTTAGGGTTAGGGGTTAGGGTGATGGTTAGAGTTAGGGTTAGGGTTAGGGTTAGGTTTAGGGCTGGGTTTAGGATAAGGGTAAGTGTTGGTGTTAGGGTTAAGTTTAGGGTTAGTGTTAGCGTAAGGGTAAGGGATAGTGTAAAGGTTAGGGTTTGTGTTAAGGTTAGGGTTAAGGTTAAGGTTAGGCTAGGTATAAGGTTAGGGTTAGGGTTAGGGTTAGGGTTATGTTTAGGGTTAGGGTTAGGGTAAGGTTAAGTGTTAGGGTTAGGTTTAGGGTTGGGGTTAAGGTTAGGGTTAGGGTTAGGGTAAGGGTAAGTGTTAGGGTTATGGTTATGGTTCGGTTAAGGTTAAGGTTAGGGTTAGGGTTAGGGTGAGGATTAGGGTTCGGGTTAGGTGTTAGGGTTCGGGTTAGGGTTAGGGTTACGGTAATGGTTAGGGTTAGGTTTATGGTAAGGGTTAGCGTTAGGAGAAGTGTTAGGGTTATGGGTAGGGTAAAGGTTAGGTTTCGGGTTAGGGGTTAGGTTTAGGGTTAGGTTTAGGGTAAAGGATATGGATAGGGTTAGGGTTACGGTTAGGTTTAAGTTTAGGGTTAGGGTTAGGGTTAGGGTAAGGGTAAGTGTTAGGGTTAGGTTTAGGGTTAGGGTTTGGGTAAGAGTAAGTGTAGGGGTTAGGGTTAGGGTTAGGGTTAGGGTAAGTGTTAGGTTTAGGGTTAGGGTTAGGGTTAAGGTTAGGGTTAGGTTTAGGTTTAGGGTTAGGGTAAGGGTAAGGGTTAGGGTTAGGGTTAGGGTTAAGTTTAGGGTTAGGGTTAGGGTAAGGGTAAAGTTAAGGGTTAGGGTTAGGGTTAGGGTAAGGTTTAAGGTTAGGGTTAGGGTGAGTGTTATGGTTAGGGTTAAGGGTTAGGGTTAGGGTTAGGGTTAGGGTTAGAGTTAGGGTAAGGGTAAGGGTTAGAATTAGGGTTAGGGTAAGGGTTAGGGGTTAGGGTTAGGGTTATGGATAGGCATAGGTTTAGGGTAAGTTTAAGGTTAGAGTCAGGGTTAGGGTTAGGGTAAGGGTAAGTGTTAGGGTTAGCGTTAGGTTTAGGGTTAGGGTTAGGGTTAGGTGTTAGGTTTAGTGTTACGGTTAGGGTAAGGGCTAGCGTTGGGGTTAGGGGTTAGTGTTAGGGTTAGTGTTAGTGTTAGGGTTAGGGTAAGGGCTAGGGCTAGGGTGAGGGTTAGGGTTAGGGTTAAGGTAAGAGGAAGGGTTAGTGTTAGGGTTAGGGTTAGGTTTAGGGTAAGGGTAAGGGTTAGGATTAGGGTTAGTGTTAGGTTTAGGGTGAGGGTTAGAGTAAGGGTAAGGATTAGGGTTAGGGTTTAGGTTAGGGTTAGGGTTACGTTAAGGGAAAGGGTTCGGGTTAATGTTAGGGTTAGGGTTAGGTTTAGGGTTAGGGGTTAGGGTTAGGGTTAGAGATAGGGTTAGGATTAGGGTTAGGGTAGGGTTAGGGTTGGGGTTAGGGTAAGGTTTAGGGTTAGGGTTAGGGTAAGGGTAAGGGTTAGGGTAAGGGTTAGGGTTTGTGTTAAGGTTAGGGTTAGGTTTAGGGTTAGGGTAGGTATAAGGGTTAGGGTTAGGGTTAGGGTTAGGGAAAGTGTAAGGGATAGGGTTAGGATTAGGGTTAGGGTTAGGGTTAGGGTAATGGTAAGGGTAAGGGATAGCGTTAGGGTTAGGGTTAGGCTTAATGTTAGGGTTATGGTTAGAGTAAGGGTTAGGTTTAGGTTTAGTGTTAGGGTTAGAATTAAGTTTAGGTTTAGGGTTAGGGTAAGGGTAAGGGTTAGGGTTAGGGTTAGGGTTAAGTTTAGGGTTAGGGTTAGGGTTAGGGTTAGGGTTAGGGTAACGGTTAGGGTTAGGGTTAGAGTTTGGGTTAGGGTTAGTTTTAGGGTTGGGGTTATGGTTAGGGTTAGGGTTAGCGTTAGGGTTAGGGTAAGTGTTAGGGTTAGGGTTAGGGTTAGAGTTAGGATACGGGTAAGAGTGAGGGTTACGGTTAGGGTTACGTTTAGGATTAGGGGTTGGGTTTAGGGTTAGGGTTAGGTTTACGGTTAGGGTTAGGGTAAGGTTTAGGGTTAGGGTTAAAGTTAGGGTTAGGGTGAGGGTTAGGGTTAGGGTAAGGGTAAGGGTTATGTTTAGGGTTAGGGTTAGGTTTAGGGAAAGTGTGAGGGTTAGGGTAAGGGTTAGACTTAGGGTTAGGTTTAGGGTAAGGATTAGGTTAGGCTTAGGGTTAGGGTAAGGGTTAGGGTTAGGGTTAGGGTTAGCATTAAGGTTAGGGTTAGGGTTAGGGTAAGGGTAAGGGTTAGGGTTAGGGTAAGGTTAGGGTTAGGGTTAGGATTAGGGAAAGGGTTAGGATTAGGGAAAGGGTTAGGATTAGGTTAGGTTTAGGGTTAATATTAAGTTTAGGGTTAAGGTTAGATAAGGGTAATGGTTAGGGTTAGTGTGAGGGTTAGGGTTAGGGGTTAGTGTTAAGGTTAAGGTTAGGTTTAGGGTTAGGGTTAGGGTAAGGGTAAGGGTTAGGGTTAGGGTTAGGTTTAGCGTGAGGGTTAGGGTAAGGGTTAGGGTTAGGGTTAGAGTTATGGTTAGGGTCAGGGTTAGGGTAAGGGTAAGGGTAAGGGTTAGGGTTGAGGTTAGGGTTAGGGTTAGTGTTAGGGTTACGGTAAGGTTAAGGGTTAGGGTTAGCGGTTAGGGTTAATGTTAGGGTTAGGGTTAAGATTAGGGTTAGGTTTAGGGTTAGGGTTAGGGTAAGGTTAAGGGTTAGGGTTAGGTTTAGTGTTGGGGTTAAGGTTAGGGTTAGGGTTAGGGTAAGGGTAAGTGTTAGGGTTAGGGTTATGGTTCGGTTAAGGGTTAAGGTTAGGGTTAGGGTTAGGGTGAGGATTAGGGTTAGGGTTAGGTGTTAGGGTTCGGGTTAGGGTTAGGGTTACGGTAATGTTTAGGGTTAGGTTTATGGTAAGGGTTAGCGTTAGGAGAAGTTTTAGGGTTATGGGTAGGGTAAAGGTTAGGTTTCGGGTTAGGGGTTAGGTTTAGGGTTAGGGTTAGGGTAAAGGATATGGATAGGGTTAGGGTTACGGTTAGGTTTAAGTTTAGGGTTAGGGTTAGGGTTAGGGTAAGGGTAAGTGTTAGGGTTAGGTTTAGGGTTAGGGTTAGGGTAAGAGTAAGGGTTAGGGTTAGGGTTAGGGTTAGGGTTAGGGTAAGTGTTAGGTTTAGGGTTAGGGTTAGGCTTAAGGTTAGGGTTAGGTTTAGGTTTAGGGTTAGGGTTAGGTTTAGGTTTAGGATTAGGGTTAGGGGTAGGGTAAGTGTTAGGGTTAGTGTTAGGGTTAGTGTTAGGGTTACGGTAAGGTTAAGGGTTAGGGTTAGCGGTTAGGGTTAATGTTAGGGTTAGGGGTAGGGTTAGGGTTATGGTAAGGGTTAGGGTTATGGTTAGGTTACGGGTAAGGTTTATGGTTAGGGTTAGGGTTAGGGTTAGGGTTAGGGTAAGGATTAGGGTTAGGGTTATGGTCAGGGTTAGGTTAGGGTTAGGGTTAGGGTTAGGACTAGGGTAAGGGTAAGGATTAGGGTTAGGGTTAGGGTTAGGGTTAACGTTAGGTTTAGGGTTAGGGTAAGGCAAAGGGTTAGGGTTAGGGTTAGGGTTAGGGTAAGCGTTAGGGTTAGGGGAAGGGTAAGGATAAGGTTTAGGGTTAGGCTTAGGGTAAGGTTTAAGGTTAGGTTTAGGGTTAGTGTGGGGGTTAGGTTTAGGGTCACTGGTTAGGGTTCGGGTTAGGGTTAAGGTTAGGGTTAGGGTTAGGGTTAGGTTTAGGGCTGGAGTTAGGATAAGGGCAAGGGTTAGGTTTAGGTTTAGGGTTAGGGTTAGGATAAGGGTAAGTGTTAGGGTTAGGGTTAGGGTTAGTGTTAAGTTTAGGGTTAGGGTTAGGGTAGGGATAAGGGTTAGGGTTAGGGTTAGGGAAAGGGTATGGGTTAGGGTTAGTGTTAAGTTTAGGTTTAGGGTTAGGGTAAGGGTAAGGGTTAGGGTTAGGGTTAGGCTTAAGTTTAGGGTTAGGGGAAGGGTAAGGGTTATGGTTAAGGTTAGGGTTAGGGTTAGGGTAAGGGTAAGGGTTAGGGTTAGGGTTAGCGTTAGGGTTTATATTTAGGGTTATGGTTAGGGTATGGGTTAGCGTTACGGTTAGGGGCTAGTGTTAGGGTTAGGGTTAGGGTTAGGGTTAGGGTAAGGGTTAGGGTTAGGGTTAGGGTTAGGGTAAGGGTTAGGGTTAGGGTTAGGGTTAGGGTAAGGGTAAGGGTTAATGTTAAGGTCAGGGTTAACGTTAGGGTTAGGGTTTTGGGTTAGGTTTAGAGTTAGGGTTAGGGTTAGGTTTAGGGTTTGGTTTAGGATAAGAGTAATGGTGAGGGTTAGTGTTAGGATTAGGGTTAGGTTTATGGTAAGGGTAAGGGATATGCTTAGGTTTAGGGTTAGTGTTAAGATTAGGGTTAGGGTAGGGTTTGGGTAAGGATAAGGGTTACATTTAGGGTTAGGGTTAGGATTAGGAAAAGGTTTAGTGTTAGGGTTAGGGTTAGGGTTAGGGTTAGGATTAGGTTTATGGTTAGGGTTAGGTTAAGGGTTAGGATTAGGGTTAGGGTTAGGGTTAGCATAAAGTTTAGTTTTAGGGTTAGGGTAAGGGTAAGGGTTAGGGTTAGGGTTAGGGTTAGGGTTAGGGTAAGGGTAAGGGTTAGGGTTAGGTTTAGGGTTAGGGTTAGGGTAAGGGTAAGGGTTAGGGTTAGGTTTAGGGTAAGGGTTAGTATTAGGGTTAGGTTTAGGGTTAGTGTTAGGGTAAGGGTAAGGATTTGGGTTACAATTAGTGTTAGGGTTAGGGTTAAGGTTAGCGTTAGGATAAGTGTTAGTGTTAGGGTTAGGGTAAAGGTTAGGATTCGGGTTAGGGGTTAGGTTTAGGGTTAGGGTTAGGGTAAAAGTTAGGGTTAGGTTTAGGGTTAGGGTTATGGTTAAGGTTAGGGTTAGGGTTAGGGTTAGGGTAAGGGTAAGGGTTAGGGTTAGGGTTAGCGTTAGGGTTTAGGGTTAGGGTTATGGTTAGGGTATGGGTTAGCGTTACCGTTTGGGGTTAGTGTTAGCATTAGTTTTAGGGTTAGGGTTAGGGTAAGGGTAAGGGTTAATATTAAGGTCCGGGTTAACGTTAGGGTTAGGGTTTTGGGTTAGGTTTAGAGTTAGGGTTAGGGTTAGGTTTAGGGTTTGGTTTAGGATAAGAGTAAGGGTGAGGGTTAGTGTTAGGATTAGGGTTAAGTTTATGGTAAGGGTAAGGGATATGGTTAGGTTTAGGGTTAGTGTTAAGATTAGGGTTAGGGTAGGGTTAGGGTAGGGATAAGGTTTACATTTAGGGTTAGGGTTATGGGTAGGAAAAGGGTTAGTGTTAGGGTTAGGGTTAGGGTTAGGATTAGGTTTATGGTTAGAGTTAGGTTAAGGGTTAGGATTAGGGTTAGGGTTCGGTTTAGCATAAAGTTTAGTTTTAGGGTTAGGGTAAGGGTAAGGGTTAGGGTTAGGGTTAGGGTTATGGTTAGGGTAAGGGTAAGGGTTAGGGTTAGGTTTAGGGTTAGGGTTAGTATTAGGGTTAGGTTTAGGGTTAGTGTTAGGGTAAGGGTAAGGATTTGGGTTACAATTAGTGTTAGGGTTAGGGTTAAGGTTAGCGTTAGGATAAGTGTTAGTGTTAGGGTTAGGGTAAAGGTTAGGATTCGGGTTAGGGGTTAGGTTTCGGATTAGGGTTAGGGTAAAAGTTAGGGTTAGGTTTAGGGTTAGGGGTAGGTTTAAGTTTAGGATTAGGTTTAGGATTATGGTAAGGGTAAGTGTTAGGGTTAGGGTTAGGGTTAGGTTAAGGGTAAGGGTTAGAGTTAGGGTTAGGGTTAGGTTTAGGTTTAAGTTTAGGGTTAGGGTTAGGGTTAGGGTTAGGTTTAGGGTTAGGGTTAGGGTTAGGTTTAGGTTTAAGTTTAGGGTTAGGGTTAGGGTTAGGGTTAGGTTTAGGGTTAGGGTTAGGGTTAGGGTTAGGTAAGTGTTAGGGTTAGGGTTAGAGTTAGGGTTTGGGTTATTGTAAGGATTAGGTTTAGGTTTAGGGTTAGGTTTAGGTTTAGGGTTAGGGTTAGGGTAAGTGTTAGGATTTAGGGTTAGGGTTAGGTTAAGGTTTAGGTTTAGGGTTAGGGTAGAGTAAGGGTAAGGGTTAGGTTTAGAGTTAGGGTTAGGGTTTAGGTTACGGTTAGGGTTAGGGTAAGGGTAAGGGTTAGGGTTAATGTTAGGTTTAGGGTTAGGGTTAGGGTTAGGTGTTAGGGTTAGGGGTAGAGTTAGGGTTAGGGTTAGGCTTAGGGCTGGGGTTAGGATAAGGTTAAGGGTTGGGGTTAGTGTTAGGGTTAGGGTTAGGGTAAGGGTTATGGTTAGGGATAGGGTTAGGGTTAAGGTAAGAGTAAGGGTTAGTGTTAGGGTTAAGTTTAGGTTTAGGGTAAGGGTATGGGTTAGGATTAGTGTTAGTGTTAGGTTTAGGGTTGGGGTTAGAGTAAGGGTAAGAGTTAGGGTTAGCATTTAGGTTATGGTTAGGGTTAGCGTAAGGGTAAGGGTTAGGGTTAATGTTAGGGTTAGGGTTAGTGTTAGGGTTAGGGTTAGGTGTTAAAGTTAGGGATAGATTTAGGGTTAGGGTTAGGTTTAGGGCTGGGGTTAGGATAAGGTTAAGGGTTGGGGTTAGGGTTAGGTTTAGGATTAGGTTTAGGGTAAGGGTAAGCGTTAGGGTAAGGGTTATGTTTTGTGTTAAGGTTAGGGTTAGTGTTAGGGTTAGGGTAGGTTAGGGTTAGGGTTAGGGTTAGGGTTAGGCTTAGGGTTAATGTTAGGTTTATGGTTAGGGTAAGGGTTAGGGTTAGTGCTAGAGTTTGGGTTAGGGTTAGGTTTAGGGTTGGGATTATGGTTAGGGTTAGGGTTAGGATTAGAGTTAGGGTTAGGCATAGGGTTACGGTAAGTGTTAGGTTTAGGGTTAGGGTTACAGTGAGGATAAGGGTAAGGGTGTGGTTTACGGTTAGGGTTAGGTTTAGGATTAGGGGTTAGGGTTAGGGTTAGGGTTAGGTTTAGGGTTAGGGTTAGGGTAAGGGTTACGGTTAGGTTAGGGTTAGGGTTAAGGTTAGGGTTAGGGTGAGGGTTAGGATTAGGGTAAGGGTAAGGGTTAGGTTTAGGGTTAGGGTTAGGTTTAGGGAAAGGGTGAGAGTTAGAGTAAGGGTTAGGCTTAGGGTTAGGGTTAGGGTAAGAATTAGGTTAGGCTTAGGGTTAGGGTAAGGGTTAGGGTTAGGGTTAGGGTTAGGGAAAGCATTAGGGTTAGGTTTAGGGTTAGGGTTAGGGTTAGCATTAAGGTTAGGGTTAGGGTTAGTGTTAGGGTTAGCCTTAAGGTTAGGATTAGGGTTAGGGTAAGGGTAAGGGTTAGGGTTATGGTAAGGATTAGGGTTAGGGTTAGGGTTAGGGCAAGGTTTAGGGTTAGGGTTAGGTTAGGGTTAGCATTAAGTTTAGGGTTAAGGTTAGGATAAGCGTATGGGTTAGGGTTAGTGTTAGGCGTAGGGTTAGCGGTTAGGGTTAAGGTTAAGGTTAGGTTTAGGGTGAGGGTTAGGGTAAGGGTAAGGGTTAGACTTAGGGTTAGGGTTAGGTTTAGCGTTAGGGTTTGGGTAAGGGTTATATTTAGGGTTAGGGTTAGGGTTAAGTTCAGATTTAGGGTAAGGGTAAGTGTAAGGGTTAGGGTTAGGGTTAGGGTTAGGGTAAGGGTAAGGGTTAGGGTTAGGGCTAGCGGTTATGGTTAAGGTTAGGGTAAGGGGTAGGGTTAATGTTATGGTAAGGGTTAGGGTTAGGGTTAGGTTACGGGTAAGGTTTATGGTTAGGGTTAGGGTTAGAGTTAATGTAAGGGTTAGGGATAGTGTTAGGGTTAGGGTTAGGGTTAGGTTTAGGGTTAGGGTTAGGATTAGTGTAAGGGTAAGGGTTAGGGTTAGGTTTAGGGTTAACTTTAGGGTTAGGGTAAGGGTAAGGTTTAGGGTTAGGGTTAGGGTTAGGGTTCGGGTTGGGGTTAGGGTTAGGTTTATGGTAAGTGTAAGGGTTAGTGTTAGGGTTAGGGGTTAGGGTTAGTGTTAGGGTTATGGTAAGGTTAAGGGTTAGGGTTAACGGTTATGGTTAAGGTTAGGGTTAGGGGTAGGGTTAGGGTTATGGTAATGGTTAAGGTTAGGGTTAGGTTAGAGGTAAGGTTTATGGTTAGGGTTAGGGTTAGAGTTAATGTAAGGGTTAGGGTTAGGGATAGGGTTAGGGTTAGGGTTAGGGTTAGGATTAGGGTAAGGGTAAGGTTTAGGGATAGGGTTAGGATTAACGTTAGGGTTAGGGTTAGGGTTAGGGTTAAGTTTAGGGTTAGGGTTAGGGTAAGGGTAAGGGTTAGGGTTAGGGTTAGGGTTAAGTTTAGGGTTAGGGTTAGGGTAAGGGTAAAGTTAAGGGTTAGGGTTAGGGTTAGGGTAAGGTTTAAGGTTAGGGTTAGGGTGAGTGTTATGGTTAGGGTTAAGGGTTAGGGTTCGGGTTAGGGTTAGGTTTAGGCTTAGAGTTAGGGTATGTGTTAGGGTTAGTGTTTCGTTTAGGGTTAGGTTTAGGTTTAGGGTTAGGGTAAGGGTAAGGGTTAGGGTTAGGTTTAGTGTTAGAGTTATGGTTAAGGTTAAGTTTAGGGTTAGGGTAAGGGTAAGTGCTTGGTTTAGCGTTACCGTTAGGGTTTAGGGTTAGGGATACGGTTAGGGTAATTGTTAGCATTAGGGTTAGGGGTTAGTGTTAGGGTTATGGTTAGGGTTAGGGTTAGGGTTAGAGTTAAGGTTAGGGTTAGGTTTAGGGTTTGGTTTAGGATAAGGGTAAAGGTGAGGGTTAGGGTTAAGTTTAGGGTTAGGGTAAGGGTTAGGGTTAGGGTTAGGGTTTGGGATTGGGTTAGGTTTAGGGTTGCGGTTAGGGTTAGGGTAAGAGTAAGTGTTAGGGTTAGGGTTAGGGTTCGAGTTAGGATAAGGGTAAGGGTGAGGGTTACGGTTAGGGTTAGGTTAGGGTTAGGGGTTATGGTTAGAGTTAGGGTTATGTTTAGAGTTAGGGTTAGTGTAAGGGTTAGGATTAGGGTTAGGGTTAGGTTTAAGGTTAGGGTTAGGGTGAGGGATAGTGTTAGGGTAAGGGTAGGGGTTAGGTTTAGCGTTAGGGTTAGGGTTAGGAAAAGGGTAAGGGTTAGGGTTAGGGTTAGGGTTAAGGAAAGCGTAAGGTTTAGGGTTAGGATTAGGTCTAGTGTTAGGGTTAGGGTAATCAAAAGCGTAAGGGTTAGGGTTAGGGTTAGGGTTAGGGTTAATATTAGGTTTATGGTTAGAGTAAGGGTTAGGGTTAGGGTTAGTGTTAGGGTTAGGGTTAAGTTTAGGTTTAGGGTTATGGTAAGGGTAAGGGTTAGGTTTAGGGTTAGGGTTAACGTTAGGGTTAGGTTTAGAGTTAGGGTTAGGGTAATGGTTAGGGTTAGGGTTAGAGTTTGGGTTAGGGTTAGGTTTAGGGTTGGGGTTCTTGTTAGGTTTATTGTTAGGGTTAGGTTTGGGTTAGGGTAAGTGTTAGGGTTAGGGTTACGGTTAGGGTTAGAGTTAGGATAAGGGTAAGTGTGAGGGTTATGGTTAGGGTTAGGTTTAGCATTAGGGATTGGGGTTAGGGTGAGGGTTAGGTTTAGGGTTAGGGTTAGGGTAAGGGTTAGGGTTAGGGTTAGGGTTAGGCTTAAGGTTAAGGTTAGGGTGAGGGTTAGGGTTAGGTTAAGTTTAGGTTAGGGTAAGGGTTAGTGTTAGGGTTAAGGTTAAGGTTAGGGTGAGTGTTAGGGTTAGGGTTAGGGTAAGGATTAGGTTAGGCTTAGGGTTAGGGTAAGTGTTCGGGTTAGGGTTAGGGTTAGGGTTAGCATTAAGGTTAGGGTTAGGGTTAGGGTAAGGGTAAGTGTTAGTGTTACGGTAAGGATTAGGGTTAGGGTTAGGGTTAGGGTAAGGGTAAGGTTTAGGGTTAGGGTTAGGGTTAGGTGTTATGGTTAGGGTTAGGGTTAGGGTTAGGGTAAGGGTTAGGGTTAGGGTTAGGGTTAGGGTAAGGGTTAAGCTTAGGGTTTTGGTTAGGGTGAGGGTTAGGGTTAGGTTAGGCATTAGGGTTCGGGTTAGGGTTAATGTTAGGATAAGGGTAGTGTTAGGTTTAGAGTAAGGGTTAGGGTTAGGGTAAGGGTTAGGGTTAGGGTTAGGGTTAGGGTAAGGGTTAGGTTTAGGGTTAAGGTTAGGGTAAGGGTTAGGGTTAGGGTTAGGGTTAGCATTAAGGTTAGGGTTAGGGTAAGGGTAAGGGTTAGGGTAAGGGTTAGGGTTTGTGTTAAGGTTAGGGTTAGGGTTAGGGTTAGGGTAGGTATAAGGGTTAGGGTTAGGGTTAGGGTTAGGGAAAGGGTAAGGGATAGGGTTAGGATTAGGGTTAGGGTTAGGGTTAGGGTAATGGTAAGGGTAAGGGATAGCGTTAGGGTTAGGGTTAGGGTTAATGTTAGGGTTATGGTTAGAGTAAGGGTTAGGTTTAGGTTTAGTGTTAGAGTTAGAATTAAGTATAGGTTTAGGGTTAGGGTAAGGGTAAGGGTTAGGGTTATGGTTATGGTTAGGGTTAGGATAACGGTTAGGGTTAGGGTTAGAGTTCGGGTTAGGGTTAGGTTTAGGGTTGGGGTTATGGTTAGGGTTAGGGTTAGGGTTAGGGTTAGGATTTTGGTAAGTGTTAGGGTTAGGGTTAGGGTAGAGTTAGGGTAAGGGTAAGGGTGAGGGTTACGGTTAGGGTTAGGTTTAGGATTAGGGGTTAGGTTTAGGGTTAGGGTTAGGTTTAGGGTTAATGTTAGGGTAAGGGTTAGGGTTAGGTTTAGGGTTAGGGTTAGGGTGAGGGTTAGGGTTGGGGTAAGGGTAAGGGTTATGGTTAGGGTTAGGGTTAGGGTTATTGAAAGTGTGAGGGTTAGGGTAAGGGTTAGGCTTAGGGTTAGGTTTAGGGTAAAGATTAGGTTAGGCTTAGGGTTAGGGTAAGGGTTAGGGTTAGGGTTAGGGTTAGGGTTAGCATTAAGGTTAGGGTTAGGGTTATGGTAAGGGTAAGGGTTAGGGTTAGGGTAAGGATTAGGGTTAGGGTCAGGGTTAGGGCAAGGGTTAGTATTAGGGTTAGGTTTATGGTTAGCATTAAGTTTAGGGTTAAGGTTAGATAAGGGTAATGGTTAGGGTTAGTGTGAGGGTTAGGGTTAGGGGTTAGTGTTAAGGTTAATGTTAGGTTTAGGGTTAGGGTTAAGGAAAGGGTAAGGGTTAGGGTTAGGGTTAGGTTTAGCGTGAGGGTTAGGGTAAGGGTTACGGTTAGGGTTACAGTTATGGTTAGGGTCAGGGTTAGGGTAAGGGTAAGGGTAAGGGTTAGGGTTGAGGTTAGGGTTAGGGTTACTGTTAGGGTTACGGTAAGGTTAAGGGTTAGGTTTAGCGGTTAGGGTTAAGGTTAGGGTTAGGGGTAGGGTTAGGGTTATGGTAAGGGTTAGGGTTAGGGTTAGGGTTACGGTTACGGTATGGGCTAGCGTTAAAGTTAGGGGTTAGTGTTAGGTTTACGGTTAGGGTTAGGGTAAGGTTTAGGTTTAGGGTTAGGGTTAGGGTAAGGGTTAATGTTTATGTTAGGGTTAAGGTTAGGGTTAGGGTTTTGGGTTACGGTTAGAGTTAGGGTTAGGGTTAGGTTTAGGGTTTGGTTTAGGATAAGGGTAAGGGTGAGGGTTAGTGTTAGGATTAGGGTTAGGTTTATGCTAAGGGTAAGGGTTATGGTTAGGTTTAGGGTTATTGTTAAGATTAGGGTTAGTGTAGGGTTAGGGTAGGGAAAAAGGTAACATTTAGGGTTAGGGTTAGGGTTAGGAATAGGGTTAGTGTTAGGGTTAGAGTTATTGTTAGGATTAGGTTTATGGTTAGGGTTAGGTTAAGGGTTAGGATTAGGGTTAGGGTTAGGGTTAGCATAAAGTTTAGTTTTAAGGTTAGGGTAAGGGTAAGGGTTAGGGTTAGGGTTAGTGTTAGTGTTAGGGTAAGGGTAAGGGTTAGGGTTCGGGTTAGGGTTAGGGTTAGCATTAGGGTTAGGTTTAGGTTTAGTGTTAGGGTAAGGGTAAGGATTTGGGTTAGAATTAGTGTTAGGGTTAGGATTAAGTTTAGCGTTAGGATAAGTATTAGTGTTAGGGTTAGGGTAAAGTTTAGGATTCGGGTTAGGGGTTAGGTTTAGGGTTAGGGTTAGGGTAAAAGTTAGGGTTAGGGTTAGGGTTAGGTTTAGGTTTAAGTTTAGGGTTAGGGTTAGGGTTAGGGTAAGGGTAAGTGTTTGGGTTAGGGTTAGGGTTAGGATTAGGGTAAGGGTAAGTGTTAGGGTTAGGGTTAGGGTTGGGGTTAGGGTTAGGTTAAGGGTAAGGGTTAGGGTTAGGGTTAGGATTAGGGTAAGGGTAAGTGTTAGGGTTAGGGTTAGGGTTAGGGTTAGGGTTAGGGTAAGTGTTAGGTTTAGGGTTAGGGTTAGGATTAAGGTTAGGGTTAGGTTTAGGTTTAGGGTTAGGGTTAGGTTTAGGTTTAGGATTAGGGTTAGGTGTAGGGTAAGTGTTAGGATTAGTGTTAGGGTTAGGGTTCGGTTTAGGTTTAGGGTTAGGGTTAGGGTTACGGGTTAGGGTTAGGATTAGAGTTAGGGTAAGGGTAACGGTTAGAATTAGGGTTAGGGTAAGGGTTAGGGGTTAGGGTTATGGTTAGGGTTAGATGTAGGGGTAGGGTTAGGGTAAGTTTAGGGTTAGAGTCAGGGTTAGGTTTAGGGTAAGTGTAAGTGTTAGGGTTAGCGTTAGGTTTAGGGTTAGGGTTAGGGTTAGGGTTAGGGTTAGGGGTTAGGTTTAGTGTTACGGTTAGGGTAAGGGCTAGGGTTGGGGTTAGGGGTTAGTGTTAGGTTTAGGGTTAGGGTTAGGGTTAGGGTAAGGGATAGGGTTAGGGTGAGGGTTAGGGTTAGGGTTAAGGTAAGAGTAAGTGTTAGTGTTAGGTTTAGGGTTAGGTTTAGGGTAAGGTTAAGGGTTAGGATTAGGGTTAGTGTTAGGTTTAGGGTGAGGGTTAGAGTAAGGGTAAGGATTAGGGTTAGGGTTTAGGTTAGGGTTAGGGTAAGGGCAAGGGTTAGGGTTAATGTTAGGATTAGGGTTAGGTTTAGGGTTAGGGGTTAGGGTTAGGGTTAGAGTTAGGGTTAGGGTTAGGTTTAGGGCTTTGGTTAGGATATGGGTAAGGTTTGGGGTTAGGGTTAGGTTTAGGGTTAGCGTTAGTGTAAGGGTAAGGGTAGGGTAAGGGTTAGGGTTTGTGTTAAGGTTAGGGTTAGGGTTAGGGTTAGGGTATGTATAAGGGTTAGGGTTAGGGAAAGGATAAGGGATAGGTTTAGGATTAGGGATAGGGTTAGGGTTAGGGTAATGGTAAGGGTAAGGGATAGCGTTAGGGTTAGGGTTAGGGTTAATGTTAGGGTTATGGTTAGAGTAAGGGTTAGGTTTAGGTTTAGTGTTAGGGTTAGAATTAAGTTTAGGTTTAGGGTTAGGGTAAGGGTAAGGGTTAGGGTTAGGGTTAGGGTTAGGGTTAGGGTAACGATTAGGGTTAGGGTTAGAGTTCGGGTTCGGGTTAGGTTTAGGGTTGGGGTTATGGTTAGGGTTAGGGTTAGGGTTAGGGTTAGGGTAAGTGTTAGGGTTAGGGTAAGGATTAGAGTTAGGATAAGGGTAAGGGTGAGGGTTACGGTTAGGGTTAGGTTTAGGATTAGGGGTTAGGTTTCGGGTTAGGGTTAGGTTTAGGGTTAATGTTAGGGTAAGGGTTAGGGTTAGGGTTAGGGTTAGGGTGAGGGTTAGGGTTAGGGTAAGGGTAAGGGTTATGGTTAGGGTTAGGGTTAGGTTTAGGGAAAGTGTGAGGGTTAGGGTAAGGGTTAGGCTTAGGGTTAGGGTTAGGGTTAGCATTAAGGTTAGGGCTAGGGTTAGGGTAAGGATAAGGGTTAGGGTTAGGTTAAGGATTAGGGTTAGGGTTAGGGTTAGGGCAAGGGTTAGGATTAGGGTTAGGTTTATGGTTAGCATTAAGTTTAGGGTTAAGTTTAGATAAGGGTAATGGTTAGGGTTAGTGTGAGGGTTAGGGTTAGGGGTTAGTGTTAAGGTTAAGGTTAGGTTTAGGGTTAGGGTTAGGGTAAGGGTAAGGGTTAGGGTTAGGTTAGGTTTAGCGTTAGGGTTAGGGTAAGTGTTAGGGTTAGGGTTAGAATTATGGTTAGGGTCAGGGTTAGGGTAAGGGTAAGGGTAA
The DNA here is from genome assembly GCA_024803745.1 of Megascapheus bottae. Classification (NCBI taxonomy): domain Eukaryota; kingdom Metazoa; phylum Chordata; class Mammalia; order Rodentia; family Geomyidae; genus Megascapheus; species Megascapheus bottae. The sequence continues at coordinate 154,510 of JANJXV010000414.1, forward strand.
GGTTTAGGGTTAGGTTAGGGTTAGGGTTAGTGTTAGGGTTACGGTAAGGTTAAGGGTTAGGGTTAGCGGTTAGGGTTAAGGTTAGGTTTAGGGGTAGGGTTAGGGTTATGGTAAGGGTTATGGTTAGGGTTAGTTTACTGGTAAGGTTTATGGTTAGGGTTAGGGTTAGGTTTAGGTTTTGGGTTAGGTAAGGGTTAGGGTTAGGGTTAGGGTTATCATTAAGGTTAGGGTTAGGGTAAGGGTAAGGGTTAGGGTTAAGGTAAGGATTAGGGTTAGAGTTAGGGTTAGGGCAAGGGTTAAGATTAGGGTTAGGTTTATGGTTAGCATTAAGTTTAGGGTTAAGGTTAGATAAGGGTAATGGTTAGGGTTAGTGTGAGTGTTAGGGTTAGGGGTTAGTGTTAAGGTTAATGTTAGGTTTAGGGTTAGGGTAAGGGTAAGGGTTAGGGTTAGGGTTAGGTTTTGCTTTAGGGTTAGGGTAAGGGTTAGGGTTAGGGTTAGAGTTATGGTTAGGGTCAGGGTTAGGGTAAGGGTAAGGGTAAGGGTTAGGGTTGAGGTTAGTGTTAGGGTTAGCGGTTAGGGTTAAGGTTAAGGTTAGGTGTAGGGTTAGGGTTATGGTAAGGGTTAGGGTTAGGGTTAGGTTACGGGTAAGGTTTATGGTTAGGGTTAGGGTTAAGTTTAGGGTTAGGGTAAGGGTCAGGGTTAGGGTTATGGTCAGGGTTAGGTTTAGGGTTAGGGTTAGGACTAGTGTAAGTGTAAGGGTTAGGGTTAGGGTTAGGGTTAGGTTTAACGTTAGGTTTAGGGATAGGGTAAGGGTAAGGGTTAGGGTTAGGGTTTGGGTTAAGGTTAGCGTTATGGTTAGGGGAACGGTAAGGTAAGGTTTAGGGTTAGGCTTAGGGTAAGGTTTAAGCTTAGGTTTAGGGTTAGTGTGAGGGTTAGGTTTAGGGTTAAGTGTTAGGGTTCGGGTTAGGGTTACGGTTAGGGTTAGGGTTAGGGTTAGGTTTAGGGCTGGAGTTAGGATAAGGGCAAGGGTTAGGTTTAGGTTTAGGGTTAGGGTTAGGATAAGGGTAAGTGTTAGGGTTAGGGTTAGGGTTAGTGTTAAGTTTAGGGTTAGGGTTAGGGTAGGGATAAGGGTTAGGGTTAGGGTTAGGGAAAGGGTATGGGTTAGGGTTAGGATTAGGGTTGGGGTTAGGGTTAGGGTAAGGGTAAGGGTAAGGGTTAATTAGGGTTATGGTTAGGGTTAATGTTTCGTTTATGCTTAGAGTAAGGGTTAGGGTTAGGGTTAAGTTTTGGGTTAGGGTTAGGGTAAGGTTTAAGGTTAGGGTTAGGGTGAGTGTTATGTTTAGGGTTAAGGTTTAGGGTTCAGGTTAGGTTTAGGGTTAGTCTTAGGGTTAGTTTTTGTGTTAGGGTTAGGGTTAGGTTTAGAGTTAGGGTTAAGTTTAGGGTTAGGGTAAGGGTAAGGGTTAGGGGTAGGTTAGGGTTAGGGTTATGGTTAAGGTTAGGGTTAGGGTTAGGGTAAGGTTAAGGGTTAGGTTTAGGGTTAGCGTTAGTGTTTAGGGTTAGGGTTACGGTTAGGGTATGGGCTAGCGTTACGGTTAGGGGTTAGTGTTAGGGTTAGGGTTAGGGTTAGGGTTAGGGTAAGGGTTAGGTTTAGGGTTAGGGTTAGGGTAAGGGTAAGGGTTAATGTTAAAGTTAGGGTTCAGGTTAGGTTTAGGGATTTGGGTTACGGTTAGAGTTAGGGTTAGGGTTAGGTTTAGGGTTTGGTTTAGGATAAGGGTAAGGGTGAGAGTTAGTGTTAAGATTAGGGTTAGGTTTATGGTAAGGGTAAGGGATATGGTTAGGTTTAGGGTTAGGGTTAAGATTAGGGTTAGGGTAGGTTTAGGGTAGGGATAAGGGTTACATTTAGGGTTAGGGTTAGGGTTAGGAAAAGGGTTAGTGTTAGGGTTAGGGTTAGGGTTAGGATTAGGTTTATGGTTAGGGTTAGGTTAAGGTTTAGGATTAGGCTTAGTGTTAGGGTTAGCATAAAGTTTCATTTTAAGGTTAGGGTAAGGGTAAGGGTTAGGTTTACGGTTAGGGTTAGGGTTAGGGTAAGGGTAAGGGTTAGGGTTAGTATTAGGGTTAGGTTTAGGTTTAGTGTTAGTGTAAGGGTAAGGTTTTGGGTTAGAATTAGTGTTAGGGTTAGGGTTAAGGTTAGCGTTAGCATAGGTGTTAGTGTTAGAGTTAGGGTAAAGTTTAGAATTCGGGTTAGGGGTTAGGTTTAGGGTTAGGGTTAGGGTAAAAGTTAGGGTTAGGGTTAGGGTTAGGGTTAGGGTAAGGATAAGGGTTAGAGTTAGGGTTAGGATTAGTGTTAAGTTTAGGGTTAGGGTTAGGGTTAGGGTAGGGATAAGGGTTAGGGTTAAGGTTAGGGAAAGGGTATGGGTTAGGGTTAGGATTAGGGTTGGGGTTAGGGTTAGGGCAAGGGTAAGGGTTAGGGTTAGGGTTGGGGTTAAGTTTAGGGTTAGGGTTAGGGTTAGGGGAAGGGTAAGGGTAAGGGTTAGGGTTAGGGTTAGGGTTAGGGTTAGGGTAAGGTTTAAGGTTAGGGTTCGGGTGAGTGTTATGGTTAGGGTTAAGGGTTAGGGTTCGGGTTAGGGTTAGGTTTAGGTTTAGGGTTAGGGTTAGGTTTAGGGTTAGTGTCAGGTTTAGGGTTAGGGTTAGGGTAAGGGTAAGGGTTAGGGTTAGGGTTAGGGTTAGTGTTAAGTTTAGGGTTAGGGTTAGGGTTAGGGTAGGGATAAGGGTTAGGGTTAGGGTTAGGGAAAGGTTATGGGTTAGGGTTAGAATTAGGGTTGGGGTTAGGTTTAGGGTAAGGGTAAGGGTAGGGTTAGGGTTAGGGTTAGGGTTAATGTTTGGGTTATGGTTAGAGTAAGGATTAGGGTTAGGGTTAGGGTTAGGGTTAGGGTTAGGGTAAAGGTTAGGGTTAGGGTTAGGGTAAGGTAAGTGTTAGGGTTAAGGTTAAGGTTAGGCTTAGGTTTAGGTTAAGGGTAAGGGTTAGGGTTAGGGTTAGGTTTAGGTTTAGGTTTAGGGTTAGGGTTAGGGTTAGGGTTAGATTTAGGTTTAGGGTTTGGGTTAGGATTAGGGTTAGAGTAAGTGTTAGGGTTACGGTTAGGGTTAGGGTTAGGGTTAGGGTTAGGTTTAGGGTTAGGGTTAGGTTTAGGTTTAGGGTTAGGGTTAGGGTTAGGGTAAGTGTTAGGGTTAGGGTTAGGGTTAGGTTTAGGTTTAGGGTTAGGGTTAGTGTAAGGGTAAGTGTTAGGTTACGGTTAGGGTTAGGGTTAGGGTAAGGGTAAGGTTTAGGGTAGGGTTAGTGTTAGGGTTAGTGTTAGGGTTAGGTTTAGGGTTAGTGTTAGGGTAAGCGTAAGGATTTGGGTTAGAATTAGTGTTAGGGTTAGGGTTAAGGTTAGCGTTAGGTTTAGGGTAAGGGTAAGGGTTATGGTTAGGATTAGGGTTAGGGGTTAGTGTTAGGGTGAGGGTTAGGGTTAGTGTAAGGGTAAGGATTAGGATTATAGTTAGGTTAGGTGATAGGGTTCAGGTTAGAGTTAGTGTTAGGGTAAGGGTTAGGGTTAGGGTTAGGGTTAGGTTTAGGGTTAGGGTTAGGGTAAGGGTAAGGTATAGGGTTAGGTTTAGGGTTGGGGTTAAGGTTAGGGTTAGGGTTAGGGTGAGGGTTAGGTTTAGGGTTAGGGTAAGGGAAGTGTAAGGGTTAGGGGTAGGATTCGGGTAAGGGTTAAGGTTAGGGTTAGGGTTAGGGTGAGGGTAATGTTAGGGTTAGGGGTTAGTGTTCGGGTTATGGTTAGGGTTAGTGTAAGGTTTAGGGTTAGGTTTAGGGTAAGGTTTAGGTTAGGATTAGTGTTAGGGTTAGGGTTAGGGTAAAGGTTAGGGTTCAGGTTAGGGGTTAGGTTTAGGGTTAGCGTTAGGGTAAGTGTTATGGTTAGGGTTAGGGTTAGGGTTAGGGTGAGGGTAAGTGTTAGGGTTAGGGTTAAGGTTAGGCTTAGGGTTAGGTTAAGGGTAAGGGTTAGGGTTAGGGTTAGGGTTAGGTTTAGGGTTAGGGTTAGGGTTAGGGATAGGGTTAGGGTTAGGTTTAGGGTTAGGGTTAGGGTTAGGGTAAGTGTTAGGGTTACGGATAGGGTTAGGGTTAGGGTTAGGGTTAGGTTTAGGGTTAGGGTTAGGTTTAGGTTTAGCGTTTGGGTTAGGGTTAGGGTAAGTGTTAGGGTTAGGGTTAGGGATAGGTTTAGGTTTAGCGTTAGGGTTAGGGTTAGTGTAAGGGTAAGGATTAGGTTTAGGGTTAGGTTTAGGGTTACGGGTTAGGGTTAGGGTTAGAGTTAGGGTAAGCGTAAGGGTAAGGGTTAGAATTAGGGTTAGGTTTGGGGTTAGGGGTTAGTGTTAGGGTTAGGGTTAGAGGTGGGGGTAGGGTTATGGTAAGTTTAGGTTTAGAGTCAGGCTTAGGGTTAGGGTAAGGGTAAGTGTTAGGGGTAGGGTTAGGTTTAGGGTTAGGGTAAGGGTAAGTGTTAGGGTTAGAGTTAGAGTTAGGGTTGGGTTAGGTTAAGGGTAACGGTTAGGTTTTGGGTTAGGGTTAGGTTTAGGGTTAAGGTTAGGGTTAGGGTTAGGTTAAGGGTTAGGATTAGGGTTAGGGTAAGTGTTAGGGTTAGGGTTATGTTCAGTGTTAGGGTTAGGGTTAGGGTTAGGTTTAGGGTTAGGGTTTGGGTTAGGGGTTAGGGTTAGGGTTAGGGATAGGTTTGGAGTTAGGGTTAGGGTAAGGGTAAGTGTTAGGATTAGAGTTAGGGTTAGGGTTAAGGTGAGGGTTGGGGTTAGGGTTAGGGTTAGGTTTAGGGTTAGGGTTAGGATAAGGGTAAGTGTAAGGGTTAGGGTTAGGGTTAGGCTTAGGCTTAGGCTTAGGGTTAGGGTTAAGGTTAGGGTTAGGTTTAGGTTTAGGGTTAGGGTTAGGGTTAGATTTAGGGTAAGGGTAAGGGTTAGGGTTAGGGTTAGGGTTAGGTTAAGGGTTAAGGTTAGGGTTAGGGTTAGGGTGAGGATTAGGGTTAGGGTTAGGCTTAGGGTAAGGGTTACTGTTAGCTTTAGTGTAAGGGTTGGGGTTAGGGTAAGGGTTAGGGTTAGTGTTAGGGTAAGGGTTAGGGTTAGGGGTTAGGGTTTGGGTTAGTGTAATGGTTAGGGTTAGATTTCTGGTTTGGGTTAGAGTTAGGTTTACGGTTGGGGTTTGGGTTAGGGTAAGAGTAAGTGTTAGGGTTAGGGTTAGGGTTAGTGTTAGGATAAGGGTAATGGTGAGGGTTACGGTTAGCGTTAGGTTTAGGGCTAGGGGTTAGGGTTAGGATTAGTGTTAGGTTTAGTTTTAGGGTTAGGGTTAGGGTAGGGGTTAGTGTTAGGGTTAGGGTTAAGGTTAAGGTTAGGGTTAGGGTGAGGGTTATGGTTAGGGTAAGGGTTCAGTTTACGGTTAGGGATAGTGTAAGGATTAGGTTTAGGGTTAGGGTTAGGGTTAGGGTAATGGTAAGGGTTAGGATTAGGGTTAGGGTAAGGATAAGGGTTAGGGTTAGGGTTAGGGCAAGGGTTTGGGTTAGGGTTAGGTTTAGGGTTAGCAGTAAGGTTAGGGTTAGGGTTAGGATAATGGTAAGAGTTAGAGTTAGTGTTAGGTTTAAGTTTAGGGTTTAGGGTTAAGGTTAAGGGTAGGTTTATGGTTAGGGTTAGTGTAAGGGTAAGGGTTAGGTTTAGGGTAAGGGTTAGGGTTAGGGTTAGGTTTAACGTTCGGCTTAGGGTAAGGGTAAGGGGTAGGTTTAGGGTTAGGGTTATGGTTAGGGTTAGGGTTAGGGGAAGGGTAAGGATAAGGGTTAGGGTTAGGGTTAGGGGTTAGGGTTATGGTTATGGTTAGGGTTAGGGTAAGGTTAAGGGTTAGGGTTCGGATTAGGATAAGGGTTAGGGTTAGGGTAAGGATTAGGTTTAGGGTTAGGGTTAGGGTAAGTGTTAGGGTTAGGGTTAGGGTTAGGGTTAGCATTAAGGTTAGGGTTAGGGTTTGGGTAAGGGTGAGGGTTAGGGTTAGGGTAAGGATTAGCGTTAGGGTTAGGGTTAGGGCAAGGGTTTGGGTTAGGGTTAGGTTTAGGGTTAGCATTAAGGTTAGGGTTAGGGTTAGGATAAGGGTAAGGGTTAGAGTTAGTGTTAGGGTTAGGTTTAGGGGTTAGAGTTAAGGTTAAGGGTAGGTTTAGGTTTATGTTTAGGGTATGGGTAAGGGTTAGGGTTAGGGTTAGGGTAGGTTTAGCGTTAGGTTTAGGGTAAGGGTAAGGGGTAGGGTTAGGGTTAGGGTTATGGTTAGGTTTAGGGTTAGGGTAAGGGTAAGGATAAGGGTTCTGGTTAGGGTTTGGGTTAGGGTTAGGGTTAGGGTTAGGCTTAGAGCTGGGGTTAGGATAAGGGTAAGGGTTGGGGTTAGGGTTAGGTTTAGGGTTAGGGTTGGGGTAAGGGTAATGGTTAGGGTAAGGGTTAGGGTTTGTGTTAAGGTTAGTGTTAGTGTTAAGGTTAGGGTAGGTATAAGGGTTAGGGTTAGGGTTAGGGTTATTGTTAGGGTAAGGGTAAGGGTTAGGGTTAGGATTAGGGTTAGGGATAGGGTTAGGGTAATGTTAAGGGTAAGGGTTAGGGTTAGGGTTAGGGTTAGGGTTAAGGTTAGGGTAATGCTTAGAGTAAGGGTTAGGGTTAGGGTTAGTGTTAGGGTTAAGTTTAGGTGTAGGGTTAGGGTAAGGGTAAGGGCTAGGGTTAGGCTTAGTGTTAAGGTTAGGGTTTGGCTTAGGGTTCGGGTTAGGGTTAGGGTAATGGTTAGGGTTAGGGTCAGAGTTTGGGTTAGGGTTAGGTTTAGGGTTGGGTTTATGTTTAGGGTTAGGGTTAAGGTTAGGGTTAGGGTTAGGGTAATTGTTAGGGTTAGGATTAGGGTTAGGGTTAGAGTTACTATAAGGGTAAGGGTGAGGGTTATGGTTAGGGTTAGGTTTAGGATTAGGGGTTAGGGTTAGGTTTAGGGTTAGGGTTAGGGTTAGGGTTAGGGTAAGGGTTAGGGTTAGGGTTAGGGCTAAGGTTAGGGTTAGGGTGAGGGTTAGGGTTAGGGTAAGGGTAAGCGTTATGGTTAGGGTTAGGGTTAGGTTTAGGAAAGGGTTAGGATTAGGTTTAGGGTTAGCATTATGTTTAGGGTTAAGGTTAGATAAGGGTAAAGGTTAGGGTTAGAGTTAGGGTTAGGGTTAGGGGTTAGGGTTAATGTTAAGGTTAGGTTTAGGGTTAGGGTTTGGTAAGGGTAAGGGTTAGGGTTAGGGTTAGGGTTAGGTAAGTGTTAGGGTTAGGGTTATGGTTAGGGTTTGGGTTAGGGTAAGGATTAGGTTTAGGTTTAGGGTTAGGTTTAGATTTAGGGTTAGGGTTAGGGTAAGTGTTAGGGTTAGGGTTAGGGTTAGGGTTAGGTTAAGGTTTAGGTTTAGGGTTAGGGTAGTGTAAGGCTAAGGGTTAGGTTTAGGATTAGGGTTAGGGTTTAGGTTACGGTTAGGGTTAGGGTAAGGGTAAGGGTTAGGGTTAATTTTAGGGTTAGGTTTAGGGTTAGGGTTAGGGGTTAGGGTTAGGGTTAGAGTTAGGGTTAGGTTTAGGCTTAGGGCTGGGGTTAGGATAAGGGTAAGGGTTGGGGTTAGGGTTAGGTTTAGGGTTAGGGTTGGGTTAAGGGTAATGGTTAGGGTAAGGGTTAGGATTTGTGTTAAGGTTAGTGTTAGTGTTAGGGTTAGGGTAGGTATAAGGGTTAGGGTTAGGGTTAGGGTTATTGTTAGGGAAAGGGTAAGGTTTAGGGTTAGGATTAGTGTTAGGGTTAGGGTAATGGTAAGGGTAAGGGTTAGGGTTCGGGTTAAGGTTAAGGTTAGGGTAATGCTTAGAGTAAGGGTTAGGGTTAGTGTTAGGGCTAGGGTTAAGTTTAGGTGTAGGGTTAGGGTAAGGGTAAGGGTTAGGGT
>JANJXV010000414.1:175000-185000 GCA_024803745.1 Megascapheus bottae
TTTAGGGGTTAGGGTTAGGGTTAGGTTTAGTTTTAGCGTTAGGATTAGTGTGAGGGTAAGGGTTAGGGTTAAGGTGAGGGTTAGGGTTAGGGTGAGGGTTAGGTTTAGGGTTAGGGTTAGGATAAGGGTAAGGGTTAGGTATAGGGTTAGAGTTAGCGTTAGGGTTAAGGTTAGGGTCAGGGTAATTGTTAGGGTTAAGGTTAGGGTTAGGGTTAGGGTTAGGGTAAGTGTAAGGGTTAGGTTTAGGGGTTAGGGTTAGTATTTGGTTTAGGGTTAGGTTTAGGTTTAGGTTTAGGTATAGGGTAAGGATAAGTGTGAGCGTTAGGGTTAGGGTTAGGGATAGTGTTAGGGTTAGGGTTAGGGTTAGTGTTAGTGTAAGGGTACGTGTTAGGTTTAGGTTTAGGGTTAACGTTAGGTTTAGGGTTAGCGTTGGGTTAGGGTTAGGGTTAGGGAAAGGGTAAGGGTTAGGGTAAGGGTTAGGGTTAGGGTTAGGGTTAGGTTTAGGGTTAGGGTTAGGGTAAGAGTAAGGGTAAGGGTTAGGGTTAGAGTTTGGGGTTAGGGTTAGGATTAGGGTTAGGGTTAGGGTAAGGTAAGGGTTAGGGTTAGGGTTAGTGTTAGGATATGATTTAGGATTAGGTTTAGGGTAAGAGTTAGGGTTAGAGTTACGTTTAGGGTTAGGATTTAGGGTTAGTGTTAGGTTAGTGTTAGTGTAAGGGTACAGGTTAGGTTTAGGTTTAGGGTTAACGTTAGGTTTAGGGTTAGGGTTGGGTTAGGGTTAGGGTAAGGGTTAGGGTAAGGGTTAGGGTTAGGGTTACGGTAAGGGTAAGTGTTAGGGTTAGGGTTAGGGTTAATGTAAGGGTAAGGTTTAGGGTTAATGTTAGGGATAGGGAAGGGTTAGGGTTAGGGGTTAGGGTTAGGGTTAGGGTTAGTGTTAGGGTTAGGGTTAGGTTTAGGTTTGGGGTTAGGGTAAGGGTAAGGGTTAGGGTTAGGGTTAGGGTTAGGTTTAGGGTTAGGGTTAGAGTAAGGGTAAGGGTTAGGGTTAGTGTTAGGGTTAGTGTTAAGGTTAGGGTTAAAGTTAGGGTCAGGGTTAATGTTAGGGTGAGGGTTAGGGTTAGGGTTAGGGGTTAGGGTTCAGGTTAGGTTTAGGGTTGGGTTTAAGGTTAGGGTTAGGGTAAGGGTTAGGGTTAGGGTTAGGGTTAGGGTGAGCGTTAGGGCTAGGGTTAGGGGTTAGGGTTCCGGTTACGTTTAGGGTTAGGGTAAGGATTAGGGTTTGGTTTAATGTAAGGGTTAGGGTTAGGTTAAGGGTTAGGGTTAGGGTTAGGTTTAGGGTAAGGTTTAGGGTTAGGGTTTGGGTTACGTTTAGGTTTAGGGTTGGGTTTAGGGTTAGGGTAAGGGTAAGTGTTAGGGTTCGGGTTAGGATTAGGATAAGGGTAAGGGTGAGGGTTAGGGTTAGGGTTAGGGTAAGTGTAAGGGTAAGGGTAAGGGATAGGGTTAGGGTTAGGGGTTAGGATTATGGTTAGGGTTATGGTAAGGGTAAGGGTTAGGGTTAGCGGTTAGGGTTAAGGTTAAGGTTAGGGTTAGGGTTAGGGTAAGTGTTAGGTTTAGGGTTAGGGTTAGGCTTAGGTTTAGGTTTAGGGTAAGGGTAATGGTTAGGGTTAGGGTTAGGGTTAGAGTCAGGGTTAGGGTCAGGTTTAGGGTTAGGGTTATGGTTAGGCTTAGGGTTAGGGTTAAGGGTTAAAGTTCGGGTTAGGATTAGGGTTAGGCTTAGGGTTAGGGTAAGTGTTAGGGTTAGGGTTAGGATTAGCGTTAGTGTTAGGTTTAGCGTTAGGGTAAGGGTAAGGCTTAGGGTTATGGTTATGGTTAGGGTTAAGGTTAGGTTTAGGGTTAGTGTAAGGGGAAGGGTAAGTGTTAGGGTTAGGGTTAGTGTAAGGGGAAGGGTTAGGGTTAGGGTTAGGGTTAGGGTTACGGTTAGGTAATGGTTAGCATTAGGGTAAGGTGTTAGTGTTACGGTTAGGGTTAAGGTAAGGGTTAGGGTAAGGGTAAGGGTTAGGGTTAGTGTTAGGGTGAGGGTTAGGTTTAGGGTTAGTGTTAGTGGTTAGGGTTAGGGTTACGGTTAGGGTTAGGGTAAGGGTTAATGTTAGGGTTAGGGTTAGCATTTAGGTTAGGATTAGCATTAGGATAAGGGTAAGGGTTAGGGTTAGGGTTAGGGTTAAGGTAAGTGTAAGTGTTATGTTAGGGTTAGGGTTAGTGTTAGGTTTAGGTATAGGGTTAGTGTTAGGGTAAGGGTAAGGATTAGGGTTAGAGTTAGTGTTAGGGTTAGGGTTAAGGTTAGCGTTAGGGTTATGGTAAGGGCAAGGGTTACGGTTAATATTACGGTTAGCGGTTAGTGTTAGGGTTTGGTTTAGGGGTAGTGTAAGGGTAAGGTTTAGGGTTAGGGTTAGGTTAGGTGATAGGGTTAGGGTTAGGGTTAGGGTTAGGTTAAGGATTAGGGTTAGGATAAGGGTTAGGGTTAGGGGTTAGGGTTAGGGTTACTGTTAGGGTTAGGGTTAAGGATAGGGTTAGGGTTAGGGTGAGGATTAGGGTTAGGGTTAGGGTTTAGGATTCGGGTTAGTGTTAGGTTTAGGGTAAGGTTAGCGTTAGCTTTAGGGTAAGGGTTAAGGTTAGGTAAGTGTTAGGGTTAGGGTTAGGGTAACGGATAGGGTAGGGTTAGGGGTTAGGGTTAGGGTTAGAGTTAGGGTTAGGGTTAGTGTAAGGGTAATTGTTAGGGTTAGGGTAAGGGTTAGGGTTAGGGGTTAGGGTTAGTGTTAGAGTTAGGGTAAGGTTAAGGGTTAGGTTTAGGTTTAGGGTTAGGGTAAATTTAGGGTTAGGGTCAGGGTTAGGGTTAGGGTAATGGTAAGTGTTAGGGTTAGGGTTAGGGTTAGGTTTAGGTTAGGGTAAGTGTTAGGGTTAGGGTTAGGGTTAGGGATAGGTTAAAAGTAAGGGTTAGGGTTAGGTTTAGGTTTAGGTTTAGGGTTAGGGTTAGGGTTAGGGTTAGGGTTAGGTTTAGGGTTAGGGTTAGGGTTAGGGTAAGTGTTAGGGTTAGGGTTAGGGTTAGGGTTAGGTTTACGGTTAGGGTTAGGTTAAGTTTAGGGTTAGGGTTAGGGTTAGGGTAAGTGTTAGGGTTAGGGTTAGGGTTAGGATTAGGGTTAGGGGTTAAGGTTAGGGTTAGGTTTAGGTTTAGCGTTAGGGTTAGGGTTAGGGTAAGTGTTAGGGTTAGGGTTAGGTTTAGGGGTTAGGGTTAGGGTTAGGTTTAGTTTTAGCGTTAGGATTAGTGTGAGGGTAAGGGTTAGGGTTAAGGTGAGGGTTAGGGTTAGGGTGAGGGTTAGGTTTAGGGTTAGGGTTAGGATAAGGGTAAGGGTTAGGTATAGGGTTAGAGTTAGCGTTAGGGTTAAGGTTAGGGTCAGGGTAATTGTTAGGGTTAAGGTTAGGGTTAGGGTTAGGGTTAGGGTAAGTGTAAGGGTTAGGTTTAGGGGTTAGGGTTAGTATTTGGTTTAGGGTTAGGTTTAGGTTTAGGTTTAGGTATAGGGTAAGGATAAGTGTGAGCGTTAGGGTTAGGGTTAGGGATAGTGTTAGGGTTAGGGTTAGGGTTAGTGTTAGTGTAAGGGTACGTGTTAGGTTTAGGTTTAGGGTTAACGTTAGGTTTAGGGTTAGCGTTGGGTTAGGGTTAGGGTTAGGGAAAGGGTAAGGGTTAGGGTAAGGGTTAGGGTTAGGGTTAGGGTTAGGTTTAGGGTTAGGGTTAGGGTAAGAGTAAGGGTAAGGGTTAGGGTTAGAGTTTGGGGTTAGGGTTAGGATTAGGGTTAGGGTTAGGGTAAGGTAAGGGTTAGGGTTAGGGTTAGTGTTAGGATATGATTTAGGATTAGGTTTAGGGTAAGAGTTAGGGTTAGAGTTACGTTTAGGGTTAGGATTTAGGGTTAGTGTTAGGTTAGTGTTAGTGTAAGGGTACAGGTTAGGTTTAGGTTTAGGGTTAACGTTAGGTTTAGGGTTAGGGTTGGGTTAGGGTTAGGGTAAGGGTTAGGGTAAGGGTTAGGGTTAGGGTTACGGTAAGGGTAAGTGTTAGGGTTAGGGTTAGGGTTAATGTAAGGGTAAGGTTTAGGGTTAATGTTAGGGATAGGGAAGGGTTAGGGTTAGGGGTTAGGGTTAGGGTTAGGGTTAGTGTTAGGGTTAGGGTTAGGTTTAGGTTTGGGGTTAGGGTAAGGGTAAGGGTTAGGGTTAGGGTTAGGGTTAGGTTTAGGGTTAGGGTTAGAGTAAGGGTAAGGGTTAGGGTTAGTGTTAGGGTTAGTGTTAAGGTTAGGGTTAAAGTTAGGGTCAGGGTTAATGTTAGGGTGAGGGTTAGGGTTAGGGTTAGGGGTTAGGGTTCAGGTTAGGTTTAGGGTTGGGTTTAAGGTTAGGGTTAGGGTAAGGGTTAGGGTTAGGGTTAGGGTTAGGGTGAGCGTTAGGGCTAGGGTTAGGGGTTAGGGTTCCGGTTACGTTTAGGGTTAGGGTAAGGATTAGGGTTTGGTTTAATGTAAGGGTTAGGGTTAGGTTAAGGGTTAGGGTTAGGGTTAGGTTTAGGGTAAGGTTTAGGGTTAGGGTTTGGGTTACGTTTAGGTTTAGGGTTGGGTTTAGGGTTAGGGTAAGGGTAAGTGTTAGGGTTCGGGTTAGGATTAGGATAAGGGTAAGGGTGAGGGTTAGGGTTAGGGTTAGGGTAAGTGTAAGGGTAAGGGTAAGGGATAGGGTTAGGGTTAGGGGTTAGGATTATGGTTAGGGTTATGGTAAGGGTAAGGGTTAGGGTTAGCGGTTAGGGTTAAGGTTAAGGTTAGGGTTAGGGTTAGGGTAAGTGTTAGGTTTAGGGTTAGGGTTAGGCTTAGGTTTAGGTTTAGGGTAAGGGTAATGGTTAGGGTTAGGGTTAGGGTTAGAGTCAGGGTTAGGGTCAGGTTTAGGGTTAGGGTTATGGTTAGGCTTAGGGTTAGGGTTAAGGGTTAAAGTTCGGGTTAGGATTAGGGTTAGGCTTAGGGTTAGGGTAAGTGTTAGGGTTAGGGTTAGGATTAGCGTTAGTGTTAGGTTTAGCGTTAGGGTAAGGGTAAGGCTTAGGGTTATGGTTATGGTTAGGGTTAAGGTTAGGTTTAGGGTTAGTGTAAGGGGAAGGGTAAGTGTTAGGGTTAGGGTTAGTGTAAGGGGAAGGGTTAGGGTTAGGGTTAGGGTTAGGGTTACGGTTAGGTAATGGTTAGCATTAGGGTAAGGTGTTAGTGTTACGGTTAGGGTTAAGGTTAGAGTTAGGGTAAGGGTTAAGGTTAGGGTTAGGGTTAGGGTTACCGTAAGAGTAAGGGTTAGTCGTAGTTTTAGGGTTAGGTTAGAGTAAGGGTAAGGGTTAGGGTTAATATTAGGGATAGGGTTCGGTTTATGGTTAGGGTTAGGGGTTAGGGTTAGCGTTAGAGTTAGGGTTAGGGCGAGGTTTAGGGTTGGGTTTAGGATAAGGGTAAGGGTTAGGGTTAGGGTTAGGTTTAGGGTTAGGGTTAAGGTAAGGGTAAGGGTTAGAGTTAGGGTTAGGGATAGGTTTAGGGAAAGGGTAAGTTTGAGGGTTAGGGATAGGGTAAGGATTAGAGTTAGGGTTAGGGTTAGGGTTAAGGGTTAGGGTCCGGTTTACGGTTAGGGGTAGGGTAAGGGTTAGGGTTAGGTTTAGCGTACTGGTTAGGGATAGGTTAAGTGTTAGGGTTAGGGTTAGGGTTAGGGTTAGTGTTAGGTTAGTGTTAGTGTAAGGGTACGGGTTAGGTTTAGGTTTAGGGTTAACGTTAGGTTTAGGGTTAGGGTTGGGTTAGGGTTAGGGTAAGGGTTAGGGTAAGGGTTAGGGTTAGGGTTACGGTAAGGGTAAGTGTTAGGGTTAGGGTTAGGGTTAATGTAAGGGTAAGGTTTAGGGTTAATGTTAGGGATAGGGAAGGGTTAGGGTTAGGGGTTAGGGTTAGGGTTAGGGTTAGTGTTAGGGTTAGGGTTAGGTTTAGGTTTGGGGTTAGGGTAAGGGTAAGGGTTAGGGTTAGGGTTGGGGTTAGGTTTAGGGTTAGGGTTAGAGTAAGGGTAAGGGTAAGTGTTAGGGTTAGGGTTAGGATTAGGGTTAGGGTAAGTGTAAGTGTTAGGGTTAGGGTTAGTGTTAGGGTTAGGGTTAGGTTAAGGGTAAGGATTAGAGTTAGGGTTAGGATTAGGTTTAGGGTTAGGGTTAGGGTTAGGTTTAAGGTTAGGGTTAGGGTTAGGGTTAGGTTTAAGGTTAGGGTTAGGGTTAGGGTTATGGTTAGCGTTAGCGTTAGGGTAAAGGGTTAGGGTTAGGGTTAGGGTAAAGTTTAAGGTTAGGGTTAGGGGTAGGTTTAGGTTTAGGTTTAGGGTTAGGGACAGGGTAAGGGTTAGGGTTAGGGTTAGGGTAAGGGTAAGTGTTATGTTAGGGTTAGGGTTAGCGTTAGGGTTAGGGTTAGGGTTAGTGTTAGGGTAAGGGTAAGGATTAGGGTTAGAGTTAGTGTTAGGGTTAGGGTTAAGGTTAGCGTTAGGGTTAGGGTAAGGGTAAGGATTAAGGTTAGGATTATGCTTAGGGGTTCGTGTTAGGGTTAGGGTTAGATTTAGTGTAAGGGTAAGGTTTAGGGTTAGGTTTAGGTTAGGTGATAGGGTTAGGGTTAGGGTTAGTGGTAGGTTAAGTGTTAGGGTTTGTGTAAGGGTTAGGGTTAGGGTTAGTTTTAGGGTTAGGGTAAGGGTAAGGGTAAGTGTTAGGGTTAGGTTAGGATTAGGGTTAGGGTAAGTGTAAGTGTTAGGGTTAGGGTTAGTGTTAGGGTTAGGGTTAGGTTAAGGGTAAGGATTAGAGTTAGGGTTAGGATTAGGTTTAGGGTTAGGGTTAGGGTTAGGTTTAGGGTTAGGGTTAGGTTTAAGGTTAGGGTTAGGGTTAGGGTTAGCGTTAGCGTTAGGGTAAAGGGTTAGGGTTAGGGTTAGGGTAAAGTTTAAGGTTAGGGTTAGGGGTAGGTTTAGGTTTAGGTTTAGGGTTAGGGACAGGGTAAGGGTTAGGGTTAGGGTTAGGGGTTAGGGTTAGGGTTAGGGTTAGGGTAAAGTTCAGTGTTAGGGTTAGGCTTAAGCTTAGGTTTAGTGTTAGGGTTAGGGTTAGGGTTAGGGTTAGTGTTAAGGTTAGGGTTAGGGTTAGGGTTACGGTAGGGATAAGGGTTAGGGTTAGGGTTAGGGTTAGGAAAAGGGTAAGGGTT
Source organism: Megascapheus bottae (assembly GCA_024803745.1). NCBI lineage: Eukaryota > Metazoa > Chordata > Mammalia > Rodentia > Geomyidae > Megascapheus > Megascapheus bottae. Next base: position 182,245 of record JANJXV010000414.1, read on the forward strand.
AGGGTTAGGGTTAGGTTAGGATTAGGTTTAGGATTAGGGTTAGCGTAAGGGTAAGGTTTAGGGTTAGGGTTAGGGTTAGTGTTAGGCTTACGATTAGGGTTAGTGTTAGCGTAAGGGTAAGGATTAGGGTTAAAGTTAGTGTTAGGTTTAGGGTTAAGGTTAGCGTTAGGGTTAGGGTAAGGGTAAGGGTTACGGTTAGGATTAGGGTTAGGGGTTAGTGTTAGGGTTAGGGTTAGGGTTAAGGTTAGTGTAAGGGTAAGGTTTAGGGTTAGGGTTAGGTGAGGTGATAGGGTTAGTGTTAGGGTTAGGGTAAGGGTTAGGGTAAGGGTTAGGGTTAGGGTTAGGGTTAGGGATAGGGTTAGGTTTAGGATTAGGGTTAGGGTAAGGGTAAGGGTTAGGGTTCGGTTTTGGGGTGGGGTTAAGGTTAGGGTTAGGGTTAGGGTAAGGTTAAGGAATAGGGTTAGGGTTAGGGTAAGGGTTAAGGTTAGGTTTAGGGTTAGGGTGAGGGTTAGGTTTAGGCTTAGGTGTTAGGATTCGGGTTAGGGTTAGGCTTAGGGTAAGGTTAGGGTTAGGTTTAGGGTAAGGGTTAGGTTTAGGGTAAGTGTTAGTGTTAGGGTTGGGTAAGGGTTATTTTGGGGATGGGGGTTAGGGTTAGGTTTAGGGTTAGGGTAAAGGTTAGGGTTAGGGTTAGGGTTAGGTTTAGGGTTAGGGTTAGTGGAAGGGTAATTGTTAGTGTTAGGGTTGGGGTTAGGGTTAAGGGTTAGGTTTAGGGTTAGAGTTAGGGTAAGGTTAAGGGTTAGGGTTAGGGTTAGGGGTAGGGTTAGGTGTTAGGGTTAGTGTTAGGGTTAGGGTTAGGGTAAGTTTAGTCTTAGGGTCAGGGTTAGGGTTAGGGTAAGGGTAAGTGTTAGGATTAGGGTTAGGGTTAGGGTAAGGGTAAGTGTTAGGGTTAGGGTTAGGGTTAGGTTAAGGGTAAGGGTTAGGGTTAGGTTTAGGTTTAGGTTTAGGGTTAGTGTTAGGTTTAGCTTTAGGGTTAGGTTTAGGGTTTGGGTTAGGGTAAGTGTTAGGGTTAGGTTTAGTGTTAGGGTTAGGGTAAGTATTAGGGTTAGGGTTAGGGTTAGGGGTTAGGGTTAGGGTTAGGTTAGGTTTAGGGTTAGGGTTAGTGTAAAGGTAAGGGTTAGTGTTAGGGTTAGGCTAGGGTTAAGGTGAGGGTTAGGTTTAGGGTTAGGGTGAGGGTTAGTTTTAGGGTTAGGATTAGGATAAGGGTAAGGGTTAGGGTTAGGGTTAGGGTTAGAGTTAGGGTTAGGGCTAAAGTTAGAGTTAGGGTTTTGGTTAGGGTAAGGTTAAGCGTGAGGGTAAAGGTTAGGGTTAGTGTTAGGGGGTAGGGTTAGGATTTGTTTAAGGGTTAGGTTTAGGTTTAGGGTTAGGGGAAGGTTAAGGTTGAGGGTTAGGGTTAGGGTTAGGTTTAGGGTTAGGGTTCGTGTAAGGGTACGGGTTAGGGTTAGTTTAGGGTTAATTTTAGGGTTAGGGTTAGGGTTTGGGTTAGGTTTAGGGTTAGGGAAAGGGTAAGGCTTAGGGTAAGTGTTAGGGTTAGGGTTAGGTTTAGGATTAGGGTTATGGTTAGGGTACGGGTAAAGGTTAGGGTTAGGGTTAGGGTGAGGGTTAGGTTTAAGGTTAGGGGTTAGGGTTCGGGTTCGGGTTAGGGTTAGGGTTTGGGTAAGGGTAAGGTTTAGGGTAAGTGTTAGGGCTTAGGGTTAGGGTTATGGTTAGGTTAGGGTTAGGGTTAGGGTTAGGGTAAGGGTAAGGTTTAGGGTTAGGGTTAGTGTTATTATAAGGGTAAGGATTATGGTTAGGGTTAGGGTGAGGTTTAGGGTTAGGGTTAGGGTTAGGTTTAGGCTTACGGTAAGGGTAAGGCTTAGGGTAAGGGTAAGGGTTAGGGTTAGGGTTAGGGTGAGGGTTAGGTTTAGGTTTAGTGTTAGGGGTTAGGGTTAGGGTTAGGGTTAGGGTTAGCGTAAGGGTTAATGTTAGGGTTAGGGTTAGCATTTAGGTTAGGATTAGCGTTAGGGTAAGGGTAAGGGTTAGGGTTAGGGTTAGGGTTAAGGTAAGTGTAAGTGTTATGTTAGGGTTAGGGTTAGTGTTAGGGTTAGATATAGGGTTAGTGTTAGGGTAAGGGTAAGGATTTGGGTTAGAGTTAGTGTTAGCGTTAGGGTTAAGGTTGGCGTTAGGGTTATGGTAAGGGCAAGGGTTACGGTTAATATTACGGTTAGCGGTTAGTGTTAGGGTTAGGTTTAGGGGTAGTGTAAGGGTAAGGTTTAGGGTTAGGGTTAGGTTAGGTGATAGGGTTAGGGTTAGGGTTAGGGTTAGGTTAAGGATTAGGGTTAGGATAAGGGTTAGGGTTAGGGGTTAGGGTTAGGGTTACTGTTAGGGTTAGGGTTAAGGATAGGTTTAGGGTTAGGGTGAGGATTAGGGTTAGGGTTAGGGTTTAGGATTCGGGTTAGTGTTAGGTTTAGGGTAAGGTTAGCGTTAGGTTTCGGGTAAGGGTTACGGTTAGGTAAGTGTTAGGGTTAGGGTTAGGGTAACGGTTAGGGTAGGTTTAGGGGTTAGGGTTAGGGTTAGGGTTAGAGTTAGGGTTAGGGTTAGTGTAAGGGTAATTGTTAGGGTTAGGGTAAGGGTTAGGGTTAGGGGTTAGGGTTAGTGTTAGAGTTAGGGTAAGGTTAAGGGTTAGGTTTAGGTTTAGGGTTAGGGTAAATTTAGGGTTA
>JANJXV010000414.1:190000-237500 GCA_024803745.1 Megascapheus bottae
TAAGGGCAAGGGTAAGGGTAAAGATTAGGGTTAGGGTTAGTGTTAGGGTAATGGTAAGGGTTAGGGTTAGGGTTAGTGTTAGGTTTAGGGTTAGGGTTAGAGTAAGGGTGAGGGTTAAGTTTACGGTTTAGGTTAGGGTTAGTGTTAGGGTAAGGGTAAGGTTTAGGGTTAATGTTAGGGTTAGGATTAGAGTTAGGGTTAGGGTTAGGGGTTAGGGTTAGGGTTATAGTTAGGGTTAGGGTTAGTTTTAGGGTTGGGTTTAGAATAAGAGTAAGGTTTAGGGTTAGGTTTAGCGTTAGGGTTTGGGTAAGGTTAAGGGTTATGGTTAGGTTTAGGGTTAGTGTTAAGGTTAGGGTTAGGGTTAGGTTTAGGGTAGGGATGAGGGTTAGTGTTAGGGTTAGGGTTAGGGAAAGGGTAAGGTTGAGGGTTAGGGTTAGAATTAGGGTTAGGGTTAGGTTTAGGGTAAGGGTAAGGGTTGGGGTTAGGGTTAGGGTAAGGGTAATGGTTAGGGTTAGGATTACGGTTAGGGTTAATGTTAGGTTTCGGTTTAGGGTATGGGTTAGGGTTAGGATTAGGGGTAGGGTTAAGGTTAGGTTTAGGGTTCGGGCAAGGTTAAGGGTTAGGGTTAGGGTTAGGGTTAGGTTTAGGGTAAGGTTTAAGTTTAGGGGTAAGGTTAGGATGAGGGTTAGGGTTAGTGTTAAGTGTTAGGTTTCGGGTTAGGGTTAATGTTAGGGTTAGGGTTAGGATTAGGGTTAGGGGAAGGTTGAGGGTTAAGGTTAGAGTTAGGGTTAGGGGAAGTGTAAGGGTAAGGGTTAGGGTTAGGGGAAGTGGAAGGGTAAGGGTTAGGGTTAGGGTAATGTTTAAGTTTAGTGGTAGGGTTAGGGTGAGGGTTAGGGTTAGGGTTAGGCTTTGGGTTAGGCTAAATGTTAGGGTTATTGTTAGGATTAGGGTTAGGGTTAGGTTTAGTGTTAGGGTAAGAGTAAGGGTTAGTGTTAAGGTTGGGTTAGGGTTAAGGTTAGGGTTAGGGTTAGGTAAGGGTGAGGGTAAGGGTTAGGGTTAGGGTTACAGTTATGGTTAGGGTAAGGATTGACGTTATGGTTAGAGGTTAGTGTTAGTGTTAGTGTTAGGGTTTCTGTTAGGGTAAGGGTTAAGGTTAGGTTAGGGCTAGGGTTAGGGTAAGAGTAAGGGTTAGGGTTAGGGTTACGGTTAGGGTAAGGGTAAGGGTTAGCGTTAGGGTTAGTGTTAGGTTTAGGGTTTGGGTTATGGTAAGGGTAAGGGTTAGGGTTAGGGTTTAGGTTAGGATTAGGGTTAGGGTAAGGGTAAGGGTTAGGGTTAATATTAGGGTTAGGCTTAGGGTTAGAGTTCGGGTTTGGGTTTAGGGTTAGGGTTAGAGTTAGGGTTAGGGTTAGGTTTAGGGATGGGGTAAAGGTTAGGGTTATGGTTATGGTAAGTGTTATGGTTATGGTTAGGGTTAGGGTTAGCATTAAGTTTAGGGTTAGGGTTAGGGTAAGGTAAGGGTTAGGCTAGGGTTAGGGTAAGGATTAGGGTTAGGTTTCGGGTTAGAGTAAGGGTTAGGATTAGGGTTAGGGTCAGAGTTAGCGTTAAGGTTAGGGTTAGAATTAGGGTAAGGGTAAGGTTTAGGGTTAGGTTTAGGGTTTGGGTAAGGATTAGGGTTAGGGTTAGGGTTAGGGCTAAGGTGAGGGATAGGGTTAGGTTTAGGGTTAGCATTAAAGTTAGCGTTAGGGTTAGGATAAGGGTAAGGGTTAGGGTTAGTGTTAGGGTTAGCATTACGAGTTAGGGTTAAGGTTAAGGTTAGTTTTAGGGTTAGGGTTAGGGTAAGGTTAAGGGTTAAGGTTAGGGTTAGGTGTTAGGGTTAGGGTTAGCGTTAGGTTTAGGGTAAGGGTAAGGGTAAGGGTTAGGGTCAGGATTATGGTTAGGGTTAGGGTTAGGGTAATGGTAAGCATAAGGGTTAGGGTTAGGGTTAGTGGTTAGGGTTAGTGTTAGAGTAGGGTAAGGTTAAGGGTTAGAGTTAGCGGTTAGGGTTAAGGTTAGGGTTAGGGGTAGGTTTAGGGTTAGGGTAATGGTTAGGGTTAGGGTAAGGGTAAGGTTTATGGTTAGGGTTAGAGTTAGTGTTAGGGTAAGGGTTAGGGTTAGGGTTAGGGTTAGGTTTAGGGTTAGGGTTAGGGTAAGGGTTAGGGTTATGGTTAGGGTTAGGGTTAGGGTAAGGGTTACGGTTAGGGTTATGGTTAGGGTTAGGGTTAGGGTGAGGGTTAGGATTAGGGTTAAGGGTTAGGGTTCGGGTTAGGGTTACGGTTAGGCTTAGTGTTAGGTTAAGTGTTAGGTTTAGGGTTAGGATTAGGGTTAGAGTTAGGTTTAGGGTTAGGGTAAGGTTGAGGGTTAAGGTTAGGGTTAGGGTTAGGGGAAGGATAAGGGTAAGGGTTACGGTTAGGGTAAGGTGTAAATTTAGGGGGATGGTTCGGGTGAGGGTTAGGGTGAGGGTTAAGGGTTAGGGTTCGGGTTAGGCTTAGGGTTAGGGTAAGTGTTAGGGTTGGAGATAGGATTAGAGTAAGGGTTAGATTTAGGTTTAGGGTAAGGGTAAGGGTTAGGGTTAGGGTTAGGGTTAAGGTTAGTGTTAGGGTTAGGTAAGGGTAAGGGAAAGGGTTAGGGTTAGGGTCAGTGTTAGGGGTTAGGGTTACGGTTACTGTTAGTGTTAAGGTTTAGGGTTAAGGTTAGTGTTAGGTTTAGGGTAAGGGTAAGGGTTAGGGTTAGAGTTAGGGTTAGGGTTAAGGTTAGTGTTAGGGTTAGGTAAGGGTAAGGGTTACTGTTAGGATTAGGGTTAGGGGTTATTGTTATTGTTAGGGTTAGGGTTAGTGTAAGGTTAAGGTGTAGGTTTAGGGTTAGATTAGGTGTTAAGGTTAGGGTTAGGGTTAGGGTTAGGGTAAGGGTTAGGGTTAGGGTAAGGGTTAGGTTTAGGTTTAGGGTTAGGGTTAGGTTTAGGGTTAGGGTAGGGTTAGGGTTAGGGTTAGGTTTAGGGTTACCATAAGAGTAAGGGTTAGTGTTAGGGTTAGGGTTAGTTTTAGGGTAAGGGTAAGGGTTAGGGTTAGGGTTAGTGTTAGGTTTAGTGTTATGGTTAGAGTAAGGGTAAGGGTTAAGTTTAGGGTTTAGGTTAGGGTTAGGGTTAGGGTAAGTGTAAGGGTTAGTGTTAATGTTAGGGCTAGGGTTAGGGTTAGGGTTAGGGGTTAGGGTAAGGGTTAGAGTTAGGGTTAGGGTTAGGTTTGGGGTTGGGTTTAGGATAAGAGTAAGGGTTAGGGTTAGGTTTAGCGTTAGGGTTAGGGTAAGGGTAAGGGTTAGGGTTAGGGTTAGGGTTAGTGTTAAGGTTAGGGTTATGGTTAGGTTTAGGGTAGGGATAAGGGTTAGGGTTAGGTTTAGGGTTAGGGAAAGGGTAAGGTTGAGGGTTAGGTTTAGGGTTAGGATTAGGGTTAGGGTTAGGTTTAGGGTAAGGGTAATGGTTAGGGTTACGGCTAGGGTAAGGGTAATGTTTAGGGTTAGGATTACGGTTAGGGTTAATGTTAGGGTTCGGTTTAGGGTAAGGGTTAGGTTTAGGATTAGGGGTAGGGTTAAGGTTAGGTTTAGGGTTAGGGTAAGGTTAAGGGTTAGGCTTAGGGTTAGGGTTAGGGTTAGGATAAGGTTTAAGTTTAGGGGTAGCGTTAGGGTGAGGGTTAGGGTTAGGTTTAAGGGTTAGGTGTTGGGTTAGGTTTAGCGTTATGCTTAGGGTTAGGGTAAGTGTTAGGGTTAGGGTTAGGATTAGGGTTAGGGTTAGGTTTAGGGTTAGGGTACGGTTGAGGGTTAAGGTTAGAGTTAGGTTAGGGGAAGGGTAAGGCTAAGGGTTAGGGTTAGGGTAAGATTTAAGTTTAGGGGTAGTGTTAGGGTGAGGGTTAGGGTTAGGGTTCAAGGTTAGGGTTTGGTGTAGGGTTATGGTTAGGCTTTGGGTTAGGGTAACTCTTAGGTTCAGGGTTAGGTAAGGGTAAGGGTAAGGGTTAGGGTTAGAGTTAGGTTTACGGTTACGGTTAGGGTAAGGGTTGACGTTATGGTTACGGGTTAGTTTTAGTGTTAGTGTTAGGGTTTGGGTTAGGGTAAGGGTTAAGTTTAGGTTAGGGTTAGGGTAAGGGTAAGAGTGAGGTTTAGGGTTAGGGTTAGGGTTAGGGTAAGGGTAAGGGTTAGCGTTAGGGTTAGTGTTAGGTTTAGGGTTTGGGTTATGGTAAGGGTAAGGGTTAGGTTTAGGGTATAGGTTAGGGTTAGGGTTAGGGTAAGGGTAAGGGTTAGAGTTAATGTTAGGGTTAGGGTTAGGGTTAGAGTTAGGGTTTGGGTTTAGCGTTAGGGTTAGAGTTAGGGTTAGGGTTAGGTTTAGGGTTGGGGTAAGTGTTAGGCTTATGGTTAGGGTAAGGGTTAGGTTTAGGGTTAGGGTTAGGGTTAGCATTAAGTTTAGGGTTAGGGTTAGGGTAAGGTAAGGGTTAGGCTAGGGTTAGGGTAAGGATTAGGGTTAGGTTTCGGGTTACGGTATGGGTTAGGGTTAGGGTTAGGTTTATGGTTAGCGTTAAGGTTAGGGTTAGTATTAGGGTAAGGGTAAGTGTTAGGGTTAGGGTTCGGGTAAGGATTAGGGTTAGGGTTAGGGTTAGGGCTAAGGTTAGGGTTAGGGTTAGGTTTAGGGTTAGCATTAAAGTTAGCGTTAGGGTTAGGATAATGGTCAGGGTTTGGGTTAGTGTTAGGGTTAGCATTAGGAGTTAGGTTTAAGGTTAAGGTTAGGTTTAGAGTTAGGGTTAGGGTAAGGGTAAGGGTTAGGGTTAGAGTTAGGTGTTAGGGTAGGTTTAGCGTTAGGTTTAGGGTAATGGTAAGGGTTAGGCATAGGGTTAGGGTTATGATTAGGGTTCGGGATAGGGTAAGGGTAAGCATAAGGGTTAGGGATAGGGTTAGTGTTTACGGTTAGTGTTAGGGTAGGGTAAGGTTAAGGGTTAGAGTTAGCGGTTAGGGTTAAGGTTAGGGTTAGGGGTAGGTTTAGGGTTAGGGTAAGGGTTAGGGTTAGGGTTAGGGTAAGGGTAAGGTTTATGGTTAGGGTTAGAGTTAGTGTTAGGGTAAGGGTTAGGGTTAGGGTTAGGGTTAGGGTTAAGATTAGGGTTAGGGTTAGGGTAAGGGTAAGGGTTAGGGTTAGGGTTAGGGTTAGGGTTGGGGTAAGGGTAAGGGTTAGGCTTACGGTTAGGGTTAGGGTTAAGTTTAGGGTTAGAGTTAGTGTAAGGGTAAGGGTAAGGGTTAGGTTAGGGTTAGGGTTAGTATTAGGGGTTAGGTTTACGGTTATGGTAAGTGTTAGCGTTATAGTTAGGGGTTAGTGTTAGGGTTAGGGTTAGGGTTAGGGTAAGGGTAAGGGTAAAGTTTAGGGTTTAGGTTAGGGTTAGGGTTAGGGTAAGGGTAAGGGTTATTTTTAATGTTAGGGTGAGGTTTATGGTTAGGGGTAGGGTTAGGGTTAGAGTTAGGGTTAGGTTTAGGGTTGGGGTTAGAATAAGAGTAAGGGTTAGGGTTAGGTTTAGGGTTAGGGTTAGGGTAAGGGTAAGGGTTATGGTTAGGGTTAGGGTTAGTGTTAAGTTTATGGTTAGGGTTATGGTTAGGGTAGAGATAAGGGTTAGGTTTAGGGTTAGGGTTAGGGAAAGGGTAAGGTTGAGGGTTAGGATTAGAGTTAGGATTAGGGTTAGAGTTAGGGTTAGGGTAAGGGTAATGGTTAGGGTTAGGATTAGGGTTGGGATTAATGTTAGGGTTCGGGTTAGGGTAAGGTTTAAGGGTAGGGTTAAGGTTAGGTTTAGGGTTAGGGTAAGGGTAAGGGTTAGTGTTAGGGTTAGTGTTAGGGTTAAGGTTAGGGTAAGATTTAAGTTTAGGGGTAGGGTTAGGGTGAGGGTTAGGATTAGGGTTAAGGGTTAGGGTTCGGGTTAGGGTTAGGGTTAGGCTTAGTGTTAGGGTAATTGTTAGGTTTAGGGTTAGGATTAGGGTTAGGTTTAGTTTTAGGGTTAGGGTAAGTTTGAGGGTTAAGTTTAGGGTTAGGGGAAGGGTAAGGGTAAGGGTTAGGTTTAGGGTAAGGTTTAAGTTTAGGGGTATGGTTCGGGTGAGGGTTAGGGTGAGGGTTAAGGGTTAATGTTCGGTTTAGGGTTAGGGTTAGGCTTAGGGTTAGTGTAAGTGTTAGGGTTGGAGTTAGGATTAGGGTTAGGGTTAGGTTTAGGTTTAAGGTAAGGGTAAGGGTTAGTTTTAGTGTTAGGATTAGGGTTAAGGTTAGTGCTAGGGTTAGGTAAGGGAAAGAGTTAGGGTTAGGGTTAGTGTTAGGGGTTAGGGTTACGGTTACTGTTAGTGTAAGGGTTGGAATTATGGTTAGGTGTTAGTGTTAGTGTTAGGGTTAGGGTTTGGGTTGCAGTAAGGGTTAAGGTTAGGGTTAGGGTTAGGGTTAGGGTTAGGGTAATAGTAAGGGTTAGGGTTAGGTTTAGGGTTTGGGTAAGGCTAAGGGTTAGCGTTAGGGTTAGTGTTAGGTTTAGGGTTTGGGTTATGGTAAGGTTTAGGGTTAGGGTTTAGGTTATGGTTAGGGTTAGGGTAAGGGTAAGGATTAGGGTTAATGTTAGGGTTAGGGTTAGGGTTAGAGTTAGGGTTAGGGTTAGGTTTAGGGTTGGGTTTAGGATAAGGGTAAGGGTTAGGGTTACGGTTAGGTTTAGGGTTAGGGTTAGGGTAAGGGTAAGGGTTAGGGTTAGGTTTAGGTTTAGTGTTAAGGTGAGGGTTAGGGTTAAGGTTAGGGTTCGGATAAAGGTTAGGGTTAGGGTTAGTTTTACTGTTAAGGTGAGGGTTAGGGTTACGGTTAGGGTAGGGATAAAGGTTAGGGTTAGGGTTAGGGTTAGGGCAAGGGAACGGGTAAGGGTTAGAGTTAGGGTTAGGGTTACTGTTAGGATTAGGTTTAGGGTTAGGGTTAGGGTAAGGGTTAGGATTAGGGTTAGGTTTAGCATTAAGGTTAGGGCTAGGGTTAGGGTAAGGGTAAGGGTCAGGGTTAGGGTTAGGGTTAGGGTTAGGGTAAGGGTAAGGGTTAGGGTTAGGGTAAGGGTAAGGGTTAGGGTTAGTGTTAGTGTTAGGGTTAAATTTAGGGTTAGGTTTAGGGTAAGGGTAAAGATTAAGGTTAGAGTTAGTGTTAGTGTTAGGGTTAGGATTAAGGTTAGCGTTAGGGTTAGGGTAAGGGTAAAGGTTACGGTTAGGATTAAGGTTAGGGGTTAGTGTTAGTGTTAGGGTTAGGGTTATTGTAAGGGTAAGGTTTAGGTTTAGGGTTAGGTTATGTGTTAGGTTTAGGGTTAGGGAAAGGGTTAGGGTTAGTGTAAGGGTTAGGTTTAGGTTTAGGGTTAGGGTTAGGTATAGGGTTAGATTTAGGATAAGGGTAAGAGTTAAGTTTAGGTTTAGGGCTGGGTTAAGGTTAGGGTTAGGGTTAGCGTAAGGGTACGAATTAGGTTAGGGTTAGGGTTAGGGTAAGGGTTAAGGGTAGGTTAGGGTTAGGGTGAGGGTTATGGTTAGGGTTCAGGATTAGGTTTCGGGTTAGGGTGAGGGTTAGGGTAAGGGTTAGGGTTAGGTTTAGGGTAAGGGTTATGGATAGGGTAAGTGTTAGGGTTAGGGTTAGGGTAAGGGTTAGGGTTAGTGATAGCAGTTAGGGTTAAGGTTAGGGTTAGGGTAAAGTTAGGGTTAGGGTTAGGGTTAGGTTTAGGGTTTGAGTTAGCGTTAGGGTTAGTGTAAGGGTAAGGATTAGGGTTAGGGTTAGGGTTAGGGTTAGGGTTAGGGGTAATGGTTAGTGTTAGAGTTAGGGTAAGGTTAATGGTTAGGGTTAGGTTTAGGGTTAGGGTTAGGGGTTAGGGTTAGGGTTACTGTTAGGGTTAGGGTAAGGTTAGGGTTAGGGTCAGGATTAGGGTTAGGGTACGGGTAAGTGTTAGGGTTAGGCTTAGGGTTAGGGTAAGGGTAAGTGTTAGGGTTAGGGTTTGGGTTAGGGTAAGGGTAAGGGATAGGGTTAGGGTTAGGGTTAAGTTAAGGTTTAGGGTTAGGGTTAGGGTTAGTGTTAGGTTTAGGTTTAGAGTTAGGGTTAGGGTTAGGGTTAGGGTAAGGGTTAGGTTTAGGGTTAGGGTTAGGGTTAGGGTTAGGGGTTAGGGTTAGGGTTAGGTTTACGTTTAGGGTTAGGTTTAAATTTAGGTTTAGGCTTAGTTTTAGGCTAAGTGTTAGGGTTAGGGTTAGTCTTAGGTTTAGGGTTAGGGGTTAGGGTTCGGGTTAGGTTTAGGTTTAGGGTAAGGGTTAGGGTTAGGTTTAGGGTAAGGGTTAGGGTGAGAGTAAGGGTTAGGGTTAGGATTAGGGTAAGGATTAGGGTTAGGGGTTAGGGTTAGGGTTAGGGTAAGGGTTAGGGTTAGGATTAGGGTTCGGGTTAGGGTTAGGTTTAGGGTTGTGGTTAGGGTTAGGGTAAGGGTAAGTGTTAGGGTTAGGGTTAGGAATACGGTTAGGATAAGGGTAAGGGTGAGGGTTAAGGTTAGGGTTAGGTTTAGTGTTAGGGGTTAGGGTTAGGTTTAGGTTTAGATTTAGGTTTAGGCTTAGAGTAAGGGTAAGGGTTAGTGTTAGATTTAGCTTTAGGGTTAATCTTAGGGTTAGGGTGAGGGTTAGGGTTAGGGTAAGGGTAAAGGGTGGGTTAGGGTTAGGTTTAAGGAAAGGGTAAGAGTTAGGGTAAGGGTTAAAGTTAGGGTTACGGTTAGGGTAAGGATTAGGGTAAGGGTTAGGGTTAGGGTAAGGGTTAGGGTTAGGGTTAGGGTTAGGGTTAGCATTAAGGTTAGGGTTAGGATTATCGTAAGGGTAAGGTTTAGGGTTAGGTTTCGGGTAAGGATTAGGGTTAGGGTTAGTGTTAGGGCAAGTGTTAGGATTAGGGTTAGGTTTAGGATTAGCATTAAGGTTAGGGTTAGGGTTAGGAAAACGGTAAGGGTTAGGGTTAGTGTTAGGGTTAGCGTTAGGAGTTAGGTTTAAGGTTAAGGTTAGGTTTAGGGTTAGGGTATGGGTAAGGGTTAGGGTTAGGGTTAGTGTTAGGGTTAGGTGTTAGGGTTAGGTTTAGCGATAGGGTTAGGGTTAGGGTAAGGGTTAGGGTTAGGATTAGGGTAAGGTTTAAGGTTAGGGGTTAGGGTTAGGTTTAGGGTAAGGGTTAGGTTTAGGGAGAGGGTTTGGGTTAGGGTTAGGTTTAGGGTTGGGTTAGGGTTAGGGTTAGGGTTAGGGTTAGGTTAAGGGTTAGGGCTAGGGTTAGGGTTAGGGTCAGGGTTAGGTTTAGTGTTAAGGTTATGTTTAGGGTTAGCGTAAGGGTAAGGGTCAGGGTTAGGGTTAGGGTTAGGGTAAGGGTAAGGGTCAGGGTTAAGGTTAGGGTTAGGGTTAGAGTTAGGGTTAGGTTTAGGGTTAGGTTTAGGGTAAGGGTAAGGATTAGGGTTAGAGTTAGTGTTGGGGTTAGGGTTTAGGTTAGCGTTAGGGTTAGGGTAAGGGTAAGGGTTACGATTAGGATTAGGGTTAGGGGTTAGTGTTAGGGTTAGGGTTAGGGTTAGTGTAAAGGTAAGGTTTTGGGTTACGGTTAGGTTAGGTGTTAGGGTTAGGGTTAGGGTTAGGTTTAGGGTAAGGGTTAGGGTTAGGGTAAGGGTTAGGGTTAGAGTTAGAGGTAGGGTTAGGTTTAGGGTTAGAGTTAGGGTAAGGGTAAGGGTTAGGATTAGGTTTACTTTTGAAGTTAAGGTTAGGGTTAGGGTTAGCGTAAGGGTACGGGTGAGGGTTAGGGTTAGGGTAAGGGTTAAGGTTAGGGTTAGGATTAGGGTTAGGGTTAGGTTTAAGGTTAGGGTAAGGGTTAGTGTTAGGGTTAGGTTTAGGGTAAGGGTTAGGGTTAGGGTTAGGATTAGGGTAAGGGTTAGGGTTAGGGGTTAGGGTTAGAGTTAGGGTAAGGGTTAGGGTTAGGGTTAGGGTTTGGGTTATGGTTAGGTTTAGGGTTGTTGTTAGGGTTAGGATAAGGGCAAGTGTTAGGGTTAGGGTTAGGGTTAGGGTTAGGATAAGGGTAGGGTGAGGGTTACGGTTAGGGTTAGGTTTAGGGTTAGGGGTTAGGGTTAGGGTTAGGGTTAGGTTTAGCGTTAGAGTTAGGGTTAGGGTAAGGGTTAGGGTTAGGATTAGGGTAAGTTTTAAGGTTAGGTGTTAGGGTTAGGTTTAGGGTAAGTGTTAGGTTTAGGGTTAGGGTTTGGGTTAGGGTTAGGTTTAGGGTTGGGTTAGGGTTAGGGTTAGTTTAAGGGTTAGGGTTAGGGTTAGGGTTAGGGTTAGGTTTAGTGTTAAGGTTAGGGTTAGGGTTAGGGTTAGGGTAGGGATAAGGGTTAGGGTTAGGTTTAGGATTAGGTTTACGGTTAGGGTTAGGGTATGGGTTAGGGTTAGGTTTAGCATTAAGGTTATGTTTAGGGTTAGCATAAGGGTAAGGGTCAGTGTTAGGGTTAGGGTTAGGGGTTAGTGTTAGGGTTAGGGTTAGGGTTAGGTTAGGTGTTAGGGTTAGGGTTAGGGTTAGGGTTAGGTTTAGGGTAAGCGTTAGGGTTAGGGTAAGGGTTAGGGTTAGAGTTAGAGGCAGGGTTAGGTTTAGGGTTAGAGTTTGGGTAAGGGTAAGGGTTAGGATTAGGTTTACTTTTGGGGTTAAGTTTAGGGTTAGGGTAGCGTAAGGGTACGGGTGAGGGTTAGGGTTAGGGTTAGGGTAAGGGTTAAGGTTAGGGTTAGGATTAGGGTTAGGGTTAGGGTTAGGGTTAGGGTTAGGTTTACGGTTAGGGTAAGGGTTAGGGTTAGGTTTTGGGTAAGGTTTAGGGTTAGGGTTAGGATTAGGGTAAGGGTTAGGGTTAGGGGTTAGGGTTAGGGTTAGGGTAAGTGTTAGGGTTAGGGTTAGGGTTTGGGTTATGGTTAGGTTTAGGGTTGTTGTTAGGGTTAAGGTAAGGGTAAGTGTTAGGGTTAGGGTGAGGGTTAGGGTTAGGATAAGGGTAGGGTGAGCGTTACGGTTAGGGTTAGGTTTAGGGTTAGGGATTAGGGTTAGGGTTAGGGTTAGGTTTAGGTTTATGGTTAAGCTTAGGGTTAGGGTGAGGGTTAGGGTTAGGGTAAGGGTAAGGGGTAGGGTTAGGGTTAGGGTTAGGGAAAGGGTAAGGGTTAGGGTTAGGGGTAGGTTTAGGGTTAGTGTTAAGGTTAGGGTAAGGATTATGGTAAGGGTAAAGTTTAGGGTTAGAGTTCGGTAAGGATTAGGGTTAGGGTTAGGGTTAGGGCAAGTGTTAGGGTTAGGGTTAGGTTTAGGGTTAGCATTAAGTTTAGGGTTAGGGTTAATATAAGGGTAAGGGTTAGGGTTAGTGTTTGGGTTAGCGTTAGGAGTTAGGGTTAAGGTTAAGGTTAGGTTTAGGGTTAGGGTTAGGGTAAGGGTAAGGTTAGGGTTAGGGTTAGGGTTAGGATTAGGTGTTAGGGTTAGGTTTAGCGTTAGGATTAGGGTTAGGGTAAGGGTTAGTGTTAGGATTAGGGTAAGGGTTAAGTTTAGGGTTAAGGTTAGCGTTAGGGTTAGGTTTAGGGTTGGGGTTAGTGTTAGGGTTAGGGTTTGGGTTACGGTTAGGTTTAGGGTTGGGGTTAGGGTAGGGTAAGGGTAAGTGTTAGGGTTAGGGTTAGGGTTATGGTTAGAGATAGGGTTAGGGTAAGGGTAAGGGTAAGGGTTAGGGTTAGGGTTAGGGTTAGGGGTTAGGGTTAGGTTTAGGTTTAGGGTAAGGTTAAGGGTTAGGGTTAGCGGTTAGGGTTAAGCTTAGGGTTAGGGGTAGGGTTAGGGTTAGGGTAAGGGTTAGGGTTAGGGTTAGGTTAAGGTTAAGGTTTATGGTTAGGGTTAGAGTTAGTGTTAGGTTAAGGGTTAGGGTTAGGGTTAGGGTTAGTTTTAGGGTTAGGGTAAAGGTAAGTGTTAGGTTTAGGGTTAGGTTTAGGGTTAGGGTAAGGGTTAGGGTAAGGGTTATGGTTAGGGTTACGGCTAGGTTTAGGGTTAGGGTTAGGGTAAGGGTCACGGTTAGGGTTAGGTTTAGGGTTAGGGTTAAGATTAGGGTTAGGGTTAGGTTAAGGGTAAGGGTTAGGGTTAGGATTAGGGTTAAGGTTAGGGTTAGGGTTAGAGGAAGGGTAAGAGTAAGGGTTAGGGTAAGGATTAAGTTTAGAGTTAGGGTGAGGGTGAGGGTTAGGGTTAGGGTTAAGAGTTAGGGTTCGGGTTAGGGTTGCGGTTAGGGTTAAGTTTAGGTTAAGGGTTAAGGTTAGGGTTAGGATTAGAGTCAGGGTTAGGATTAGGGTTAGTGTAAGGGTAAGGGTAAGGTTTACGGTTAGGGTTAGGGTTAAGTTTAGGGTTAGAGTTAGTGTAAGGGTAAGGGTAAGTGTTAGTGTTAGGGTTAGGGGTTAGGGTTAGTTTAGGGTTAGGGTTAGGGTAAGGGTTAGGGTTAGGGTTAGGGTAACCGTAATAGTAAGGGTTAGTGTTAGGCTTAGGGTTAGTGTTAGGCTAAGGGTAAGGGTTAGGGTTAGGTTTAGTTTTGGGGTTAAGGTTAGGATTAGGGTTAGCGTAAGGGTACGGGATATGGTTAAGGTTAGGATAATGGTAAGGGTTAAGGTTAGGGTTAGGGTTAGAGCTAGGGTTAGGGATAGGTTAGGTTTAGGATTACGGTTAGGGTTAGGGTTAGGGTAAGGGTAAGTGTTAGGGTAATGGTTAGGTTTAGGGTTAGGGTTAAGATAATGGTAAGGGTTAGGTTAAGTTTAGGGTTAGGGTTAGGGTTTAGGGTTAGGATTAGGGTTAGGGTTAGGGTTAGGGTTAAGGTTAAGGTTAGGTTTAGTTTTAGGGTTAGGGTTAGGGTTAGGGTAAGGGTAAGGGTAAGGGTTAGGGTTAGGGTTAGGGTTAGGATTAGGTGTTAGGGATAGGTTTAGCGTTAGGGTTAGGGTTATGGTAAGGGTTAGTGTTAGGATTAGGGTAAGGGTTAAGTTTAGGGTTAGGGTTAGGGTTAGGGTTAGGTTTAGGTTTGGGGCTAGTGTTAGGGTTAGGGTTTGGGTTAGGGTTAGGTTTAGGGTTGGGGTTAGGGTAGGGTAAGGGTAAGTGTTAGGGTTAGGGTTAGGGTGTTAGGGATAGGGTTAGGGTTAGCGTTAGGAGTTAGGGTTAAGGTTAAGGTTAGGTTTAGGGTTAGGGTTAGGGTAAGGGTTAGGGTTAGGGTTCGTTAGGTTTTAGGGTTAGGTTTAGCGTTAGGTTTAGGGGAAAGGTAAGGGTTAGGGTTAGGGGTAGGGTTTTGGTTAGGTTTCGCGTTAGGGTAAGGGTAAGCGTAAGGGTTAGGGTTAGGGTTACGGGTTAGGTTTAGGTTTAGGGTTAGGGTTAGGTTTAAGGTTAGGGTTGGGGTTAGTTAAGGGTTAGGGTTAGGTTAAGGTTAGGGTTAGGGTTAGGGTTAGGGTTAGGTTTAGGGTTAGGGTAAGGGTCAGGTTTAGGGGTAGGGTTGGGTAAGGGTTATGGTTAGGGTTATGGTTAGGGTTAGGGTTAACTTTAGGGTTAGGGTTAGGGTAAGGGTAAGGATTAGGGTTAGGGTTAGGGTTAGGGTTAGTTAAGGGTTAGGGTTAGGTTTAGGGTTGGGGATAAGGTTAGGGTTAGGGTTAAGGTAAGGGTTAAGGTTAGTGTTAGGGTTAGGGTGAGTGTTTGGGGAGGGGTTAGGGGTTAGGGTTCTCTTTAGTGTTAGGGTTAGGGTAAGGGTTAGGGGTAGGGTAAGGGTTAGTGTTAGGTTTAGGGTTAGGGTAAGGGTTAGGGTTAGGGTTAGTGTTAGGTTTAGGATTAGGGTTAGGGTTTGGGTAAGGGTAAGTGTTAGCTTTAGGGATAGGGAAAGAGTAATGGTTAGGGTAAGGGTTAGGGTTTGGGTAAGGATTAGGGTTAGGGTTAGCGTTAGTGTAAGGATTGGGATTTGGGTTAAGGTTAGGGTTAGGGTTAGGGTTAGGGTTAATGTTAGGGTTAGGGTAAGGTTAGGGTTAGGGTCAGGGTTAGGGTTAGGGTACGGGTAAGTGCTAGAGTTAGGGTTAGGTTTAGGGTTAGGGTTAGGTTAAGGGTAAGAGTTAGGGTTAGGTTTAGGGTTAGGGTTAGGGTTAGGTTTAGGGTTAGGTTTATGGTAAGGGTAAGGGTTATGGATAGGGTTAGGGTTAGGGTTAATGTTAGGGTTAGGTTTAGGGTAAGGAAACGGGTAGGGGTTAGGGTAAGGGTCAGAGTTAGGGTCAGGCTAAGTATTAGGGTTAGGGTTAGGGTTAGTGTAAGGGTTAGGGTTAGGGTTAAGTTAAGGGTTAGCATTAAAGTTAGTTTTAGGATGAGGGTTATGGTTAGGGTTAGGGTAAGGGTTAGGGTTAGGGTTACGGTTAGGTTTAGGGTTAGGGTTAGGGTTAGGGTAATGGTAAGGTTTCGGTTTAGGGTTAGGGTTAGGGTAAGTGTAAGGGTTAGGTTTAGGGTTAAGTTTAGGTTTAGGGTTAGGGTACGGGTAAGAGTTAGGGTTAGTGTTAAGATTAGGGTTAGAGTTAGGGTTAGAGTTAGGGTAGAGACAAGGTTAGGGTTAGATTTAGGGTTAGGGTTAGGGTTATGGAAAGGGTAAGGGTTAGGTTAGGGTTAGGATTAGGGTTAGGGTTAGGGTTAGGGTTAGGATTAGGGTTAGGGTTAGGGTTAGGGTAAGGGTTAGGGTTAGAGTTATCGTTAGCATTAAGGTAAGGGTTAGGGTAAGGGTAAGGGTAAGGATTAGGGTTAGGTTTAGGGTTAGGGTGAGGGTAAGGGTTAGGGTTAGTGTTAGGGTTAGGGTTAAGGTTAGGGTTAGGGTAAGGGTTAGGGTTAGGGTAAGGGTTAGGGTTAGGAGTAGGGTTAGGGTTAGCATTAAGATTAGGGTTAGGGTTAGGGTAAGGGTAAGGGTTAGGGTTAGGATTAGGGTTAGGGTAAAGGTAAGGGTTAGGGTTAGGGTTAGGGTTAGGTTTAGGGTTAGGGTTACGGTAAGGGTAAGTGTTGGGGTTAGGGTTAGTGTTAGGATTAGTGTTAAGGTAGGGTTAGGGTTAGGGTAAGTGTAAGGTTTAGGGGTAGGGTTAGGCTAGGGTAAGGGTAAGGGTTAGAGTTAGGGTTAGGGTTAGGGTTTGGGTTAGGGTTAGGTTTAGGGTTAGGATAAGGTTAAGTGTAAGGGTTAAGGTTAGGGTTTGGTTTAGGGTTAGGTTAGGGTTAGAGTAAGGGTTAGGATTACGTTTAGGGTTAGGGTTAGGGTTAGGGTAAGGGTTAGGTTAAGGTTTATTTTTAGGGTTATGGTTAGGGTAAGGGTAAGTGTTAGGGTTAGGGTTAGGGTTATTGTAAGGGTAAGGGTTAGGGTTAGAGTTAGGGTTATGGTTAGCCTAAAGATTAGGGTTAGGGTAAGGGTTAGAATTTGGGTTAGGGTAAGCATTAGGGTTAGGGTTAGGGTAAAGGTAAAGGTTATGGTTATGGTTAGGGTTAGGGTAAGGGTAAGGGTTAGGGGTAGGGTTAGGTTTAGGTTTAGGATTAGGGTTAGGGCTAGGGTTAGGGTAAGTGTTAGGGTTAGGGTTAGGGTTAGGGTTATGGTTAGGGTAAGGGTAAGGTTTATTGTTAGGGTCAGGGATAGGCTTAGGGTTAGGGTTAGGGTTAGGGGTAGGGTTAGGTTTAGGTTTAGGATTAGGGTTAGCGTTAGGGTTAGGGTAAGGGTGTTAGGGTTAGGATTAGGGTTAGGGTTAGGGTTAAATTTAGGGTTAGGTGTATGGTCAAGGTAAGGGTAGTGTTAGGGGAAGGGTTAGAGTTAGGGTAAGGGTAAGGGTTGTTGTAAGGTAAGGGATAGGGTTAGGGTTAGGTTTAGGGTTAGGGTAAGGGTAAGTGTTAGGGTTAGGGTAAAGGTTAGGGTTAGGGTTAAGGTTAGGGTTAGGGTTAGGGTAAGGATAAGGGTTAGGGTTACGTTAGGGTTAGGTTTAGGGGTTAGGGTTAGGGTGAGGGTTAGGGTAAGGTTTAGGGTTAGGTTTACGTTAAGGATTAGTGTTAGGGTTAGTGTTACGGTTAGGTTTAGAGTGAGAGTAAGGGTAAGGGTTAGTGTTAGGATTAGGGTTCGGTTTAAGGTTAGGGTTAGAGTTAGGGTTAGGGTAAGGGTAAGGGTTAGGGATAGGGTTAGGATTAGGGTTAAGGTTAGGGTTAGGGTTAGGGTAAGTTTTAGGGTTAGGGTTAGGTTTAAGTTTAGGGTTTGGTTAAGGTTTAGGTTTAGGGTTAGGGTAAGGGTAAGGGTTAGGGTTAGGGTTAGGGTTAGGGTAAGGGGTAGGGTTAGGGTTAAGGTTAGGTTTAGGGTTAGGGTTAGGGTAATGGTAAGGGTTAGGGCTAGGGTTAGGTTTAGGTTTAGGGTAAGGGTTAGATTTATGGTTAGGCTTAGGTTTAGGGTTAGGGTTAGGGGTTAGGGTTAGGATTAAGGTAAGGGAAATGGTTAGGGTTAGGGTTAGGGTAATGTTTAGGGGTAGTGTTATTGTTAGGGTTAAGTTTAGGGTTAAGGTTAGTGTTAGGGTTAGGGTTAGGGTAAGCATAAGGGTTAGGGTTAGTGTTAGGTTTAGGGTTAGGGTTAGGGTTAAGGTTAGTGTAAGGGTAAGGGTTAGGGTTATGCTTAAGGTAAGGGTAATGGTTAGTGTTAGGGTTAGTGTTAGGGTAAGGATAAGGTTTAGGTTTAGGGTTAGGGTTAGGTTTAGAGTTATGGTTAGGGAAAGGGTAAGGGTTAGAGTTAGGGTTAGGGTTAGGGTTAGAGTTAGGGTTAGGGGTAGGGTTAGGGTAAGTGTAAGGGTTAGGGTTAGTGTTAGGATTAGGGTTAAGGTTAGGGTTAGGGTTGGGGTTAGGGTACGGGTAAAGTTTAGGGTTAGGGTTAGGGTTAGGGTTATTGTTAGGGTTAGGGTTAGGTTTCGGTTTAGGTTTAGGGTTAGGGTTAGGATTATGGTATGTGTTAGGGTTAGGGTTAGGGTGAGGTTTATGGTTAGATTCAGGGTTAGGGTTAGGGTAAGTGTTAGGGTTAGGGTTAGGGTTATGGTAAGGGTAAAGGTTAGGGTTAGGGTTACTGTTAGGGTAAGGGTAAGGGTTAGGGTTAGGGTTAGGTTTAGGGTCAGAATTAGGGTTGGGGTTAGGGTAAGGGTAAGGGTTAGGTTTAGGATTAGGGTTAGGGTTAGGATAAGGGTTAGGGTTAGGGTTAGGGTTAGGGTTAGGTTTATGTTTAGAGTTAGTGTAAGTGTTAGGGATAGGTTTAAGGTTAGGGTAAGAGTAAAGGTTAGGGTTAGGGTTAGGGTTAGGGTAAGGGTAAGGGTTAGGGTTAGGCTTAGGGTTAGGTTAATTGTTAGGGTTAGGGTTAGGGTTAGGGTTAGGGTTAAGGTTAGGTTTAGACTATGGTTAAGCGTATGTGTTAGGGTTAGGGTTAGGGTTAGGGCTAGTGTTAAGTTTAGGGTTAGGGTTAGGGTAAGGATAAGGGTTAGCGTTTGGTTAGGGTTAGGGATTAGGGTTAGGGTTAGGGTAAGGGTTAGGGTTACGGTTAGGTGTATGTTAGGGTTAGGGTAAGGGTTAGGGTTAGGGTTATTTTTAGGGTTAGGTTTAGGGTAAGCGTAAGGGTTAGCATTATGGTTAGGGTTAGGTTTAGGGTTAGGGTTAGGGTAAGGGTTAGTGTTAGGGTTAGGGTAAGGGTAAAGGTTAAGGTTAGGGTTAGGGTTAGGGTTAGGGTAAGTGTAAGGGTGAGGGTTAGTGTTTCGTTTAGGTTTAGGATTAGGGTTAGGGATAGGGTTAGGGTAAGGGTAAATGTTAGGGTTAGGGTTAGGGATAGGGTAAGTGATAGGGTTATGGCTAAGTTTAGGTTTAGGGTTATGGTTAGGGTAAGGGTAAGTGTTAAATTTAGGGTTAGGGTTAGGGTAAGGGTAAGGTTCAGGATTAGGGTTAGGTTTAGAGGTTAGGGTTAGGGTTAGGGTTAGAGTTAGGCTTAGGGTAAGGGTAAGGTTTAGGGTTAGGTTTAGGGTTA
Organism: Megascapheus bottae; assembly: GCA_024803745.1. NCBI lineage: Eukaryota > Metazoa > Chordata > Mammalia > Rodentia > Geomyidae > Megascapheus > Megascapheus bottae. Next base: position 208,090 of record JANJXV010000414.1, read on the forward strand.
GGGTTAGGGTTAGCATAAGGGTTAGAGTTAGGGTTAGGGTTAGGTTTAGGGTTAGGGTTAGGGTAAGGGTTAGGGTTAGGGTTAGGGTTAGGGTAAGGGGTAGGGTTAGGGTTAAGGTTAGGTTTAGGGTTAGGGTTAGGGTAATGGTAAGGTTTAGGGCTAGGGTTAGGTTTAAGGTTAGGCTTAGGTTTAGGGTTAGGGTTAGGGCTTAGGGTTAGGATTAAGGTAAGGGAAATGGTTAGGGTTAGGGTTAGGGTAATGTTTAGGGGTAGTGTTATTGTTAGGGTTAAGTTTAGGGTTAAGGTTAGTGTTAGGGTTAGGGTTAGGGTAAGCATAAGGGTTAGGGTTAGTGTTAGGTTTAGGGTTAGGGTTAGGGTTAAGGTTAGTGTAAGGGTAAGGGATAGGGTTAGGGTTAAGGTAAGGGTAATGGTTAGTGTTAGGGTTAGGGTTAGGGTAAGGATAAGGTTTAGGTTTAGGGTTAGGGTTAGGGTTAGAGTTATGGTTAGGGAAAGGGTAAGGGTTAGAGTTAGGGTTGGGGTTAGGTTTAGAGTTAGGGTTAGGGGTAGGGTTAGGGTAAGTGTAAGGGTTCGGGTTAGTGTTAGGGTTAGGGTTAAGGTTAGGGTTAGGGTTGGGGTTAGGGTACGGGTAAAGGTTAGGGTTAGGGTTAGGGTTAGGGTTAGGGTTAGGGTTAATGTTAGGGTTAGGGTAAGGGTAAGGGGTTAGGGTTAGGGTTAGGGTTAGAGTTAGGGTTGGGGTTTGGTTTAGGGTTAGGTTTAGGGTTATGTTAACGTTAAGGGTTACGGTTGGGGTTAGGGTTAGGGTTAAGTTTAAGGTTAGGTTATGGTAAGAGTAAGGGTTAGGATAATGTTTATGTGTTAGAGTTATCGGTAGGGGTAGGGTAAGGGTTAGGGTTACAGTTAGGGTTACGTTTCGCGTTAGGGTAAGGGTAAGGATGAGGGTTAGGTTTAGGCTATGGAGAAGGGTTAGGGTTAGGGTTAGGGTTAGGGTTACGTTTAGGGTTAGGGTAAGGATAAAGGTTAGGGTGAGGGTTAGGGTTAGGGTAAGGGTTAGGGTTAGGTTTAGGGTTTGGGTTTGGGTTAGGTTTAGGGTTAGGGTAAGGGTAAGGGTTAGGGTTAAGGTTAGCGTTAAGGTTAGGGTTAAGTTTAGGGTTACGATAAGGGTTAGGGTTAGGGTTAGGGATTAGGGTTAGGGTTACGGTTAGGGCTAGGTTAAGTTTAGGGTTATGGTTAGGGTTAGAGTAAGGGCTGGGGTTAGGGTTAGGGTTAGTGTTAGGTTTAGGGATAGGGTTACGGTTACGATTAAGGTAAAGGTAAGAATTATGGTTAGGGTTAGGGTTAGGGTTAAGGTTTGGGTTAGGGTTAGGGTAAGGGTAAGGGCTAGCGTTAGGGTTAGAGTAAGGTTTAGGGTTAGGGTTAGGGTTAGGGTTAGTGTTTGGTTTAGGGTTAGGTTTAGGGGTAGGGTAAGGGTAAGGGTTAGGTTTAGGGTTAGGATTAGGGTTAAGGTTAGGTTAGTGTTAGGGTAAGGGTAAGTGTTATGGTCAGGGTTAGGGTTAGGATTTGGGATAGGTTTAGGGTTAGGGTAAGGGTTAGGTTTAGGTTTAGGTTTAGGGTAAGGTACGGATTAGGGTTAGTGTTAGGGTTAGGGTTAGGGTTAGGTTTAGGGTTAGGGTTAGGTTTAGGTTAAGGGTAAGGGTTAGGGTTACGGTTAGGTTAGGGTTAGGGTAAGGTTAAGGGTTAGGGTCAATGTTAGGGTTAGGGTTAGGGTATGGGTAAATGTTAGGGTTAGGGTTAGGGTTAGTGTTAGGGTAAGGGTTAGGGTTAGGGTTAGGGTTAGGTTTAGGGTTGGGGTTAGGGTTAGGGTAAAGTTTAGGTTTAGGGTTAGAGTTAGGTTTAGGGTTAGGTTTACAGCTAGTGTTAGGGTAATTGTAAGGGTTACGGTTAGGATTAGGTTTAGGGTTAGGGTTAATGTTAGGGTTAGGGTAAGGCTAAGAGGTTAGGTTTAAGGTTAGGGTTAGGGTTAGGATTAGGCTAAGGGTAAGGGTTAGGTTTACGGTTAGGATTAGGGTTAGTGTTAGGTTTGGGATTATGGTAAGGGTAAGGGTTAGGGTTAGGGTTAACGTTAGGTTTAGGGTTAGGGAAAGGGGAAGGGTTAGGGTTATGTTTAGGGTTTAGGGTAAGGGGTAGGGTTAGTTTTACGGTTAGTGTAAGTGTTAGAATTAGGGTAAGGTATAGGTTAAGGTTAAGGGTTAGGATTAGGGTTAGTGTAAGGGTTACGGTTACCGTTAGGGTTAGGGTTAGGGTTAGGGTAAGGGTAAGGATTAGGGTTAGGGTTAGGGTAAGGGGAAGGGTTAGGATTAGGGTTAGGGTTAGGGTTAAGGTTAGGGTTAGGGTTAGGTTTAGGGTAAGGGTTACGGTTAGGGTTAGGGTTAGGGTAAGGTTAAGGGTTAGTGTTAGGGTTAGGGTTAGGGTTTGTGTTAGGGTTAGGTTTAGGGTTAGGGTAAGTTTAAGGGTTAGGCTTAGGGTTAGGGTTAGGGTAAGTGATAGGGTTAGGGTTAAGATTAGGTTTAGGGTTAGGGTAAGGCTAAGGGTTAGGGCTAGGTTTAGGGTTAGGGTTAAGGTTAGGGTTAGGGTAAGGGTAAGGATTAGGGTTATAGTTAGGGATAGGGTTAGGGTTAAGTTTAGGGTTAGGGTTAGGGTAAGTGTAAAGGTTAGGGTTAGGGTTAGGGTTAGAGGTTAGGGTTAGGGTTAGGTTTAGGGTTAGGGAAAGGGTAAGGGTTAGGGTTAGGGTTAGGGTTAGGGTTATGTTAGGGTTAGGGTTAGGGTAAGGGTTAGGGTTAGGGTAAGGGTAAGTGTTAGTGTTAGGGTAAGTGTAAGGGTAAGGGTTAGGGTTAGGGTTAGGGTATGGGTTAATTTTAGGGTTAGGGAAATGGTAAGGGTTAGCGTTAGGGTTAGCGTTAGGGTTAGGTTAGGGTTAGGGTAAGGGTAAGGGTTAGGGTTAAAGTTAGGGTTAAGGTTAGAGTTAGGGTAAGGGTTAGGGTTATGGTATGGATTAGGGTTAGGGTTAGGTTTAGGGTAACCTAAGGGTTAGGGTTAGTGTTAGGTTTAGCGTTAGGGTTAGTGTTAGGTTTGGGGTTATGGTTAGTGTAAGGGTAAAGGTTAAGTTTAGTGTTAGGGTTAGGTTTAATGGTAGGGTTAGGGTTAGGGTTAGGGTTAGGGTAAGGGTTAGTGTTAGGGTTAGGGTTAGGGTTAGGGTTAAGTTTAGGGTTAGGGTTATGGTATGGGTTAGGGTTAGGGTTAGGTTTTGGGTAACCTAAGGGTTAGGATTAGTGTTAGGTTTAGCGTTAGGGTTAGTGTTAGGTTTAGCGTTAGGGTTAGTGTTAGGTTTAGGGTTATGGTTAGTGTAAGGGTAGAGGTTAAGTTTAGTGTTAGGGTTAGGTTTAATGGTAGGGTTAGGGTTAGGGTTAGGGTTAGGGTAAGGGTTAGTGTTAGGGTTAGGGTTAAGTTTAGGGTGAGGGTTAGGGTAAGGGTAAACGTTACGGTTAGGTTTATGGTTAGGGTAAGTTTTCGGGTTAGGGTTAGGGTTCGGTTTAGGGTTAGGGATAGCGTTAGTATTAGGGTTAGGGTAAGGGTTAGGGTTAGGGTTAGGTTTAGGGTTAGAGTTAGGGTTAGGGTTAGAGTATGGGTAAGGTTTAGGGTTAGGTTTAGGGTTAGGGTTAAGGTTAGGGTTAGGGTTAGGGTAAGGGTAAGGGTAGGGTTAGGGGTAGAGTTATGCTTATGGTAAGGGTAAGGATTAAGGTTAGGTTTAGGGTAAGAGTTTGGGTTAGGGTTAGGTTTAGGGTTAGGGTAAGGGTAACAGTTAGGGTTAGGGGTAGGGTTAAGGTAAGCCTTAAGGTTAGGGTTAGGGTTAGGGTAAGAGTAAGGGTTAGAGTTAGGGTTACGGTTAGGGTTAGGGGTTAGGGTTAGGGTTAGGGTAAGGCTTAGGGTTACGGTTAGGTTAGCGTTAGGGTAAGGGTTGGGGTTAGGGTTATTTTTAGGATTAGGTTTAGGGTAAGGGTTAGTGTTAGGGTTAAGTTTAGAGTTAGGGTTAGGGTAAGCTTTAGGGTTCGGGTGAGGGAAAGAGCAAAGGTTAGGGTTAGGGTTAGGGTTAGGGTAAGGGTAAGGGTTTGGGTTAGAGTTAGGTTTAGGGTTAGCGTAAGGGTTAGGGTTAGGGTTAGGTTTAGGGTAAGGGTTAGGGTTAGGGTTAGGGTAAGCGTAAAGGTTAGGGTTAGGGTTAGGGTTAGGGTAAGGGTAAGGGTTAGGGTTAGTGTTAGGGTTGGGTTAAGGTTAGGCTTAGGGTTATGATATGGGTAAGGGTAGGGTTAGGAGTAGGGTTAGGGTTAGGGTAAGGGTAAGTGTTTGGGTTAGGTCAGTGTTATGGTTAGGGTTAGCTTTAAGGTTAGGGTAAGGGTAAGTTGTAGGGTTAGGTTAGGGTTAGGGTTAGTGTTAGGGTTAAGGTTAAGGTTAGGGTTAAGTTTAGGGTAAGGGTAAGGGTTAGAGTTAGGGTTATTGTTAGGGGTTAAGGTTAGGGTTAGGGTAAGGGTTAGGGTTAGGGTTAGGGTTAAGGTTAGTGTTAGGGTTAGGGTTAGGGTTAAGGTTAGGGTTAGGGTTAGGGTAAGGTTTAGGATTAGGGTTAGGTTTAGGATTAGGGTAAGGGTAAAGGTCAGGGTTAGGGTTAGGTTTAATGGTAGGGTTAGGGTTAGGGTTAGGGTAAGGGTTAGTTTTAGGGTTACGGTTAGGGTAAGGGTTAGGGTTAGGGTTAGGATTATTGTTAGGGTTAAGTTTAGGGTAAGGTTAGGGGTAGGGTTAGGGTTAGGGTTAGGGTTAGGGTAAGGGTAAGGGTTAGTGTTAGTGTTAGGGTTACTGTTAGGGTAAGGGTAAGGGTTAGGATTAGGGTAAGTGTAAGGGTTAGGGTTATGTTAGGGTTAATGTTAGGGTGAGGGTTAGGGTAAGGGTGAACGTTAAGGTTAGGTTTAGGGTTATGGTTGGGTTAAGGTTAGGGTTAGGTTTATGGTAAGGGTAAGGACAGGGTTAGGGTTAGGGTTAGGGTTACAGTAAGGGTAAGTTTTAGGGTTAGGTCAGGGTTAGGGTCAGGGTTAGCTTTACATTTAGGGTAAGGGTAAGTGTTAGGGTTAGGGTTAGGGTTAGGGTTAAGGTTAGGGTTAGGGTTAGGGTAAGGGTAAGTGTTAGGGTTAGGGTAAGGGATAGTGTTAGCATTAAGTTTAGGGTTAGAGATAGGGTAAGGGTTAGGTTTAGGGTAAGGGTAAGGGTAAGGGTAAGGGTTAGGTTTAGGGTTAGGGTTAAGGTTAGGGTTAGGGTAAGGGTAACGGTTAGGGTTATGCTTAGGTATTAGGGATAGGCTTAGGGTTAGGTTTAGGGTTAGGATTTGGGTTAGGGTTAGGTTTAGGGTAAGGGTAAGTGTAAGGGTAAGGGTTAGGGTTAGGTGTAGTGTTAGGGTTAGGGTTAGGGTTAGGGTAAGGCTTAGGGTTAGAGTTAGGTTTAGGTTTAGGGTTAGGTTTACGGTTAGGGTTAGGGTAAGGTTAAGGGTTAGGGTTAGGGTAAGGGAAAATGTTAGGGTTAGGGTTACTCTTAGGGTAAGGGTAAGGGTTAGGGTTAGGTTTAGGGTTAAGGTTAGGGTTAGGGTAAGGGTAAGGGTAGGGTTAGGGGTAGGGGTAGGCTTAGGTTAAGGGTAATGGTTAGGGTTAGGGTTAGGGTTAGGGTTTGGGTTAGGGTTAGGTTTAGGGTTAGGGTTAGGGTTAGGGTTAGGGTTAAGGTAAGGGTAAGGGTTAGGGTTAGGGTTAGGGTTAGGGTAAGGGTAAGGGATAGGGTTAGGGTTAGGGATAGAGTAAGGGTAAGGGTTAGGGTTAGGGTTAAGGTAAGGGTTAGGGTTAGTGTTAGGGTTAAGGTTAGGTTTAGGGTTAGGGTAAGGGTTAAGTTTAGTTTAAGGTTAGGGTGAGGGTAAGGGTTAGGGTTAGGGTTAGGGTTAGAGGTTGGGTTTAGGGTGAGCGTTAGGGTTAGGCTTAGGGTAAGGTTAAGGGTTACGGTTATGTTTAGGTTTAGGGTTAGTGTTAGCGTAATTATTACGGTTAGGGTTAGGTTTAGGCTTAGGTTTAGGGTAAGGGTAAGGTTTAGGGTTAGTGTTAGGGTTCGGTTTAGGGTTAGAGTTAGGGTTAGGGTGTGGGTAGGGTTAGTGTTAGGGTTAGGTTTAGGGTTAGGTTTAGGTTTAAGGTTAGGGTAAGCGTTAGGGTTAGGGTTAGGGTTAGGGTGAGGGTTAAGGTTAGGGTTAGAGTTAGGGTAAGGGTAAGGGTTAGGGTAGGGTTAGGGTCAAGGTTAGGGTTAGGGTTAGGGTAAGGCTAAGGGTATGGTTAGGGGTAGGGTCAGGCTTAGGCTAAGGATAAGGCTTAGGGTTAGGGTTAGGGTTAGGGTTAGGGTTAGGGTTAGGGTAAGGGTTAGGGTAGGGTTAGGGTCAAGGTTAGGGTTAGGGTTAGGGTAAGGCTAAGGGTATGGTTAGGGAAAGGGTAAGGGTTAGAGTTAGGGTTGGGGTTAGGTTTAGAGTTAGGGTTAGGGGTAGGGTTAGGGTAAGTGTAAGGGTTCGGGTTAGTGTTAGGGTTAGGGTTAAGGTTAGGGTTAGGGTTGGGGTTAGGGTACGGGTAAAGGTTAGGGTTAGGGTTAGGGTTAGGGTTAGGGTTAGGGTTAATGTTAGGGTTAGGGTAAGGGTAAGGGGTTAGGGTTAGGGTTAGGGTTAGAGTTAGGGTTGGGGTTTGGTTTAGGGTTAGGTTTAGGGTTATGTTAACGTTAAGGGTTACGGTTGGGGTTAGGGTTAGGGTTAAGTTTAAGGTTAGGTTATGGTAAGAGTAAGGGTTAGGATAATGTTTATGTGTTAGAGTTATCGGTAGGGGTAGGGTAAGGGTTAGGGTTACAGTTAGGGTTACGTTTCGCGTTAGGGTAAGGGTAAGGATGAGGGTTAGGTTTAGGCTATGGAGAAGGGTTAGGGTTAGGGTTAGGGTTAGGGTTACGTTTAGGGTTAGGGTAAGGATAAAGGTTAGGGTGAGGGTTAGGGTTAGGGTAAGGGTTAGGGTTAGGTTTAGGGTTTGGGTTTGGGTTAGGTTTAGGGTTAGGGTAAGGGTAAGGGTTAGGGTTAAGGTTAGCGTTAAGGTTAGGGTTAAGTTTAGGGTTACGATAAGGGTTAGGGTTAGGGTTAGGGATTAGGGTTAGGGTTACGGTTAGGGCTAGGTTAAGTTTAGGGTTATGGTTAGGGTTAGAGTAAGGGCTGGGGTTAGGGTTAGGGTTAGTGTTAGGTTTAGGGATAGGGTTACGGTTACGATTAAGGTAAAGGTAAGAATTATGGTTAGGGTTAGGGTTAGGGTTAAGGTTTGGGTTAGGGTTAGGGTAAGGGTAAGGGCTAGCGTTAGGGTTAGAGTAAGGTTTAGGGTTAGGGTTAGGGTTAGGGTTAGTGTTTGGTTTAGGGTTAGGTTTAGGGGTAGGGTAAGGGTAAGGGTTAGGTTTAGGGTTAGGATTAGGGTTAAGGTTAGGTTAGTGTTAGGGTAAGGGTAAGTGTTATGGTCAGGGTTAGGGTTAGGATTTGGGATAGGTTTAGGGTTAGGGTAAGGGTTAGGTTTAGGTTTAGGTTTAGGGTAAGGTACGGATTAGGGTTAGTGTTAGGGTTAGGGTTAGGGTTAGGTTTAGGGTTAGGGTTAGGTTTAGGTTAAGGGTAAGGGTTAGGGTTACGGTTAGGTTAGGGTTAGGGTAAGGTTAAGGGTTAGGGTCAATGTTAGGGTTAGGGTTAGGGTATGGGTAAATGTTAGGGTTAGGGTTAGGGTTAGTGTTAGGGTAAGGGTTAGGGTTAGGGTTAGGGTTAGGTTTAGGGTTGGGGTTAGGGTTAGGGTAAAGTTTAGGTTTAGGGTTAGAGTTAGGTTTAGGGTTAGGTTTACAGCTAGTGTTAGGGTAATTGTAAGGGTTACGGTTAGGATTAGGTTTAGGGTTAGGGTTAATGTTAGGGTTAGGGTAAGGCTAAGAGGTTAGGTTTAAGGTTAGGGTTAGGGTTAGGATTAGGCTAAGGGTAAGGGTTAGGTTTACGGTTAGGATTAGGGTTAGTGTTAGGTTTGGGATTATGGTAAGGGTAAGGGTTAGGGTTAGGGTTAACGTTAGGTTTAGGGTTAGGGAAAGGGGAAGGGTTAGGGTTATGTTTAGGGTTTAGGGTAAGGGGTAGGGTTAGTTTTACGGTTAGTGTAAGTGTTAGAATTAGGGTAAGGTATAGGTTAAGGTTAAGGGTTAGGATTAGGGTTAGTGTAAGGGTTACGGTTACCGTTAGGGTTAGGGTTAGGGTTAGGGTAAGGGTAAGGATTAGGGTTAGGGTTAGGGTAAGGGGAAGGGTTAGGATTAGGGTTAGGGTTAGGGTTAAGGTTAGGGTTAGGGTTAGGTTTAGGGTAAGGGTTACGGTTAGGGTTAGGGTTAGGGTAAGGTTAAGGGTTAGTGTTAGGGTTAGGGTTAGGGTTTGTGTTAGGGTTAGGTTTAGGGTTAGGGTAAGTTTAAGGGTTAGGCTTAGGGTTAGGGTTAGGGTAAGTGATAGGGTTAGGGTTAAGATTAGGTTTAGGGTTAGGGTAAGGCTAAGGGTTAGGGCTAGGTTTAGGGTTAGGGTTAAGGTTAGGGTTAGGGTAAGGGTAAGGATTAGGGTTATAGTTAGGGATAGGGTTAGGGTTAAGTTTAGGGTTAGGGTTAGGGTAAGTGTAAAGGTTAGGGTTAGGGTTAGGGTTAGAGGTTAGGGTTAGGGTTAGGTTTAGGGTTAGGGAAAGGGTAAGGGTTAGGGTTAGGGTTAGGGTTAGGGTTATGTTAGGGTTAGGGTTAGGGTAAGGGTTAGGGTTAGGGTAAGGGTAAGTGTTAGTGTTAGGGTAAGTGTAAGGGTAAGGGTTAGGGTTAGGGTTAGGGTATGGGTTAATTTTAGGGTTAGGGAAATGGTAAGGGTTAGCGTTAGGGTTAGCGTTAGGGTTAGGTTAGGGTTAGGGTAAGGGTAAGGGTTAGGGTTAAAGTTAGGGTTAAGGTTAGAGTTAGGGTAAGGGTTAGGGTTATGGTATGGATTAGGGTTAGGGTTAGGTTTAGGGTAACCTAAGGGTTAGGGTTAGTGTTAGGTTTAGCGTTAGGGTTAGTGTTAGGTTTGGGGTTATGGTTAGTGTAAGGGTAAAGGTTAAGTTTAGTGTTAGGGTTAGGTTTAATGGTAGGGTTAGGGTTAGGGTTAGGGTTAGGGTAAGGGTTAGTGTTAGGGTTAGGGTTAGGGTTAGGGTTAAGTTTAGGGTTAGGGTTATGGTATGGGTTAGGGTTAGGGTTAGGTTTTGGGTAACCTAAGGGTTAGGATTAGTGTTAGGTTTAGCGTTAGGGTTAGTGTTAGGTTTAGCGTTAGGGTTAGTGTTAGGTTTAGGGTTATGGTTAGTGTAAGGGTAGAGGTTAAGTTTAGTGTTAGGGTTAGGTTTAATGGTAGGGTTAGGGTTAGGGTTAGGGTTAGGGTAAGGGTTAGTGTTAGGGTTAGGGTTAAGTTTAGGGTGAGGGTTAGGGTAAGGGTAAACGTTACGGTTAGGTTTATGGTTAGGGTAAGTTTTCGGGTTAGGGTTAGGGTTCGGTTTAGGGTTAGGGATAGCGTTAGTATTAGGGTTAGGGTAAGGGTTAGGGTTAGGGTTAGGTTTAGGGTTAGAGTTAGGGTTAGGGTTAGAGTATGGGTAAGGTTTAGGGTTAGGTTTAGGGTTAGGGTTAAGGTTAGGGTTAGGGTTAGGGTAAGGGTAAGGGTAGGGTTAGGGGTAGAGTTATGCTTATGGTAAGGGTAAGGATTAAGGTTAGGTTTAGGGTAAGAGTTTGGGTTAGGGTTAGGTTTAGGGTTAGGGTAAGGGTAACAGTTAGGGTTAGGGGTAGGGTTAAGGTAAGCCTTAAGGTTAGGGTTAGGGTTAGGGTAAGAGTAAGGGTTAGAGTTAGGGTTACGGTTAGGGTTAGGGGTTAGGGTTAGGGTTAGGGTAAGGCTTAGGGTTACGGTTAGGTTAGCGTTAGGGTAAGGGTTGGGGTTAGGGTTATTTTTAGGATTAGGTTTAGGGTAAGGGTTAGTGTTAGGGTTAAGTTTAGAGTTAGGGTTAGGGTAAGCTTTAGGGTTCGGGTGAGGGAAAGAGCAAAGGTTAGGGTTAGGGTTAGGGTTAGGGTAAGGGTAAGGGTTTGGGTTAGAGTTAGGTTTAGGGTTAGCGTAAGGGTTAGGGTTAGGGTTAGGTTTAGGGTAAGGGTTAGGGTTAGGGTTAGGGTAAGCGTAAAGGTTAGGGTTAGGGTTAGGGTTAGGGTAAGGGTAAGGGTTAGGGTTAGTGTTAGGGTTGGGTTAAGGTTAGGCTTAGGGTTATGATATGGGTAAGGGTAGGGTTAGGAGTAGGGTTAGGGTTAGGGTAAGGGTAAGTGTTTGGGTTAGGTCAGTGTTATGGTTAGGGTTAGCTTTAAGGTTAGGGTAAGGGTAAGTTGTAGGGTTAGGTTAGGGTTAGGGTTAGTGTTAGGGTTAAGGTTAAGGTTAGGGTTAAGTTTAGGGTAAGGGTAAGGGTTAGAGTTAGGGTTATTGTTAGGGGTTAAGGTTAGGGTTAGGGTAAGGGTTAGGGTTAGGGTTAGGGTTAAGGTTAGTGTTAGGGTTAGGGTTAGGGTTAAGGTTAGGGTTAGGGTTAGGGTAAGGTTTAGGATTAGGGTTAGGTTTAGGATTAGGGTAAGGGTAAAGGTCAGGGTTAGGGTTAGGTTTAATGGTAGGGTTAGGGTTAGGGTTAGGGTAAGGGTTAGTTTTAGGGTTACGGTTAGGGTAAGGGTTAGGGTTAGGGTTAGGATTATTGTTAGGGTTAAGTTTAGGGTAAGGTTAGGGGTAGGGTTAGGGTTAGGGTTAGGGTTAGGGTAAGGGTAAGGGTTAGTGTTAGTGTTAGGGTTACTGTTAGGGTAAGGGTAAGGGTTAGGATTAGGGTAAGTGTAAGGGTTAGGGTTATGTTAGGGTTAATGTTAGGGTGAGGGTTAGGGTAAGGGTGAACGTTAAGGTTAGGTTTAGGGTTATGGTTGGGTTAAGGTTAGGGTTAGGTTTATGGTAAGGGTAAGGACAGGGTTAGGGTTAGGGTTAGGGTTACAGTAAGGGTAAGTTTTAGGGTTAGGTCAGGGTTAGGGTCAGGGTTAGCTTTGCATTTAGGGTAAGGGTAAGTGTTAGGGTTAGGGTTAGGGTTAGGGTTAAGGTTAGGGTTAGGGTTAGGGTAAGGGTAAGTGTTAGGGTTAGGGTAAGGGATAGTGTTAGCATTAAGTTTAGGGTTAGAGATAGGGTAAGGGTTAGGTTTAGGGTAAGGGTAAGGGTAAGGGTAAGGGTTAGGTTTAGGGTTAGGGTTAAGGTTAGGGTTAGGGTAAGGGTAACGGTTAGGGTTATGCTTAGGTATTAGGGATAGGCTTAGGGTTAGGTTTAGGGTTAGGATTTGGGTTAGGGTTAGGTTTAGGGTAAGGGTAAGTGTAAGGGTAAGGGTTAGGGTTAGGTGTAGTGTTAGGGTTAGGGTTAGGGTTAGGGTAAGGCTTAGGGTTAGAGTTAGGTTTAGGTTTAGGGTTAGGTTTACGGTTAGGGTTAGGGTAAGGTTAAGGGTTAGGGTTAGGGTAAGGGAAAATGTTAGGGTTAGGGTTACTCTTAGGGTAAGGGTAAGGGTTAGGGTTAGGTTTAGGGTTAAGGTTAGGGTTAGGGTAAGGGTAAGGGTAGGGTTAGGGGTAGGGGTAGGCTTAGGTTAAGGGTAATGGTTAGGGTTAGGGTTAGGGTTAGGGTTTGGGTTAGGGTTAGGTTTAGGGTTAGGGTTAGGGTTAGGGTTAGGGTTAAGGTAAGGGTAAGGGTTAGGGTTAGGGTTAGGGTTAGGGTAAGGGTAAGGGATAGGGTTAGGGTTAGGGATAGAGTAAGGGTAAGGGTTAGGGTTAGGGTTAAGGTAAGGGTTAGGGTTAGTGTTAGGGTTAAGGTTAGGTTTAGGGTTAGGGTAAGGGTTAAGTTTAGTTTAAGGTTAGGGTGAGGGTAAGGGTTAGGGTTAGGGTTAGGGTTAGAGGTTGGGTTTAGGGTGAGCGTTAGGGTTAGGCTTAGGGTAAGGTTAAGGGTTACGGTTATGTTTAGGTTTAGGGTTAGTGTTAGCGTAATTATTACGGTTAGGGTTAGGTTTAGGCTTAGGTTTAGGGTAAGGGTAAGGTTTAGGGTTAGTGTTAGGGTTCGGTTTAGGGTTAGAGTTAGGGTTAGGGTGTGGGTAGGGTTAGTGTTAGGGTTAGGTTTAGGGTTAGGTTTAGGTTTAAGGTTAGGGTAAGCGTTAGGGTTAGGGTTAGGGTTAGGGTGAGGGTTAAGGTTAGGGTTAGAGTTAGGGTAAGGGTAAGGGTTAGGGTAGGGTTAGGGTCAAGGTTAGGGTTAGGGTTAGGGTAAGGCTAAGGGTATGGTTAGGGGTAGGGTCAGGCTTAGGCTAAGGATAAGGCTTAGGGTTAGTGTTAGGGTTTGGGTTATGGTTAGGTTTAGGGTTAGCGTAAGGGTAAGTGTTAGGGTTAGGGTTAGGGTTAGGGTTAGGGTTAAGTTTAGGGTTATGGTTAGGTTAAGGGTAAGGGTTAGCGTTAGGTTTAGGGTTACGGGTTAGGGTTAGGGGTAGGGTTAGGGTAAGGGTTAGAGTTAGTGTTAGGGTTAGGGTTAGGTTAGGGTGAGGGTTACGGGTTAGGGTTAGGTTTAGGGTTAGCGTTAGGGTAAGTGTTAGGGTTAGGGATAGGGTTAGGATAAGGTAAAGGTTAGTTTTAGGGTTAGAGATAGGGTAAGGGTTAATGTTATGGTTAGGTTTAGGGCTAGGGTTAGGGTTAGGGTTAAGTTTAGGGTTATGGTTATGGTAAGGGTAAGGATAGGGTTAGGGGTAGTGTTAAGGTTAGGGTTAGATTTAGGGTTAGGGTAAGGGTAAGTGTTAGGGTTAGGGTTAGGGTTAGGTTTAGGCTTAGGGTTAAAGTTAGGGTTAGGGTTAGGGTAAGGGTAAGAGTTAGGGTTAGGGTTAGGATTAGGGGTGAGGGTAAGGGTAACGGTTAGGGTTAGGGTTAGGGTTAGTGTAATGGTAAGGATTAGTGTTAGGGTTAGTGTTAGGGTTAGGTTTAGAGGTAGGGTTAGGTTTTTGGTTAGGGTAAGGGTAAGCGTTAGGGTTAAGGTTAGGGTACGTTTTAGGGTTAGGGTTAGGGTAAGGGTTAGGGGTTAGGGTTAGGGTTAGGGTTAGGGTAACGGTTAGGGTTAGGGTTAATGTTAGGGTTAGGTTTTTGGTTAGGGCAAGGGTTAGGTTTAGGGTTAGGGTAGGCGTTAGGGTTAGGGTTATTGTTAGGGTTCGCTTTAGGGGTAGGGTTAGGGTTAGGGTTAGGGTAATTGTTAGGTTTAGGTTTAGTGTTAGGGTAAGGGTAAAGGTTAGGGTTAGGGATAGGGTTAGGGTAAGGGTAAGGGATAGGGTTAGGGTTAGGTTTAGGGTTAGGGTTAGGTTTAGGGTTAGGCTTAGAATTAGGGTAAAGATTAAGTTTAGGGTTAGGGTTATGGTTAGCGTAAGGGTTAGTGTTAGGGTTATTCTTAGGTTTAGGGTTAGGGTTAGCGTAAGGGTAAGGGTTAGTGTTAGGGTTAGGGTTAGGTATAGGGTTTGGGTTAGGGTTAGGGTTAAAGTAAGGGTAAGGTTTAGGGTTGGGGTTAGTGTTAAGGTTAGGGTTAGGGTTAGGGTAAGGTAAGGGTAGGGTTAGGGTTAGGGTTAGGCTTAGGGTAATGGTAAGGCTTAGGGTTAGGGTTTGGGTTATGGTTAGTTTTAGGTTTAGGGTAAGGGTAAGTGTTAGGGTTAGGGTTAGGGTTAGGGTTAGGGTTAAGGTTAGGGTTAGGGTTAGGGTAAGGTAAGGGTTAGGGTTATGGTTAGGGGTTAGGGTTAGGGTTACTGTTACGGTAAGGGTTAGGATTACGGTTAGGGTTAGGGTTAGGGTTAGGGTAAGGGTTAGGGTTAGGGTTATTTTTAGGGTTAGGGTTAGGGTAAGGGCAAGGGTTAGGTTTAGGTTTAGGGTTAGGGTTAGGTTTAGGGTTAGGGTTAGGGTAAGGGTTAGGGTTAGGGTTAGGGTTAGGGTTAGGGTTAGGGTTAGAGATAGGGTAAGGGTTAATGTTATGGTTAGGTTTAGGGCTAGGGTTAGGGTTAGGGTTAAGTTTAGGGTTATGGTTATGGTAAGGGTAAGGATAGGGTTAGGGGTAGTGTTAAGGTTAGGGTTAGATTTAGGGTTAGGGTAAGGGTAAGTGTTAGGGTTAGGGTTAGGGTTAGGTTTAGGCTTAGGGTTAAAGTTAGGGTTAGGGTTAGGGTAAGGGTAAGAGTTAGGGTTAGGGTTAGGATTAGGGGTGAGGGTAAGGGTAACGGTTAGGGTTAGGGTTAGGGTTAGTGTAATGGTAAGGATTAGTGTTAGGGTTAGTGTTAGGGTTAGGTTTAGAGGTAGGGTTAGGTTTTTGGTTAGGGTAAGGGTAAGCGTTAGGGTTAAGGTTAGGGTACGTTTTAGGGTTAGGGTTAGGGTAAGGGTTAGGGGTTAGGGTTAGGGTTAGGGTTAGGGTAACGGTTAGGGTTAGGGTTAATGTTAGGGTTAGGTTTTTGGTTAGGGCAAGGGTTAGGTTTAGGGTTAGGGTAGGCGTTAGGGTTAGGGTTATTGTTAGGGTTCGCTTTAGGGGTAGGGTTAGGGTTAGGGTTAGGGTAAGGGTTAGGTTTAGGTTTAGTGTTAGGGTAAGGGTAAAGGTTAGGGTTAGGGATAGGGTTAGGGTAAGGGTAAGGGTTAGGGTTAGGGTTAGGTTTAGGGTTAGGGTTAGGTTTAGGGTTAGGCTTAGAATTAGGGTAAAGATTAAGGTTAAGTTTAGGGTTAGGGTTATGGTTAGCGTAAGGGTTAGTGTTAGGGTTATTCTTAGGTTTAGGGTTAGGGTTAGCGTAAGGGTAAGGGTTAGTGTTAGGGTTAGGGTTAGGTATAGGGTTTGGGTTAGGGTTAGGGTTAAAGTAAGGGTAAGGTTTAGGGTTGGGGTTAGTGTTAAGGTTAGGGTTAGGGTTAGGGTAAGGTAAGGGTAGGGTTAGGGTTAGGGTTAGGCTTAGGGTAATGGTAAGGCTTAGGGTTAGGGTTTGGGTTACGGTTAGTTTTAGGTTTAGGGTAAGGGTAAGTGTTAGGGTTAGGGTTAGGGTTAAGGTTAGGGTTAGGGTTAGGGTAAGGTAAGGGTTAGGGTTATGGTTAGGGGTTAGGGTTAGGGTTACTGTTACGGTAAGGGTTAGGATTACGGTTAGGGTTAGGGTTAGGGTTAGGGTAAGGGTTAGGGTTAGGGTTATTTTTAGGGTTAGGGTTAGGGTAAGGGCAAGGGTTAGGTTTAGGTTTAGGGTTAGGGTTAGGTTTAGGGTTAGGGTAAGGGTAAGGGTTAGGGTTAGGGGTAGGGTAAGGGTAAAGGTTAGGGTTAGGGTTAGGGTTAGTATTAGGGTAAGGGCAAGGCTGATTTTTAGAGTTAAGGTTAGGGTTAGCGTAAGGGTTAGGGTTAGGGTTAGGGTATGGGTTAGGGTTAGTGTTAGGGATAGGATTAGGATTAGGGTTAGGGTTAGGGTTAGGGTTAAGGTTAGGATTAGGGTTAGAGTTAAGTTTAGGGTTAGGGTTATGGTAAGGGTATTGGTAGCGTTAGGGATAGGGTTAGGTTATGGTAATGGTAAGGGTTAGTGTTAGGGTTAGGGTTAGGTTTAGGGTAAAGGTTTGGGTAAGGGAAAGGTTAGGGTTAGGGTTAGGGTTAGGATTAGGGTAAGGGTAAGGATTAGGGTTAGAGTTAGGGTTAGGGTTAGCGTAAGGGATAGGGTTAGGATTAGGGTAAGGATAAAGTTTAGGGTTAGGGTTAGGGTTAGATTTAGGGTAAGGGTAAGGGTTAGGGTTAGGGTTAGGTTATGGTTAGGGTTAGGTTAGTGTTAGTGTTAGGGTTAGGGTTAAGGTTAGGGTTAGGGTTATGGTAAGGGTAAGGGTAGGGTTAGGGGTAGTGTTAGGGTTAGGTTAAGGGTAAGGGTTAGGGTTAGGGTCAGGGTAAGGTTTAGGGTTAGGTTTAGGGTTAAGGTAAGGGCAAGTGTTAGGGTTAGGGTTAGGGTTAGGTTAACGCCAAGGGTTAGGGTTAGGGTTAGGGGTGATGATTAGGGTTAGGGTTAGGGTAATGTTTAGGGATAGGATTAGGGTTAAGGTTAGTGTAAGAGTAAGGGTTAGGGTTACGGTTAGGGTTAGGGTTATCGTTAAGTTTAGGGTTAGGATAAGGGTAAGGGTTAGGGTTAGGGTTAGGTTAGGGTTAGGGTTAGGTTAAGGTTAGGGTTAGGGTTAGGGTTAAGGTTAGGGTTAGGGTTATGGTAAGGGTAAGGATAGGGTTAGGGGTAGGGTTAGGGTTAGGGTAGGGTAAGGGTTAGGGTTAGGGTTAGGGTTAGGGTTAGTGGTGATGATTAGGGTGAGGGTTAGGGTAATGGTTAGGGATAGGATTAGGGTTAAGGGTAGTGTAAGAGTAAGCTTAGGGTTACGGTTAGGGTTAGGGTTAGGGTAAGGATTAGGGTTAGGGTTAGGTTTAGGGTTAGGATTTTGGTTAGGGTAAGGGTAAGGGTTAGGGTTAGGGTTAGGGTTCGGTTTAGGGTTAGTGTTATGGTTAGGGTTAGGGGTAGGTTTAGGGTTAGGGTAACGGTTAGGGTTAGGGTTAGGTTTAGGTTTTTGGTTAGGGTGAGGGTTAGGTTTAGGGTTAGGGTAAGTTTAAGGTTTAGGTATAGGGTCAGTTTAGGGTTAGGGTTAGGATTATTGTAAGGGTAAGGGTTAGGGTTAGGGTTAGGTTTAGGATTAGGGTTAGGGTTAGGGTAAGTGTTAGGGTTAGGGATAGGGTTAGGGGAAGGTAAAGGTTAGTTTTAGGGTTTGAGATAGGGTAAGGGTAAGGGTAAGGGTTAATGTTACGGTTAGGTTTAGGGTTAGGGTTAGGGTTACGGTTAAGTTTAGGGTTATGGTTAGGGTTAGGGTTAGGGTTAAGTTTAGGTTTGGGGTTATGGTAAGGGTAAGGATAGGGTTAGGGGTAGGGATAGTGTTAGGGTAAGGGTAAGGGTTAGGGTTAGGGTCAGGGTTATGGTTAAGGTTAGATTTAGGGTTAGGGTAAGGCTAAGTGTTAGGGTTAGGGTTAGGGTCAGGTTTAGGCTTAGGGTTAAAGTTATGGTTACGGTTAGGGTAAGGGTAAGGGTTAGGGTTCGGGTTAGGGTTAGTGGTGAGGGTTAGGGAAACGGTTAGGGTTAGGGTTAGGGTTAGTGTAAGGGTAAGGGTTATGGTTAGGGTTAGTGTTAGGGTTAGGGTTAGAGTTAGGGTTGGGTTTTTGGTTAGGGTAAGGATAAGCGTTAGGGTTAGGGTTAGGGTACGGTTTAGGGTTAGTGTTAGGGTTAGGGTAAGGGTTAGGGGTTAGGGTTAGGGGTAGGGTTAGTGTTAGGGTAATGGTTAGGGTTAGGGTTCGGGTTAGGGTTAGGTTTTTGGTTAGGGTAAGGGTTAGGGTTAGGGTAAGGGTAAGCGTTAGGGTTAGGGTTATTGTTAGGGTTTGTTTTAGGGTTAGGGTTAGGGTTAGGGTAAGGGTTAGGGTTAGGTTTAGTGTTAGGCTAAGGGTAAAGTTTAGGGTTATGGTTAGGGTTAGGGTAAGGGTAAGGGTTAGGGTTAGGGTTAGGTTTAGGGCTAGGGTTAGGTTTATGGTTAGAATTTGTGTAAGGGTAAAGGTTAAGGTTACGTTTAGGGTTAGGGTTATGGTTAGCGTAAAGGTTAATGTTAGGGTTATTCTTAAGTTTAGGGTTAGGGTTAGGGTAAGGGTAAGGGTAAGGGTTAGTGTTAGGGTTAGGGTTAGGTATAGGGTTTGGGTTAGGGTTAGGGTTAAAGTAAGGGTAAGGGTTAGGTTTGGGGTTAGGTTTAAGGTTAGGGTTAGGGTTAGGGTAAGGGTAAGGGTAGGGTTAGGGGTAGGGTTAGGCTTAGGGTAAGGGTAAGGCTTAGGGTTAGGGTTAGGGTTAGGGTTTGGGTTATGGTTAGTTTTAGGGTTAGGGTAAAGGTAAGTGGTGGGTTAGGGTTAGGGTTAGGGTTAGGGTTAAGGATAGGGTTAGAGTAAGGGTAAGGGTAAGGTTTATGGTTATGGTTAGGGGTTAGGGTTAGGGTTACTGTTAGGGTAAGGGTTAGGATTACGGTTAGGGTTAGGTTAGGGTTAGGTTTAGGGTTAGGGTTAGGTTTAGGGTTAGGGTTAGGGTAAGGTTAGGGTTAGGGGTAGGGTAAGGGTAAAGTTTAGGGTTAGGGTTAGGGTTACTATTTGGGTAAGGGCAAGGTTTAGGGTTAGAGTTAAGGTTAGGGTTAGCATAAGGGTTAGGGTTAGGGTTAGGGTTAGGGTAAGGGTAAGGGTTAGGGTTAGGTTTAGGATTAGGGTGAGGGTTAGGGTTAAGGTTAGGGTTAGGGTTAGGGTTAGGGTTAAGGTTAGGGTTAGGTTTATGGTAAGGGTAAGGGTAGGATTAGGGATAGGTTTATGGTTATGGTAAGGGTAAGGGTTAGGGTTAGGGTTAGGGTTAAGGTTGGGGTAAAGGTTAGGGTTAGGGTTAGGGTAAGGTTTACGGTTAGTGTTAGGGTTAGGATTAGGTTTAGGGTTAGGGTAAGGGTAAGGGTTAGGGTAAGATAAGGGTAAGGGTAAGGTTTAGGGTTCCGGTTATGGTAAGGGTAAGGGTTAGGGTTACGGTTAGGAATAGGGTTAGGCTTAAGTTTAGGGTTAGGGTAAGGGATAGGTTTAGGGTTAAGATTAGGGTTATGGTTAGGGTTAGGTTAGGGTTAAGGTTAGATTAGGGTTAGGGTTAGGGTTAAGGTTAGGGTTATGGTAAGGGTAAGGGTAGGGTTAGGGGTAGGGTTAGGGGTAGGGTAAGGGTAAGGGTTAGGGTTAGGTTCAGGGTTAGGATTAGGGTTAGGTTTAGGGTTAGGGTAAGGGCAAGTGTTAGGGTTAGGGTTAGGGTTAGGTTAAGGGTAAGGGTTAGGGTTAGGGTTAGGGTTTGGGGTGATGATTAGGTTTAGGGTTAGGGTAATGGTTAGGGATAGGATTAGGATTAAGATTAGTGTAAGAGTAAGGGTTAGGGTTACGGTTAGGGTTAGGTTTAGGGTAAGGGTTAGGGTTAGGGTTAGGTTTAGGGTTAGGTTTTTGGTTAGGGTAAGGGTAAGGGTTAGAGTTAGTGTTAGGGTTCGGTTTAGGGTTAGGGTTAGGGTTAGGGTTAGGGGTAGGTTTAGGGTTAGGGTAACGGTTAGGGTTAGGGTTAGTGTTAGGTTTTTGGTTAGGGTAAGGTTTAGGTTTAGGGTTAGGGTTAGGGTAAGGTTAAGGTTTAGGGTTAGGGTTAGGTTAGGGTTAGGGTTAGGATTATTGTAAGGGTAAGCGTTAAGGTTAGGGTTAGGGTTAAGGTTTGCTTTAAAGTTAGGGTTAGGGTTATGGTTAGGGTAAGGGTTAGGGTTAGGTTTAGGTTTAGGGATAGGGTTAGGATTAGGGTTAAGTTTAGGGTTATGGTTATGGTTAGGGTTAGGGTTAACGTTAGGTTTAGGGTTATGGTAAGGGTAAGGATAGGGTTAAGGGTAGGATTAGGGTTAGGGTAAGGGTAAGGTTTAGGGTTAGGGTCAGGGTTAAGGTTAGGGTTAGATTTAGGGTTAGGGTAAGGGTAAGTGTTAGGGTTAGGGTTAGATTTAGGTTTAGGCTTAGTGTTAAAGTTAGGGTTAGGGTTAGGGTAAGGGTAAGTGTTAGAGTTAGGGTTAGGTTTAGGGGTGAGGGTTAAGGTAACGGTTAGGGTTAGGGTTAGGGTTAGTGTAAGGGTTAGGGTTAGGGTTAGTGTTAGGGTTAGGGTTAGTATTAGGGTTAGGTTTTTGATTGGGGTAAGGGTAAGCGTTAGGGTTAAGGTTAGGGTAAGGTTTAGGGTTAGGTTTAGGGTAAGGGTTAGGTGTTAGGGTTAGGGGTAGGGTTAGGGTTAGGGTAATGGTTAGGGTTAGGGTTAGGCTTAGGGTAAGCGTTAGGGTTAGGGTTATTGTTAGGGTTCGCTTTAGGGTTAGGGTTAGGGTAAGGGTTAGGGTTAGGTTTAGTG
This sequence comes from Megascapheus bottae, assembly GCA_024803745.1. Lineage (NCBI taxonomy): Eukaryota > Metazoa > Chordata > Mammalia > Rodentia > Geomyidae > Megascapheus > Megascapheus bottae. The sequence goes on from JANJXV010000414.1 coordinate 228,245, forward strand.
TTAGGGTAAGGGTAAAGTTTAGGGTTAGGGTTAGGGTTAGGGTAAGGGTAAGGGTTAGGGTTAGGGTTAGGTTTAGTGATAGGGTTAGGTTTAGGGTTAGGCTTAGAATAAGAGTAAAGGTTAGGTTACGTTCAAGGTTAGGGTTATGGTTAGCGTAAGGGTTAGTGTTAGGGTTATTCCTATGTTTAGGTTTAGGGTTGCGGTAAGGGTAAGGGTTAGTGTTAGGGTTAGGGTTAGGTATATGTTTTGGGTTAGTGTTAGGGTTAAAGTAAGGGTAAGGGTTAGGGTTAGGGTTAGGCTTATGGTAAGGGTTAGGGTTATGCTTAGGGTTACGGTTTGGTTTAGGGTTAGGTTTAGGGTTATGTTAAGGGTATGGGTTAGGGTTAGGTTTAGGGTTAGAATAAGTGATAGGGTTAGGGTTAAGGTTAGGTTTAGGTTTAGGGTTAGGGTAAGGGTAAGGGTTAGGTTTAGGGTTAGGTTTAAAGTTAGAGTTAGGATAAGGGTAACGGTTATGGTTATGGTTAGGGGTTAGTGTAAGGGTAAGGGTTACGGTTAGTGTTAGGTTTAGGGTTAGGTTTAGGGTTAGGGTTAGGGTAAGATAAGGGTAAGGGTTAAGGATAGGGTTTGGGTTATGGTAAGGGTAAGGGTTAGGGTTAGGGTTAGTGATAGGGTTAGGCTTAAGTTTAGGGTTAGGTTAAGGGATAGGTTTAGGGTTAAGATTAGGGTTAGGGTTAGGGTAAGGGTTAGGGTTACGGTTAGGGGTTAGGGTTAGGGTTAGGATTAGGGCTTCGGTAAGGGTTAGGGTTAGGGTTAGGTTAAGGGTTGGGGTTAGGTTTAGGGTAAGGGTAAGGGTTAGGGTTAGGGTTAGAGTTAGGTTTAGGGTAAGGGTAAGGGTTAGGGTTAGGTTTAGGGTTAGGGTTAGGGTAAGGGTAAGGGTTAGGTTTAGTGTTAGGGTTAGGTTTAATGTTAGGTTAAGCGTTAGGGTTAGGGTAAGGGTTAGGGTTAGGTTTAGGTTTAGGGTTAAGTTTAGGGTTATGGTTAGGTTAAGGTTAAGGGTTAGGGTTAGGGTAAGGGTAAAGGTTAGGGTTAGGGTGACTCTTAGGGTAAGGGTAAGGGTTAGGGTTAGGGTTAGGGTTAGGGTAAGGGTAAGGGTTAGGGTTATGGTTAGGTTTAGGGTTAGGGTTAGGTTTAGGGATAGGCTTAGAGTAAGGGTAAAGGTTAAGGTTACGTTTAGGTTTAGGGTTATGGTTAGCGTAAGGGTTAGTGTTAGGGTTATTCTTAGGTTTCGGGTTAGGGTAAGGGTAAGTGTTAGGGTTAGGGTTAAGGTTAGGGTTAGGGTTAGGGTAAGGGTAAGGGTTAGGGTTATGGTTAGGGGTTAGGATTAGTGTTACCTTTAGGGTAAGCGTTAAGATTACGTTTAGGGTTAGGGTTAAGTTTAGGGTAAGTCAAGGGTCAGGGTTAGAGTTAAGGTTAGGGTTAGCGTAAGGGTTAGGATTTGGGTTACGGTTAGGGTAAGGTTTAGGGTTAGGGTTAGGTTTAGGATTAGGGTTAGGGTTAGGGTTAGGGCAAGGGTAAGGGTTAGGGTTAGGGTTAAGTTTAAGGTTAGGGTTAGGGTTATGGTAAGGGTAAGTGTAGGGTGAGGGATAGGGTTAGGGTTATGGTAAGGGTAACGGTTAGGGTTAGGGTTAGGGTTAGGTTTAGGGTTAGGTTTAGGGTTAGGGTTAAGGTAAAGGTTAGGGTTAGGGTTAGAGTTAGGGTTAGGGTAAGGATAAGGGTTAGGGTTAGAGTTAGGGTTAGGTTTAACGTAAGGGTTAGGGTTAGGATTAGGGTTAGGGTTATGGTAAGGTTTAGGGTTAGGATTAGGGTAAGGATAAAGGTTAGGGTTAGGGTTAGGGTTAGAGTTATGATAAGGGTAAGGGTTAGGGTTAGAGTTAGGTTTAGGGTTAAGGTTAAGGTTAGGGTTAGGGTTATGGTAAGGGTAAGGGTAGGGTTAGGGGTAGGGTTAGGGTGAGGGTAAGGGTAAGGGTTAGGGTTAGGTCAGGGTTAGGGTTAGGGTTACGTTTAGGGTTAGTGTAAGGGTAAGTGTTTGGGTTAGGGTTAGGGTTACAGTTAGGCTTAGGTTTAAGGTTAGGGTTAGGGTAAGGGTAAGGGTAAGGGTTAGGGTTTGGGTTAGGGCTGTGGGTTAGGTTTAGGGTTAGGGTAACCGTTAGGGTTAGGGTTATGTTTAGGGTTAGGTTTAAGTTTAGGGTTCGGGTTCGGGTTAGAGTTAGGTGTTTAATTAGGGTAAGGGTAAGGGTTAGGGTTAGGTTTAGGGCTCGGTTTCGGTTTAGGTTAGGGTTAGTGTTAGGGGTTAGGGTTAGGGGTAGGGTTAGGGGTAGGGTAACGGATTGGGTTAGGTTGAGGGTTAGGGTAGGGTAAGGGTAAGTGTTACGGTAAGAGTTACGATTAGGGTTAGGGTTAGGGTTAGAGATAGGGTAAGGTTTAGGGTTAGCGCAAGGGTAAGGTTTATGGTTAGTATTAGGGTTAGGGTTAGTTTTAGGGTTAGGGTAAGGGTAAGGGTAAGGGTTAGGGTTAGGGTCAGGTTTAGGGTTAGGGTTAGGTTTAGGGTTAGGGTAAGGGCAAGTGTTAGGGTTAGGGTTAGGGTTAGGTTAAGGGTAAGGGTTAGGGTTAGGGTTAGGGTTACGTTAGGGGTGATGGTTAGGGTTAGGGTTAGGGTAACGGTTAGGGATAGGATTAGGGTTAAGGTTAGTGTAAGTGTAAGGGTTAGGGTTACGGTTAGGGTTAGGGTTAGGGTAAGGGTTAGGGTTCGGGTTAGGTTTAGGGTTAGGTTTTTGGTTAGGGTAAGGGTAAGGGTTAGGGTTAGGGTTAGGGTTCGGTTTAGGGTTAGGGTTAGGGTTAGGGTTAGGGCTAGTTTTAGGGTTAGGGTAACGGTTAGGGTAAGGGTTAGGGTTAGGGTTAGGATTCGCTTTAGGGTTGGGGTTAGGGTTATGGGTAGGGTAAGGGTTAGGGTTAGGGTTAGATTTAGGGTTTGGTTTAGGTTTAGGGTTAGGGTAAGCATTAGGGTTAGGTTTAGGATTAGGGTAAGTATAAGCGTTAGGGTTAGGGTTAGGGTTAGGGTTCGCTTTAGGTTTAGGGTTAGGGTTAGGGTTAGGGTTAGTGTAAGGGTTAGAGTTAGGGTTAGGGTTAGGTTTAGGGTTGGGGTTAGGTTTAGGGTTAAGGTTAGGTTTAGGGTTAGGGTAAGGGTAAGGGGTAGGGTTGTGGTTAGGGGTCAGGGTTAGGGTAACTGTTACGATAAGGGTTAGGATTACAGTTAGGGTTAGGGTTAGGGTTAGGTTTAGGGTTAGGGTTAGGGTAAGGGTTAGGTTTATGGTTAGGGTAAGGGTAAAGGTTAGGGTTAGGGTTAGGGTTAGGATTAGGGTAAGGGTAAGGGTTAGGGTTAGAGTTAGGGTTAGGGTTAGCGTAAGGGTTTGGGTTAGAGTTAAGGTTAGGTTAAGGTTTAGGTTTAGGGTTAGGTTTAGGTTTAGGTTTAGGTTTAAGATTAGGGTTAGGGTTAGGGTTAGGGCAAGGGTAAGTGTTAGGGTTAGGGTTAGGGTTAGGTTAAGGCTTAGGGTTAAGGTTAGGGTTAGGATAAGGGTAAGAGTTAGGGTTAGGGTTAGGGTTAGGGGTGAGGTTTAGGGTTAGGGTTAGGGTAACGGTTAGGGTTAGGGTTAGGGTAAGGGTTAGAGTAAGTGTAAGGGTTAGGGTTAGGGTTATGGTCATGGTAAGTGTTAGGGTTAGGGTTAGGGTTAGAGTTAGGTTTTTGATTAGGCTAAGGGTAAGGGTTAGGGTTAGTGTTAGGTTTAGGGATAGGTTAAGGGTAAGGGTTAGGATTAGGGTTTGGGGTGATGGTTAGTATTAGGGTTAGGGTAACGGTTAGGGTTAGGGTTAGGGTTAGTGTAAGAGTAAGGGTTAGGGTTAGGGTTAGGGTTAGGGGCTGGGGTTAGGTGTAGGTTTAGGGTTAGGGTAACGGTTAGGGTTAGGGTTAGGGTTAGGGTTATGTTTTTGGTTAGGGAAAGGGTTAGGTTTAGGGTTAGGGTAAGGTTAAGGGTTAGGGTAAGCGTTAGGGTTAGGGTTAGGATTAGGGTAAGGGTAAGCGTTACGGTTAAGGTTAGGGTTAGGGTTCGCTTTAGGGTTAGGGTTAGGGCTAGGGTTAGGGTATGGGTTAGGGTTAGGGTTAGGTTTAGGGTTTGGTTTAGGTTTAGGGTTAGGGTAAGGGTTAGGGTTAGGTTTAGAATTAGTGTAAGAGTAAAGGTTAAGGTTAGAGTTAGGGTTAGGTTAAGGGGAAGGGTTAGGGTTACTGTTAGGGTTAGTGGTGAGGGTTAGGGTTAGGGTTAGGGTAACTTTTAGGGTTAGGGTTAGGGTTAGTGTAAGGGTAAGGGTTAGGGTTAGGGTTAGTGCTAGGGTTAGGGTTAGAGTTAGTGTTAGGTTTTTGATTAGGGTAAGGGTTAGGTTAGGGTTAGGGTTAGGGTTAGGGTTAGGGCTAGGGTTAGCGTACGGTTTAGGGTTAGCGTTAGGGTTAGGGTAAGGGTTAGGGGTTAGGGGTAGGGGTAGGGGTAGGATTAGGGTTAGGGTAACGATTAGGGTTAGGGTTAGGGTTATGATTTTGGTTAGGGTGAGGGTTAGGTTTAGGGTTAGGGTAAGCGTTAGGGTTAGGGTTATTGTTAGGGTTCGCTTTATGGTTAGGGTTAGGGTCAGGGTAAGGGTTAGGGTTAAGTTAAGGGTTAGGGTAAGGGTAAAGGTTAGAGTTAGGGTTAGGGTTAGGGTAAGGGTAAGGGTTAGGGTTAGGGATAGGTTTAGGTTTAGGGTTAGGGTTAGGGTTAGGCTTAGAGTAAGGGTAAATGTTAATGTTAAGTTTAGGGTCAGGGTTATGTTTAGCGTAAGGGTTAGTGGTAGGGTTATTCTTAGGTTTAGGTTTAGGGTAGGGTTAGGGTAAGGGTAAGGGTTAGGGTTAGGGTTAGGGTTAGGTATAGGGTTTGGGTTAGGGTTAGGGTTAAAGTAAGGGTAAGCGTTAGGTTTGGGGTTAGAGTTAAGGTTAGGGTTATGGTTAGGGTAAGGGTAAGGGTAGGGTTAAGTGTAGGGTTAGGCTTAGGGTAAGGGTAAGGCTTAGGGTTAGGGTTAGGGTTATGGTTTGTGTCACGGTTAGTTTTAGGTTAGGGTAAGGGTAAGTGTTAGGTTAGGGTTTGGTTTAGGGTTAGGGTTAAGGTTAGGTTTAAGGTTAGATTAAGGGTAAGGGTTAGGGTTATGGTTAGGGGTTAGGGTTAGGGTTACTGTTAGGGTAAGGGTTAGAATTACGGTTAGGGTTAGGGTTAGGGTTAGGGTAAGGGTTAGGGTTAGGGTTATTTTTAGGGTTAGGGTTAGGGTAAGGGTAAGGGTTAGGGTTAGGGTTAGGGTTAGGATTAGGGTAAGGGCAAGGGTTAGGGTTAGAGTTAAGGTTAGGGTTAGCATAATGGTTAGGATTAGGGTTAGGGATAGGGTTAGGGTAAGGGTTAGGGTTAGGGTTAGTATTAGGATTAGGGATACGGTTAGGGTTAGGGCAAGTGTAAGGGTTAGGGTTAGGGTAAGGGTTAAGGTTAGGGTTAGGGTTATGGTAAGGGTAAGTGTAGGGTTAGGGATAGGGTTAGGGTTATGGTAAGGGTAAGGGTTAGGGTTAGGGTTAGGTTTAGGGTTAGGGTTAGGGTTAGGATAAAGGTTAGGGTTAGGGTTAGGGTAAGGGTAAAGGTTAGCGTTAGGGTTAGGGTTAGGGTTAGTGTTAGGTGAATGGTAAGGGTAAGGGATAGGGTTAGAATTAGGGTTAGGGTTATCGTAAAGGTCAGGGTTAGGATTAGGTTTAGGGTTAGGGTAAGGTTTAGGCTTAGGATTAGGGTAAGGATAAAGGTTAGGGTTAGGGTTAGGGTTAGAGTTAGGGTAAGGATAAGGGTTAGGGTTAGGGTTAGGTTTAGGGTTAAGGTTAGGGTTAGGGTTATGGTAAGGGTAAAGGTAGGTTTATGGGTAGGGTTAGGGTGAGAGTAAGGGTAAGGGTTAGGTTAGGGTCAGGGTTAGGGTTAGGGTTAGGTTTAGGGTTAGGGTAAGGGCAAGTGTTAGGGTTAGGTTTAGGGTTAGGTTAAGGGTAAGGGTTAGGGTTAGGGTTAGGGTTAGGGTTAGGGGTGATGATTAGGTTTAGGGTTAGGGTAATGGTTAGGGATAGGATTAAGGTTAAGGTTAGTGTAAGAGTAAGGATTATGGTTACGATTAGGGTTAGGGTTAGGGAAAGTGTTAGGGTTAGGTTTAGGGTAAGGGTAAGGGTAGGGTTTACGGTTAGGGTTAGGGGTGAGGGTTAGGATTAGGGTTAGGGTAACGGTTAGGGTTAGGTTTAGGTTTAGGGTTAGAGTTAGGGTAAGGTTTATGGTTAGCGTAAGAGTAAGGTTTACGGTTAGTGTTAGGGTTAGGGTTAGGGTTAGGGTTAGAGTTAGGGTAAGGTTTAGGGTTAGTGTTAGGGTTAGGGTTAGGTTTAGCGTTAGGGTAAGGGTAAGGGTGAGGGTTAGGGTTAGGGTTAGGTTTGGGTTAGGGTTAGGTTAGGGTTAGGGTTAGGGTTAGGGTTAAGGTTAGGGTTAGGGTTATGGTAAGGGTAAGGGTAGGATTAGGGGTAGGGTAGGGTTAGGGTAAGGGTAAGTGTTAGGGTTAGGGTCAGAGTTAGGGTTAGGGTTAGGTTTAGGGTTAGGGTAAGGGTAAGTGTTAGGGTTAGGGTTAGGGTTAGGTTAAGGGTAAGGGTTAGGGTTAAGGTTAGGGTTAGGAGTGATGGTTAGGGTTAGGGTTAGGGTAACGGTTAGGGATAGGATTAGGGTTAAGGTTAGTGTAAGAGTAAGGGTTAGGGTTACCGTTAGGGTTAGGGTTAGGGTAATGGTTAAGGTTAGGTTTAGGTTTAGGGTTAGGTTTTTGGTTAGGGTAAGGTTAAGGGTTAGGGTTAGGGTTAGGGTTCGGTTTAGGGTTAGGGTTAGGGTTAGGGGTAGGTTTAGGTTTAGGGTAACGGTTAGGGTTAGGGTTTGGGTTAGGTTTTTGGTTAGGGTAAGGGTTAGGTTTAGGGTTAGGGTTAGGGTTAGGGTAAGGGTTAGGGTTAGGGTTAGGGTTAGGTTTATGGTTTGCTTTAGGGTTAGGGTTAGGGTAAGGGTTAGGGTTAGGTTTAGGTTTGGGGTTAGGGTTAGGGTTAAGATTAGGGTTAGGGTTAGGGTAAGGGTATTGGGTAGGGTTGTGGTTAGGGGTTAGGGTTAGGGTTATTGTTAGGGTAAGGGTTAGGATTACGGTTAGGGTTAGGGTTAGGGTTAGGGTAAGGGTTAGGGTTAGGGTTATTTTTAGGGTTAGGGTTAGGGTTAGGTTTAGGATTAGGGTTAGGGTAAGGGTTAGGGTTAGGGTTAGGGTAAGGGTAAAGGTTAGGGTTAGGGTTAGGGTTAGGATTAGGGTAAGGTTAAGGTTTAGGGTTAGAGTTAGGGTTAGGGTTAGTGGAAAGGTTAGGGTTAGGGTTAGGGTTGGAATAAGTGGTAGGGTTAGGGTTAGGGTTAGTGTTAGGGTTATTTTTAGGATTAGGATTAGGGTTAGGGTTAGGGCAAGGGTAAGTGTTAGGGTTAGGGTTAGGGTTATTGTAAGCGTAAGGGCAGGGTTAGGGTTAGGGTTCGGGTTAGGGTAACGGTTAGGATTAGGGTTAGGGTTAGGGTTAGTGTAAGATTAAGGGTTAGGGTTAGGCTTAGGGTTAGGGTTAGGATAAGGGTTAGAGTTAGTGTTAGGTTTAGGGTTAGGGTAAGGGTACGGGTTAGGATTAGGGTCAGGGTTAGGGTTAGGGTTAGGTTTAGGGTTAGGGTAAGGGTAAGTGTTAGGGTTAGGGTCAGGGTTAGGTTTAGTCTTAGGGTTAAGGTTAGGGTGAGGATAAGGGTAAGGGTTATCGTTAGGGTTAGGGTTAGGGGTGAGGTTTAGTGTTAGGGTTAGGATAACGGTTAAGATTAGGGTTAGGGTAAGGGTTAGAATAAGTGTAAGGTTTAGGGTTAGGGTTAGAGTTAGGGTTAGGGTAAGTGTTAGGGTTAGGGTTAGGGTTAGGTTTAGGGTTAGGTTAAGGGTAAGTGTTAGGGTTAGGGTTAGGGTTAGGCGTGAAGGTTAGTGTTAGGGTTAGGGTAATTGTTAGGGTTAGGGTTAGGGTTAGGTTTAGTGTAAGAGTAAGGGTTAGGTTTAGGGTTAGGGTTAGGGTTATGGTAAGGGTTAGGGTTAGGGTTAGGTTTAGGGTTAGGTTTTTGGTTAGTGTAAGGGTAAGGGTTAGGGTTAGGTTTAGGGTTCGGTGTAGGGTTAAGGTTATGGTTAGGATTAGGGGTTAGGGTTAGGTGTAGGTTTAGGGTTAGGGTTAGGGTAAGGGTAAGCGTTAGGGTTAGGGTTAGGGTTAGGGTTCGCTTTAGGCTTAGGGTTAGGGTTAGGGTTAGGGTTATGTTTTTGGTTAGGGTACGGGTTAGGTTTAGGGTTAGGGTAAGCTTAAGGTTTAGGGTTAGGGTTAGGTTAGGGTTAGGGTTAGGATTTGGGTAAGGGGAAGCGTTAGGGTTAGGGTTAGGGTTAGGGTTCGCTTTAGGCTTAGGGTTAGGGTTAGGTTTAGGGTAAGGGTAAGCGTTATGTTTAAGGTTAGGGTTAGGTTTCTCTTCAGGGTTAGGGTTAGGGTTTGGGTTAGGGTTAGGGTAAGGGTTAGGGTTAGGATTAGGGTTAGGTTTAGGTTTTGGTTTAGGGTTAGGGTTAGGGTAAGCGTTAGGGTTAGGTTTACGATTAGGGTTAGGGTTAGGGTTAGTGTAAGATTAAGGGTTAGGGTTAGGCTTAGGGTTAGGGTTAGGATAAGGGTTAGATTTAGTGTTAGGTTTAGGGTTAGGGTAAGGGTACGGGTTAGGATTAGGGTCAGGGTTAGGGTTAGGGTTAGGTTTAGGGTTAGGGTAAGGGTAAGTGTTAGGGTTAGGGTCAGGGTTAGGTTTAGTCTTAGGGTTAAGGTTAGGGTGAGGATAAGGGTAAGGGTTATCGTTAGGGTTAGGGTTAGGGGTGAGGTTTAGTGTTAGGGTTAGGATAACGGTTAAGATTAGCGTTAGGGTAAGGGTTAGAGTAAGTGTAAGGTTTAGGGTTAGGGTTAGAGTTAGGGTTAGGGTAAGTGTTAGGGTTAGGGTTAGGGTTAGGTTTAGGGTTAGGTTAAGGGTAAGGGTTAGGGTTAGGGTTAGGGTTAGGCGTGAAG
>JANJXV010000414.1:242500-280000 GCA_024803745.1 Megascapheus bottae
GGATTAGGGTAAGAGTAAAGGTTAGGGTTAGGGCTTAGTGTTAGGGGTAGGGTTAGGGTTAGGGTAATGGTTAGGGTTAGGGTTAGGGTTAGGGTAAGTGTAAGGGTTATGGTTAGGGTTAGTGTAAGGGTAAAGGTTAGGGTTAGGGCTAGGGTTAGGATTAGCGTAAGGGTAAGGGTTACGGTTAGTGTTAGGTTTAGGGTTAGGTTTAGGGTTAGGGTAAGGGTAAGGGTAAGGGTTAGGGATAGTGTTAGGTTAGGGTTACGGTTAGGTTATGTTTAGGGATAGGATTAGGGTAAGGGTAAGGGTTAGGGTTAGGGTTAAGGTTAGGGTAAGGGTTAGGGTTAGGGTTAGGGTTAGGGTTAGGTTTAGGGTTAGGTTTAGGGTTTGGGTTAGAGTTAGGGGTTAGGGTTAGTGTTAGGGTAAGGGTTAGGGTTAGGGTTAGGGTTAGGTGTAGGTGTAGGGTTAGCGTAAGGGTAAGGGTTAGGGTTAGGGTTAGGTTAGGGTTAGGGTTTAGTTAGGATTAGGGTTAGGATTAGGGTAACGGTAAGCATTAGGTTTAGGGTTCGGGTTAGGTTTTGCTTTAGGGTTAGGATTAGGGTTAGGGTCAGGGTAAGGGATAGGGTTAGGCTTAGGGTTATGTGTAGGGTTTGGGTTAGGTTTAGGGTTAGGTTTAGGGTAAGCGTTAGGGTTAGGGTTAGGATTAGGGTAAGGGTAAGCGTTAGAATTAGGGTTAATGTTAGGGTTCGCTTTATGGTTAGAGTTAGGGTAAGTTTTAGGGTTAGGGTAAGGGCAATGGTTACGGTTAGTGTTAGGGTTAGGGTAAGGGTAAGGGTTAGGGTTAGGGTTAGGGTAAGGGTTAGGGTTAGGTTTAGGCTTAGAGTAAGGGTTAGGGTTAGGGTTAGGTTTAGGTTTAAGGTTAGGGTAAGGGTAAGTATTAGGGTTATGTTTAGGGTTAGGTTTAGGGTTTGGGTTAGGGATAGGGTTAGGGCAAGGGAAAGGGTAGGGTTAGGTGTAGGGTTAGGCTTAGGGTAAGGGTAAGGGTTAGGGTTATTGTTAGAGTTTGGGTTAGGATTAGGTTTAGGGTTAGGGTAAGTGTTAGGGTTAGGGTTAGGGTTAGGGTTTGGTTTAGGATTAGGTTTAAGGTTAGGGTAAGGGTAAGTGTTAGGTTTAGGGTTAGGTTAGGGTAAAGGTAAAGATTAGGGTTAGGGTTAGGGTTAGTTTTAGGGTAAGGATAAGGGTTAGGGTTAGGGTTAGGGTAAGGGTTATGGTTAGGGTTAGGGTTAGGGTTAGGGGAAGTGTTAGGGTTAGGGTTACGGTTAGGGTTAGGTTTAGGGTTAGAGTAAGGGCAAGGGTTAGGGGTAGGGTTAGGGTTCGGTTTAGGGTTAGGGTTAGGGTAAGGGTTAGGGTTAGGCTTAGGGTTACGGTTTGGTTTAGGGTTAGGTTTAGGGTTAGGGTAAGGGTAAGTGTTAGGGTTAGGGTTAGGGTTAGGGTAAGTGAAAGGGTTAGGGTTAAGTTTAGGTTTAGGGTTAGGGTTAGGGTAAGGGTAAGTGTTAGCGTTAGGGTTAGGGTTAGGGTAAGTGAAAGGGTTAGGGTTAGGTTTAGGTTTCGGATTAGAGTTAGGTTTAGTTTTACGGTAAGGGTAAGGGTTTAGGTTAGGTTTAGGGTTATGTTTAGGTTTTTTTTAAGGATAAGGGTTAGAGTTAGGGGTTAGGGTTAGTGTTAGGGTTAGGGTTTGTGTTAGGGTTACTTTTAGGGTTAGGGTAAGGGTAAGTGTTAGGTTTAGGACTAGGTGTTAGGGTTAAGTTTTGGGTTAAGTTTAGGGTTAGGGTTAGGGTTAGGGTCAGGATTAGTTTAAGGGTAAGGTTTGGGTTAGGGTTAAGGTAAGTGTATGGGTTAGTGTTAGGGTTAGGGTTAGGGTAAGGGTAAGGTTTAGGTTTAGGGTTAGGGTTAGGTTTAGGGTTATGGTTAGGGAAAGGGTAAGGGTTAGGGTTAGGGTTAGGGTTATGTTTAGTGGTAGGGTTAGGGTTAGGGTTAGGGTAAGTGTATGGGTTAGGGTTAGGGTTAGGGTTTAGGTTAGGGTTAGGGTTAGGGTAAGGGTAAATGTTAGGGTTAGGGTAAGTTTTAGGGTTAGGTTTAGGGTTCGGTATAGGGTTAGGGTTAGGGTTATGGTAAGGGTAAGGTTTAGGTTAGGGTTAGGGTTAGGGTTAGGGTTAGGGTTAGGGTTAGGGTTAGGGTTCAGGTTAGGGTTAGGGTAAGGGTAAATGTTAGGGTTAGGGTAAGTTTTAGGGTTAGGGTTAGGGTTCGGTATAGGGTTAGGGTTAGGGTTAAGGTTAGGGTTAGGGTTAGGGTAAGGGTAAGGGTAGGTTTAGGGGTAGGGTTAGGCTTATGGTAAGGGTAAGGATTAGGATTAGGGTTAGGTTTAGGGTTTGGGTTAGGGTTAGGTTTAGGGTTAGGGTAAGGGTAACTGTTAGGGTTAGGGTTAGTGTTTGGGTTAGGGTTAAGGTTAGGGTTAGGGTTAGGATAAGGTTAAGGGTTAGGGTTAGGGTTAGGGTTAGGTGTTAGGTTTAGGTTTAGGGTTAGGTAAGGGTTAGGGTTATGGTTAGGTTTAGGGTTAGGGTAAGGGGAAGGGTTAGGGTAGGGGTTATTTTTAGGGTTAGGGTTAGGGTTAGGGTTAGGGTTAAGTTTAGGGTTAGGGTTAGGGTAAGGGTAAGGGTTGGGGTTAGGGTTAGGATTAGCGTAAGGGTAAGGGTTACGGTTAGTGTTAGGTTTAGGGTTAGGTTTAGGGTTAGGGTAAGTGTAAGGGTAAGGGTTAGGGATAGTGTTAGGTTAGGGTTACGGTTAGGTTATGTTTAGGGTTAGGATTAGGGTAAGGGTAAGGGTTAGAGTTAGGGTTACTGTTAGGGTTAGGGGTTAGGGTTAGGGTTAGGGTAAGGCTTAGGGTTACGGTTAGGTTAGCGTTAGGGTAAGGGTTGGGGTTAGGGTTATTTTTAGGGTTAGGGTTAGGATAAGGGTAAGGGTTAGGGTTAGGGTTGGGGTTATTTTTAGGGTTAGGGTTAGGGTAAGGGTAAGGTTTAGGGTTAAGGTTAGGGTTAGGCTTATGGTTAGGATTAGGGTTAGGCTTAGGGTAAGTGTAAAGGTTAGGGTTAGGGTTAGGGTTAAGGTAAGGGTTGGGTTTAGGGTAAGGTTAAAAGTTAGAGTTAGGGTTAGGGTTAGGGTAAGAGTTAAGGTTAGGGTTATTTTTAGAGTTAGGGTTAGGGTAAGGGTAAGTGTTAGGGTTAGGGTTAGGGTTAGGTTTAGCTTTAGGGTTAGGGTAAGCGTTAGGGTTAGGGTAAGCGTAAAGGTTAGTGTTAGGTTTAGGGTTAGGGTTAGGGTTAGGGTAAGGGTAAGAGTTAGTGTTAGAGTTACGGTTAGTGTTAGCATAAAGGTTAGGGTTAGGGTAAGTGTTAGGGTTAGGGTTAGGGTAAGAGTTAGTGTTAGGGGTAGGGTAAAGGTAAAGGTTGGGGTTAGGGTTAGGGCTAGGGTTAGGGTAAGGGTAAGGGTTACGGTTAGGGTTAGGTTCATGTTTAGGATTAGGGTTAGGGTTAGGTTTAGGGTAAGGGTAAGGGTTAGGGTTAGGATTAGGGTTAGGGTTCGGGTTAAGTTTCGGGTTAGGGTTATGGTAAGGGTAAGTGTAGTGTTAGGGGTAGGGTTAGGGTTATGGTAAGGATAAGGGTTAGGGTTAAGGTCAGGGATAGGGTTAGGGTTAGGTTTAGGGTTAGGTAAGGGTAAGTGTTATGGTTAGGGTTAGGGTAAGGGTAAGGATTAGGGTTAGGATCAGGGATAGGTTTAGCGTTAGGTTTAGGGTTGGGGTAAGGGTAAGTGTTAGGGTTAGGGTTAGGGTTAGGGTTAAGGTTAGGGTTAGTGATAGGGTAAGGGTAAGGGTTAGGGTTAGGGTTAGGGTTAGGGGTTAGCGTTTGGGTTAGGGTAAGGGTTAGGGTTAGGGTAAGGTTTAGGGTTAGGTTTAGGGTTAGGGTTAGGGTAAGGGTTAGGGTTAGGGTTAGGGTAAGGTTTAGAGTTAGAGTAAGGTTAAGCGTTAGAGTTAGGGTTAGGGTTAGGGTTAGGGTTAGGGTTAGTGTTAGGATAAGGGTAAGGGTTAGGGTTAGGGTTAGAATTAAGGTAAGGTTAGTGTTAGGGTAAGGGTTAGGGTTAGGGTTAGGGTTAGGTTTAGGGTAAGGGTTAGGGTTAGGGTTAGGTTTAGGGTTAGGGTTTGGTTTAGGGTTAGGTTTAGGGTTAGGGTAAGGGTAAGGGTTAGGGTTAGGGTTAGGGTTAGGGTAAGTTATAGGGTTAGGCTTAAGTTTGAGTTTAGGGTTAGGGTTAGGGTAAGGATAAGGGTTAGGGTTAGGGTTAGGGTTAGGGTTAGGGTTTGGGTTAGGGTTAGGATTAGGGTTAGGGTAAGGGTAAGGGTAAGGTTTAGGGTAAGGTTAAGGGTTAGGGTTAGGGTTAGGTTTAGGGTTAGGGTTAGGTGTTAGGGGTTAGGGTTAGGGTTGGGGTTAAGTTTAGGGTTTGGTTTAGGGTTAGGTTTAGGGTTAGGGTAAGAGTAAGGGTTAGGGTTAGGGTAAGGTTAAGGGTTAGGGTTAGGGTTAGGTTTAGGGTTAGGGTTAGGGTTAGGGTTGGGGTTAGGGTTATGTTTAGGGTTAGGGTTAGGGTAAGGATAAGGATTAGGGTTAGGGTTAGTGTTATGGTAAGGTTAAGGGTTAGGTTTAGGTTAGGGTTAGGTTTAGGCTTAGGGTTAGGGGTTAGGGTTTAGGGTTAGGGTTAGGGTTGGGGTTAGGGTTAAGGTAAGGGTAATTGTTAGGGTTAGGGTTCGGGTTATGGTAATGGTTAGGGTTAGTGTTATTGCTAGGGATAAGTTTAGGGTTAAGGGTAGGTTTAGGGTTAGGGGTAGGGTTAGGGTTATGGTAAGGGTAAGGGTTAGGTTTAGTCTTAGGGTTAGTGTTAGGGTTAGGGTTAGGGTAGTTTAAGGGTTAGGGTTAGGGTTAGGGTTAAGGTTAGGGTTAGGGTTAGGGTTAGGTTTAGGGTGAGGGTAAAGTTTACGTTTAGGTTTAGGGTGAGGGATAGGGTTAGGGTAACTGTATGAATTAGGGTTAGGGTTAGGGTTAGGTTTAGGATTAGGGTTAGGGTTAGGGTTAGGGTAAGGGAAAGCATTAGGGTTAGGGTTAGGTTTAGGGTTAGGGTTAGGGTTAGGGTAAGGGTTAGGGTTAGGGTTAGGGTAAGGGTAAGGGTAAAGTTTAGGGTTAGGGTTAGGGTTAGGGTAAGGTTTAGGGTTAGGGTTAGGGTTAGTGTTCGCTTTAGGGTTAGGGTTAGGTTTAGGGTAAGGGTAAAGGTTAGGGTTAGGGTTACTGTTAGGGTAAGGGTAAGGGTTAGGGTTAGGGTTAGGGTAAGTGAAAGGGTTAGGGTTAAGTTTAGGTTTAGGGTTCTGGTTAGGTTAAGGGTAAGGGGTAGGTTAGGGTTAGGGTTAGGGTTAGGGTTAGGGTTAGGGTTAGGGTAAGGGTTAGGGTTTGGTTAGGGTTAGGGGTTAGGGTTAGGGTTAGCGTAAGGGTTAGGGTTATGGTTGGGGTTAGGGTTAGGGTAAGGAGAAGTTTTACAGTTAGGGTTAGGTTTAGGTTTAGGGTTAGGGTAAGGGTTAGGGTTAGGGTTAGGGATAGTGTTAGGTTAGGGTTACGGTTAGGTTATGTTTAGGGATAGGATTAGGGTAAGGGTAAGGGTTAGGGTTAGGGTTAAGGTTAGGGTAAGGGTTAGGGTTAGGGTTAGGGTTAGGGTTAGGTTTAGGGTTAGGTTTAGGGTTTGGGTTAGAGTTAGGGGTTAGGGTTAGTGTTAGGGTAAGGGTTAGGGTTAGGGTTAGGGTTAGGTGTTAGGTTTAGGTTTAGGGTTAGGTAAGGGTTAGGGTTATGGTTAGGTTTAGGGTTAGGGTAAGGGGAAGGGTTAGGGTAGGGGTTATTTTTAGGGTTAGGGTTAGGGTTAGGGTTAGGGTTAAGTTTAGGGTTAGGGTTAGGGTAAGGGTAAGGGTTGGGGTTAGGGTTAGGATTAGCGTAAGGGTAAGGGTTACGGTTAGTGTTAGGTTTAGGGTTAGGTTTAGGGTTAGGGTAAGTGTAAGGGTAAGGGTTAGGGATAGTGTTAGGTTAGGGTTACGGTTAGGTTATGTTTAGGGTTAGGATTAGGGTAAGGGTAAGGGTTAGAGTTAGGGTTACTGTTAGGGTTAGGGGTTAGGGTTAGGGTTAGGGTAAGGCTTAGGGTTACGGTTAGGTTAGCGTTAGGGTAAGGGTTGGGGTTAGGGTTATTTTTAGGATTAGGGTTAGGGTAAGGGTTAGGGTTAGGGTTAAGTTTAGAGTTAGGGTTAGGGTAAGCGTTAGGGTTCGGGTGAGGGAAGAGCAAAGGTTAGGGTTAGGGTTAGGGTTAGGGTAAGGATAAGGGTTTGGGTTAGAGTTAGGTTTAGGGTTAGCGTAAGGGTTAGGGTTATGGTTAGGTTTAGGGTAAGGGTTAGGGTTAGGTTTAGGGTAAGCATAAAGGTTAGGGTTAGGGTTAGGGTTAGGGTAAGGGTAAGGGTTAGGGTTAGTGTTAGGGTTGGGTTAAGGTTAGGGTTAGGTTTATGATATGGGTAAGGGTAGGGTTAGGAGTAGGGTTAGGGTTAGGGTAAGGGTAAGTGTTAGGGTTAGGTTAGGGTTAGGGTTAGTGTTAGGGTTAAGGTTAAGGTTAGGGTTAAGTTTAGGGTAAGGGTAAGGGTTAGAGTTAGGGTTAGGGTTAGGGGTTAAGGTTAGGGTTAGGGTAAGGGTTAGGGTTAGGGTTAGGGTTAAGGTTAGTGTTAGGGTTAAGGTTATGGTTAGGGTTAGGGTTAGGGTAAGGTTTAGGATTCGGGTTAGGTTTAGGATTAGGGTAAGGGTAAAGGTTAGGGTTAGGGTTAGGTTTAATGGTAGGGTTAGGGTTAGGGTTAGGGTAAGGGTTAGTTTTAGGGTTACGGTTAGGGTAAGGGTTAGGGTTAGGGTTAGGATTATTGTTAGGGTTAAATTTAGGGTAAGGTTAGGGGTAGGGTTAGGGTTAGGGTTAGGGTAAGGGTAAGGTTAGTGTTAGTGTTAGGGTAAGTTTTAGGGTTAGAGTTAGGGTTCGGTATAGGGTTAGTGTTAGGGTTCGGTATAGGGTTAGGGTTAGGTTTAGGGTTAGGGTAAGTTTTAGGGTTAGGGTTAGGGTTAGGGTTAGGTTTCGGTATAGTGTTAGGGTTAGGTTTAGGGTTAGGGTTAAGGTAAGGGTAAAGTTTAGGGTTAGGGTTACTGTTAGGGTAAGGGTAGGGGCAGGGTTAGGGTTAGGGTTAGGTTAAGGGCAGGGTTAGGGTTAGGATTAGGGTAAGTGTAAGGGTTAGGGTTACGGTTAGGGTTAAGGTTAGGGTTATGGTTAGGGTAAGGGTAAAGTTTAGGGTTCGGGTTAGGGTTCGGGTTGGGGTTTGGGTTAGGGTTAGGTTTAGGGTTAGGTTTAGGGTTAGGGTAAGGGTTAGGGTTAGGGTTTGGGTTAGGGTAATGGTAAGGTTAGGGTTAGGGTTACTGTTAGGGTAAGAGTAAGGGTTAGGGTTAGGGTTAGGTTTAGGTTTAGGGTTAGGGTTAGGGTTAGGGTTATGGTAAGGGTAAGGGTTAGGTTTAGGGTTAGGGTTAGGGTTAAGGTTAAGGTTAGGATTAGGGTAAGGGTAAGGGTATGGTTAGGGGTAGGGTTAGGCTGAGGGTAAGGGTAAGGGTGAGGGTTAGGTTTAGGGTTAGGGTTAGGGTTAGGGTTAGGATAATGGTAAGGGTTAGGGTTAGGGTTAGGTGTTAGGGTTAGATTTAGCGTTAAGTAAGGGTTAGAGTTACGGTTAGGTTTAGGTTTCAGGTTTATTTTTAGGGTTCGGTTTATTTTTAGGGTTAGGGTTAGGTAAGGGTAAGGGTTAGGGTTAGGATTAGGGTTAGGTTTAGGGTTACGGTTAGGGTAAGTGTTAGGTTTAGGGTTACGGAAAGGGTAAAGTTTAGCGTTAAGGTTAGGGTTAGTTTCAGGGTAAGGGTAAAGGGTTAGGGTTAGAGTTAGGGTTAGGTGTAGAGTTAGGGTTAGGGTTAGGGTTAGGGTTAGGTTTAGGGTAAGGGTTAGGGTTAGGGTTAGGGTAAGGGTAAAGGCTAGGGCAAAGGTTAGGGTTAGGGTGAGGGTATGGGTAAGAGTTAAGGTTAGGGTTAGGTTTAGGTTTAGGATTAGGGTTAGGTTTAGGGTTAGAGTAAGTGTAAGGTTTAGGGTTAGGGTTTGGGTTAGGGTTAGGGTTAAGGTTAGGGTTGGGGTTATGGTAAGGGTCAGGGTAGGGTTAGGGTTAGGGCTAGGGTTAGGGGAAGGGTACTTGTTAGGGTTAGGTGAGGTTTAGGGTTAGGGTTAGCATTAGGGTTAGGATAACGTTAAGTGTTAGGGTTAGGGTTAGGGTTAGGGTTAAGGTAAGGTGTTATGTTTAGGGTTAGGGAAAGGGTTAGGGTAAGATTTAGGATTAGGGTTAGGGTTAGGGTTCGGTTTAGGGTAAGGGTTAGGTTTAGGGTTAGGGTTTGGGTTAGGGTGAGGGTAAGGGTAAAGGTTAGGTTTAGGGTTACTGTTAGGGTAAGGGTAAGGGCTGCGTTAGGGTTAGGGTTAGGTTTAGGGGTAGGGTTAGTGTTAGGTTTAGGATAAGGGTAAAGGTTAGGGTTAGGGTTAGGTGTTAGGGTTAGGGTTAGGGTTAGGTTTAGGGGTAGTGTTAGGGTTAGGGTTAGGATAAGGGTAAGGGTTAGGGTTAGGGTTGGGGTTATTTTTAGGGTTAGGGTTAGGGTAAGGGTAAGGTTTAGGGTTAAGGTTAGGGTTAGGCTTATGGTTAGGATTAGGGTTAGGCTTAGGGTAAGTGTAAAGGTTAGGGTTAGGGTTAGGGTTAAGGTAAGGGTTGGGTTTAGGGTAAGGTTAAAAATTAGGGTTAGGGTTATGGTTAGGGTAAGAGTTAAGGTTAGGGTTATTTTTAGAGTTAGGGTTAGGGTAAGGGTAAGTGTTAGGGTTAGGGTTAGGGTTAGGTTTAGCTTTAGGGTTAGGGTAAGCGTTAGGGTTAGGGTAAGCGTAAAGGTTAGGGTTAGGTTTAGGGTTAGGGTTAGGGTTAGGGTAAGGGTAAGAGTTAGTGTTAGAGTTACGGTTAGTGTTAGCATAAAGGTTAGGGTTAGGATAAGTGTTAGGGTTAGGGTTAGGGTAAGAGTTAGTGTTAGGGGTAGGGTAAAGGTAAAGGTTAGGGTTAGGGTTAGGGCTAGGGTTAGGGTAAGGGTAAGGGTTACGGTTAGGGTTAGGTTCATGTTTAGGATTAGGGTTAGGGTTAGGGTTAGGGTAAGGGTAAGGGTTAGGGTTAGGATTAGGGTTAGGGTTCGGGTTAAGTTTCGGGTTAGGGTTATGGTAAGGGTAAGTGTAGTGTTAGGGGTAGGGGTAGGGTTATGGTAAGGATAAGGGTTAGGGTTAGGGTCAGGGATAGGGTTAGGGTTAGGTTTAGGGTTAGGGTAAGGGTAAGTGTTATGGTTAGGGTTAGGGTAAGGGTAAGGATTAGGGTTAGGGTCAGGGATAGTTTTAGCGTTAGGTTTAGGGTTGGGGTAAGGGTAAGTGTTAGGGTTAGGGTTAGGGTTAGGGTTAAGGTTAGGGTTAGTGATAGGGTAAGGGTAAGGGTTAGGGTTAGGGTTAGGGTTAGGGGTTAGCGTTTGGGTTAGGGTAAGGGTTAGGGTTAGGGTAAGGTTTAGGTTAGGTTTAGGGTTAGGGTTAGGGTAAGGGTTAGGGTTAGGGTTAGGGTAAGGTTTAGAGTTAGAGTAAGGTTAAGCGTTAGAGTTAGGGTTAGGGTTAGGGTTAGGGTTAGGGTTAGTGTTGGGATAAGGGTAAGGGTTAGGGTTAGGGTTAGGATTAAGGTAAGGTTAGTGTTAGGGTAAGGGTTAGGGTTAGGGTTAGGGTTAGGTTTAGGGTAAGGGTTAGGGTTAGGGTTAGGTTTAGGGTTAGGGTTTGGTTTAGGGTTAGGTTTAGGGTTAGGGTAAGGGTAAGGGTTAGGGTTAGGGTTAGGGTAAGTTATAGGGTTAGGCTTAAGTTTACGTTTAGGGTTAGGGTTAGGGTAAGGATAAGGGTTAGGGTTAGGGTTAGGGTTAGGGTTTGGGTTAGGGTTAGGATTAGGGTTAGGGTAAGGGTAAGGGTAAGGGCAAGGTTTAGGGTAAGGTTAAGGGTTAGGGTTAGGGTTAGGTTTAGGGTTAGGGTTAGGTGTTAGGGGTTAGGGTTAGGGTTGGGGTTAAGGTTAGGGTTTGGTTTAGGGTTAGGTTTAGGGTTAGGGTAAGAGTAAGGGTTAGGGTTAGGGTAAGATTAAGGGTTAGGGTTAGGGTTAGGTTTAGGGTTAGGGTTAGGGTTAGGGTTGGGGATAGGGTTAGGTTTAGGGTTAGGGTTAGGGTAAGGATAAGGATTAGTGTTAGGGTTAGTGTTATGGTAAGGTTAAGGGTTAGGTTTAGGTTAGGGTTATGTTTAGGCTTAGGGTTAGGGGTTAGGGTTTAGGGTTAGGGTTAGGGTTGGGGTTAGGATTAAGGTAAGGGTAATTGTTAGGGTTAGGGTTTGGGTTATGGTAATGGTTAGGGTTAGTGTTATTGCTAGGGATAAGTTTAGGGTTAAGGGTAGGGTTAGGGTTAGGGGTAGGGTTAGGGTTATGGTAAGGGTAAGGGTTAGGTTTAGTCTTAGGGTTAGTGTTAGGGTTAGGGTTAGGGTAGTTTAAGGGTTAGGTTTAGGGTTAGGGTTAAGGTTAGGGTTAGGGTTAGGGTTAGGTTTAGGGTGAGGGTAAAGTTTAGGTTTAGGTTTAGGGTGAGGGATATGGTTAGGGTAAGTGTATGAATTAGGGTTAGGGTTAGGGTTAGGTTTAGGGTTAGGGTTAGGGTTAGGGTAAGGGAAAGCATTAGGGTTAGGGTTAGGTTTAGGGTTAGGGTTAGGGTTAGGGTAAGGGTTAGGGTTAGGGTTAGGGTAAGGGTAAGGGTAAAGTTTAGGGTTAGGGTTAGGGTTAGGGTAAGGTTTAGGGTTAGGGTTAGGGTTAGTGTTCGCTTTAGGGTTAGGGTTAGGGAAAGGGTTAGGGTTAGGGTTAGGTTTATGGTTTGGTTTAGGGTTAGGGTAAGAGTATGGGTTAGGGTTAGGTTTAGGGTAAGGGTAAAGGTTAGGGTTAGGGTTACTGTTAGGGTAAGGGTAAGGGTTAGGGTTAGGGTTAGGGTAAGTGAAAGGGTTAGGGTTAAGTTTAGGTTTAGGGTTCTGGTTAGGTTAAGGGTAAGGGGTAGGTTAGGGTTAGGGTTAGGGTTAGGGTTAGGGTAAGGGTTAGGGTTTGGTTAGGGTTAGGGGTTAGGGTTAGGGTAAGCGTAAGCGTTAGGGTTATGGTTGGGGTTAGGGTTAGGGTAAGGAGAAGATTTACAGTTAGGGTTAGGTTTAGGTTTAGGGTTAGGGTAAGGGTTAGGGTTAGGGTTAGGGTTAGGGTTAGGTTTAAGGTTAGGGTAAGAGTAAGTGTTAGGGTAAGGGTTAGGGTTAGGGTTAGTGTTAGGGGTCAGGGTTAGTGTTAGGGTAAGTGTTAGAATTAGGGTTATGGTTAGCTTTAGGGTTAGAGTAAGGGTAAGTGTTAGGGTTAGGGTTAGTGTTAGGGTAAAGGTAAAGATTAGGGTTAGGGTTAGGGTTAGGGTAAGGATAAGGGTTAGGGTTAGGGTTAGGGTAAGGGTAATGGTTATGGTTAGGGTTAGGGTTAAAGTAAGGGCAAGGGTTAGGGGTAGGTTTAGGGTTCGGTTTAGGGTTAGAGTTAGGGTTAGGGTAAGGGTTAGTGTTTGGCTTAGGGTTACGGTTTGGTTTAGGGTTAGGTTTAGGGATAGGGCAAGGGTAAGTGGTATGGTTAGGGTTAGGTTTAGGGTAAGTGAAAGGGTTAGCATTAAGTTTAGGTTTAAGTTTAGGATTAGGGTAAGGGTAAGGGGTAGGGTTAGGGTTAGGTTTAGGGTTCGGGTTAGAGTTAGGTTTATTTTTAGAGTAAGGGTAAGGGATTAGTTTAGGTTTAGGATTAAGTTTAGGTTTTGGGTAAGGGTAAGGGTTAGGGTTAGGGGTTAGGGTGAGTGTTAGGGTTAGGTTTAGGGTTACGTTTAGGGTTAGGGTAAGGGTAAGTGTTAGGTTTAGGGTTCGGTGTTAGGATTAAGTTTAGGGTTAATGTTAGGGTTAGGGTTAGGGTCAGGGTAAGGATTAGGGTTAGTGTTAGGTTTAGGGTTAGGTTTAGGATAAGGGTTATGGTTAGGGTTAGGGAAAGGGTAAGGGTTAGGGTTAGGGTTTGGGTAAGGGTTAGGGTTAGGTTTAGGGTTGGGTTTAGGTTAAGGGTAAAGGTTAGGGTTAGGGTTATGGTTAGGGTAAGGCTTAGGGTTACGTTTAGGGTTAGGGTAAGGGTAAGGATTAGGGTTAGGGGTTAGGGTTAGGGTTAGGTTTAGGGTTAGAGTAAGGGTTAGGGTTAGTGTTAGGGTTAGGGTTAGGGCTAAGGTTAGGGTTAGTGTTAGGGTTAGGGTTAGGGTTAGGGTAAGGTTTAGGGTTAGTTTTCGGGTTAGGTTTAGGGTTAGGGTTAGGGTTAGGGTAAGGGTAAGGGTAAGGGTAAGGCGGAGGGTTAGGTTTAGGGTTAGGGTTAAGGTTTGGGATAGGTTAGGTTTAGCTTTAGGGTTATGTTTAGGGAAAGGGTAAGGGTTACGGTAAGGTTTAGGGTTAGGGTTAAGGTTAGGGTTAGGGTTATATTAAGGGTAAAGTTTAGGGTTAGGGTTAGGGTACGGTTTAGGGTTAGGTTTAGGGTTAGTTTAAGGGTAAGGTTTAGGGTTAGGGTAAGGGTAAGGAATAGGTTTAGTGTTAGGATTAGGGTAAGGGTAAGGGTTCGTGTTAGGGTTAGGGTTAGGGGAAGGGTAAGGTTTAGGTTTAGGGTTAGGGTTAGGTTTAGGGTTATGGTTAGGGAAAGGATAAGGGTTAGGGTAAGCTTTAGAGTTAGGGTTAAGGTTAGGGTTAGGATTAGAATAAGGGTAAAGTTTAAGGTTAGGGATAGGGATAGGGTAAGGTTTGGGGTTAGGGTTAGGGTTAGGGTTCGGTTTAGGGTTAGTGTTAGGTTTAGGGTTAGGGTTTGGGTTAGGATGAGGGTAAGGGTAAAGTTAGGGTTATGGTTACTGTTAGGGTAAGGGTAAGGGTTAGGGTTTGGGTTAGGGTTAGGTTTAGGGTTAGGGTTAGGGTAAGGGTCAGGGTTAGGGTTAGGTTTAGGGTAAGGGTTAAGGTTAGTGTTAAGGTTGCTGTTAGGGTAAGGGTCAGGGTTAGGGTTAGGGTTAGGGTTAGGGTTAGGTAAAGGATTAGGTTTAGGGTTAGGGTTTGGGTTAGGGTAAGGGTTAGGGTTAGGGTTAGGTTTAGAGTTAGAGTAAGGGTAAGGGTTAGGGTTAGGGTTAGGGTTAGATTTAGGGTTAGGGTTAGTGTTAGGGTTAGGGTAAGCGTAAGGGTTGGGGTTAGGGTTAGGGTTAAGGTTAGGGTTAGGGTTATGGTAAGGGTAAGGGTAGGTTTAGGGGTAGGGTTAGGCTTATGGTAAGGGTAAGGATTAGGATTAGGGTTAGGTTTAGGGTTTGGGTTAGGGTTAGGTTTAGGGTTAGGGTTTGGGTTAGGATGAGGGTAAGGGTAAAGTTAGGGTTATGGTTACTGTTAGGGTAAGGGTAAGGGTTAGGGTTTGGGTTAGGGTTAGGTTTAGGGTTAGGGTTAGGGTAAGGGTCAGGGTTAGGGTTAGGTTTAGGGTAAGGGTTAAGGTTAGTGTTAAGGTTGCTGTTAGGGTAAGGGTCAGGGTTAGGGTTAGGGTTAGGGTTAGGGTTAGGTAAAGGATTAGGTTTAGGGTTAGGGTTTGGGTTAGGGTAAGGGTTAGGGTTAGGGTTAGGTTTAGAGTTAGAGTAAGGGTAAGGGTTAGGGTTAGGGTTAGGGTTAGATTTAGGGTTAGGGTTAGTGTTAGGGTTAGGGTAAGCGTAAGGGTTGGGGTTAGGTTTAGGGTTAAGGTTAGGGTTAGGGTTATGGTAAGGGTAAGGGTAGGTTTAGGGGTAGGGTTAGGCTTATGGTAAGGGTAAGGATCAGGATTAGGGTTAGGTTTAGGGTTTGGGTTAGGGTTAGGTTTAGGGTTAGGGTAAGGGTAACTGTTAGGGTTAGGGTTAGTGTTAGGGTTAGGGTTAAGGTTAGGGTTAGGGTTAGGATAAGGTCAAGGGTTAGGGTTAGGGTTAGGGTTAGGTGTTAGGTTTAGGTTTAGGGTTAGGTAAGGGTTAGGGTTATGGTTAGGTTTAGGGTTAGGGTAAGGGGAAGGGTTAGGGTAGGGGTTATTTTTAGGGTTAGGGTTAGGGTTAGGGTTAGGGTTAAGTTTAGGGTTAGGGTTAGGGTAAGGGTAAGGGTTGGGGTTAGGGTTAGGATTAGCGTAAGGGTAAGGGTTACGGTTAGTGTTAGGTTTAGGGTTAGGTTTAGGGTTAGGGTAAGTGTAAGGGTAAGGGTTAGGGATAGTGTTAGGTTAGGGTTACGGTTAGGTTATGTTTAGGGTTAGGATTAGGGTAAGGGTAAGGGTAAGGGTTAGAGTTAGGGTTACGGTTAGGGTTAGGGGTTAGGGTTAGGGTTAGGGTAAGGGTTGGGGTTAGGGTTATTTTTAGGATTAGGGTTAGGGTAAGGTTTAGGGTTAGGGTTAAGTTTAGAGTTAGGGTTAGGGTAAGCGTTAGGGTTCGGGTGAGGGAAAGAGCAAAGGTTAGGGTTAGGGTTAGGGTTAGGTAAGGGTAAGGGTTTGGGTTAGAGTTAGGTTTAGGGTTAGCGTAAGGGTTAGGGTTAGGGTTAGGTTTAGGGTAAGGGTTAGGGTTAGGGTTAGGGTAAGCATAAAGGTTAGGGTTAGGGTTAGGGTTAGGGTAAGGGTAAGGGTTAGGGTTAGTGTTAGGGTTGGGTTAAGGTTAGGGTTAGGGTTATGATATGGGTAAGGGTAGGGTTAGGAGTAGGGTTAGGGTTAGGGTAAGGGTAAGTGTTAGGGTTAGGTTAGGGTTAGGGTTAGTGTTAGGGTTAAGGTTAAGGTTAGGGTTAAGTTTAGGGTAAGGGTAAGGGTTAGAGTTAGGGTTAGGGTTAGGGGTTAAGGTTAGGGTTAGGGTAAGGGTTAGGGTTAGGGTTAGGGTTAAGGTTAGTGTTAGGGTTAGGGTTAAGGTTAGGGTTAGTGTTAGGGTAAGGTTTAGGATTCGGGTTAGGTTTAGGATTAGGGTAAGGGTAAAGGTTAGGGTTAGGGTTAGGTTTAATGGTAGGGTTAGGGTTAGGGTTAGGGTAAGGGTTAGTTTTAGGGTTACGGTTAGGGTAAGGGTTAGGGTTAGGTTTAGGATTATTGTTAGGGTTAAGTTTAGGGTAAGGTTAGGGGTAGGGTTAGGGTTAGGGTTAGGGTTAGGGTAAGGATAAGGGTTAGTGTTAGTGTTAGGGTAAGTTTTAGGGTTAGAGTTAGGGTTCGGTATAGGGTTAGGGTTAGGGTTCGGTATAGGGTTAGGGTTAGGTTTAGGGTTAGGGTAAGTTTTAGGTTTAGGGTTAGGGTTAGGGTTAGGTTTCGGTATAGTGTTAGGGTTAGGTTTAGGGTTAGGGTTAAGGTAAGGGTAAAGTTTAGGGTTAGGGTTACTGTTAGGGTAAGGGTAGGGGCAGGGTTAGGGTTAGGGTTAGGTTAAGGGCAGAGTTAGGGTTAGGATTAGGGTAAGTGTAAGGGTTAGGGTTACAGTTAGGGTTAAGGTTAGGGTTATGGTTAGGGTAAGGGTAAAGTTTAGGGTTCGGGTTAGGGTTCGGGTTGGGGTTTGGGTTAGGGTTAGGTTTAGGGTTAGGTTTAGGGTTAGGGTAAGGGTTAGGGTTAGGGTTTGGGTTAGGGTAATGGTAAGGTTAGGGTTAGGGTTACTGTTAGGGTAAGAGTAAGGGTTAGGATTAGGGTTAGGTTTAGGTTTAGGGTTAGGGTTAGGGTTAGGGTTATGGTAAGGGTAAGGGTTAGGTTTAGGGTTAGGGTTAGGGTTAAGGTTAAGGTTAGGATTAGGGTAAGGGTAAGGGTATGGTTAGGGGTAGGGTTAGGCTGAGGGTAAGGGTAAGGGTGAGGGTTAGGTTTAGGGTTAGGGTTAGGGTTAGGGTTAGGATAATGGTAAGGGTTAGGGTTAGGGTTAGGTGTTAGGGTTAGATTTAGCGTTAAGTAAGGGTTAGAGTTACGGTTAGGTTTAGGTTTCAGGTTTATTTTTAGGGTTCGGTTTATTTTTAGGGTTAGGGTTAGGTAAGGGTAAGGGTTAGGGTTAGGATTAGGGTTAGGTTTAGGGTTACGGTTAGGGTAAGTGTTAGGTTTAGGGTTACGGAAAGGGTAAAGTTTAGCGTTAAGGTTAGGGTTAGTTTCAGGGTAAGGGTAAAGGGTTAGGGTTAGAGTTAGGGTTAGGTGTAGAGTTAGGGTTAGGGTTAGGGTTAGGGTTAGGTTTAGGGTAAGGGTTAGGGTTAGGGTTAGGGTAAGGGTAAAGGCTAGGGCAAAGGTTAGGGTTAGGGTGAGGGTATGGGTAAGAGTTAAGGTTAGGGTTAGGTTTAGGTTTAGGATTAGGGTTAGGTTTAGGGTTAGAGTAAGTGTAAGGTTTAGGGTTAGGGTTTGGGTTAGGGTTAGGGTTAAGGTTAGGGTTGGGGTTATGGTAAGGGTCAGGGTAGGGTTAGGGTTAGGGCTAGGGTTAGGGGAAGGGTACTTGTTAGGGTTAGGTGAGGTTTAGGGTTAGGGTTAGCATTAGGGTTAGGATAACGTTAAGTGTTAGGGTTAGGGTTAGGGTTAGGGTTAAGGTAAGGTGTTATGTTTAGGGTTAGGGAAAGGGTTAGGGTAAGATTTAGGATTAGGGTTAGGGTTAGGGTTCGGTTTAGGGTAAGGGTTAGGTTTAGGGTTAGGGTTTGGGTTAGGGTGAGGGTAAGGGTAAAGGTTAGGTTTAGGGTTACTGTTAGGGTAAGGGTAAGGGCTGCGTTAGGGTTAGGGTTAGGTTTAGGGGTAGGGTTAGTGTTAGGTTTAGGATAAGGGTAAAGGTTAGGGTTAGGGTTAGGTGTTAGGGTTAGGGTTAGGGTTAGGTTTAGGGGTAGTGTTAGGGTTAGGGTTAGGATAAGGGTAAGGGTTAGGGTTAGGGTTGGGGTTATTTTTAGGGTTAGGGTTAGGGTAAGGGTAAGGTTTAGGGTTAAGGTTAGGGTTAGGCTTATGGTTAGGATTAGGGTTAGGCTTAGGGTAAGTGTAAAGGTTAGGGTTAGGGTTAGGGTTAAGGTAAGGGTTGGGTTTAGGGTAAGGTTAAAAATTAGGGTTAGGGTTATGGTTAGGGTAAGAGTTAAGGTTAGGGTTATTTTTAGAGTTAGGGTTAGGGTAAGGGTAAGTGTTAGGGTTAGGGTTAGGGTTAGGTTTAGCTTTAGGGTTAGGGTAAGCGTTAGGGTTAGGGTAAGCGTAAAGGTTAGGGTTAGGTTTAGGGTTAGGGTTAGGGTTAGGGTAAGGGTAAGAGTTAGTGTTAGAGTTACGGTTAGTGTTAGCATAAAGGTTAGGGTTAGGATAAGTGTTAGGGTTAGGGTTAGGGTAAGAGTTAGTGTTAGGGGTAGGGTAAAGGTAAAGGTTAGGGTTAGGGTTAGGGCTAGGGTTAGGGTAAGGGTAAGGGTTACGGTTAGGGTTAGGTTCATGTTTAGGATTAGGGTTAGGGTTAGGTTTAGGGTAAGGGTAAGGGTTAGGGTTAGGATTAGGGTTAGGGTTCGGGTTAAGTTTCGGGTTAGGGTTATGGTAAGGGTAAGTGTAGTGTTAGGGGTAGGGGTAGGGTTATGGTAAGGATAAGGGTTAGGGTTAGGGTCAGGGATAGGGTTAGGGTTAGGTTTAGGGTTAGGGTAAGGGTAAGTGTTATGGTTAGGGTTAGGGTAAGGGTAAGGATTAGGGTTAGGGTCAGGGATGGGTTTAGCGTTAGGTTTAGGGTTGGGGTAAGGGTAAGTGTTAGGGTTAGGGTTAGGGTTAGGGTTAAGGTTAGGGTTAGTGATAGGGTAAGGGTAAGGGTTAGGGTTAGGGTTAGGGTTAGGGGTTAGCGTTTGGGTTAGGGTAAGGGTTAGGGTTAGGGTAAGGTTTAGGTTAGGTTTAGGGTTAGGGTTAGGGTAAGGGTTAGGGTTAGGGTTAGGGTAAGGTTTAGAGTTAGAGTAAGGTTAAGCGTTAGAGTTAGGGTTAGGGTTAGGGTTAGGGTTAGGGTTAGTGTTGGGATAAGGGTAAGGGTTAGGGTTAGGGTTAGGATTAAGGTAAGGTTAGTGTTAGGGTAAGGGTTAGGGTTAGGGTTAGGGTTAGGTTTAGGGTAAGGGTTAGGGTTAGGGTTAGGTTTAGGGTTAGGGTTTGGTTTAGGGTTAGGTTTAGGGTTAGGGTAAGGGTAAGGGTTAGGGTTAGGGTTAGGGTTAGGGTAAGTTATAGGGTTAGGCTTAAGTTTACGTTTAGGGTTAGGGTTAGGGTAAGGATAAGGGTTAGGGTTAGGGTTAGGGTTAGGGTTTGGGTTAGGGTTAGGATTAGGGTTAGGGTAAGGGTAAGGGTAAGGGCAAGGTTTAGGGTAAGGTTAAGGGTTAGGGTTAGGGTTAGGTTTAGGGTTAGGGTTAGGTGTTAGGGGTTAGGGTTAGGGTTGGGGTTAAGGTTAGGGTTTGGCTTAGGGTTAGGTTTAGGGTTAGGGTAAGAGTAAGGGTTAGGGTTAGGGTAAGATTAAGGGTTAGGGTTAGGGTTAGGTTTAGGGTTAGGGTTAGGGTTAGGGTTGGGGATAGGGTTAGGTTTAGGGTTAGGGTTAGGGTAAGTATAAGGATTAGTGTTAGGGTTAGTGTTATGGTAAGGTTAAGGGTTAGGTTTAGGTTAGGGTTATGTTTAGGCTTAGGGTTAGGGGTTAGGGTTTAGGGTTAGGGTTAGGGTTGGGTTTAGGATTAAGGTAAGGGTAATTGTTAGGGTTAGGGTTTGGGTTATGGTAATGGTTAGGGTTAGTGTTATTGCTAGGGATAAGTTTAGGGTTAAGGGTAGGGTTAGGGTTAGGGGTAGGGTTAGGGTTATGGTAAGGGTAAGGGTTAGGTTTAGTCTTAGGGTTAGTGTTAGGGTTAGGGTTAGGGTAGTTTAAGGGTTAGGTTTAGGGTTAGGGTTAAGGTTAGGGTTAGGGTTAGGGTTAGGTTTAGGGTGAGGGTAAAGTTTAGGTTTAGGTTTAGGGTGAGGGATAGGGTTAGGGTAAGTGTATGAATTAGGGTTAGGGTTAGGGTTAGGTTTAGGGTTAGGGTTAGGGTTAGGGTAAGGGAAAGCATTAGGGTTAGGGTTAGGGTTAGGGTAAGGGTTAGCGTTAGGGTTAGGGTAAGGGTAAGGGTAAAGTTTAGGGTTAGGGTTAGGGTTAGGGTAAGGTTTAGGGTTAGTGTTAGGGTTAGTGTTCGCTTTAGGGTTAGGGTTAGGGTAAGGGTTAGGGTTAGGGTTAGGTTTATGGTTTGGTTTAGGGTTAGGGTAAGAGTATGGGTTAGGGTTAGGTTTAGGGTAAGGGTAAAGGTTAGGGTTAGGGTTACTGTTAGGGTAAGGGTAAGGGTTAGGGTTAGGGTTAGGGTAAGTGAAAGGGTTAGGGTTAAGTTTAGGTTTAGGGTTCTGGTTAGGTTAAGGGTAAGGGGTAGGTTAGGGTTAGGGTTAGGGTTAGGGTTAGGGTAAGGGTTAGGGTTTGGTTAGGGTTAGGGGTTAGGGTTAGGGTTAGCGTAAGGGTTAGGGTTATGGTTGGGGTTAGGGTTAGGGTAAGGAGAAGGTTTACAGTTAGGGTTAGGTTTAGGTTTAGGGTTAGGGTAAGGGTTAGGGTTAGGGTTAGGGTTAGGGTTAGGGTAAGAGTAAGTGTTAGGGTAAGGGTTAGTGTTAGGGTTAGTGTTAGGGGTCAGGGTTAGTGTTTGGGTAAGTGTTAGAGTTAGGGTTACGGTTAGCTTTAGGGTTAGAGTAAGGGTAAGTGTTAGGGTTAGGTTTGGGTTAGGGTAAAGGTAAAGATTAGGGTTAGGGTTAGGGTTAGGGTAAGGATAAGGGTTAGGGTTAGGGTTAGGGTAAGGGTAATGGTTATGTTTAGGGTTAGGGTTAAAGTAAGGGCAAGGGTTAGGGGTAGGTTTAGGGTTCGGTTTAGAGTTAGGGTTAGGGTTAGGGTAAGGTTTAGTGTTTGGCTTAGGGTTACGGTATGGTTTAAGGTTAGGTTTAGGGATAGGGCAAGGGTAAGTGGTATGGTTAGGGTTAGGTTTAGGGTAAGTGAAAGGGTTAGCGTTAAGTTTAGGTTTAAGTTTAGGATTAGGGTAAGGGTAAGGGGTAGGGTTAGGGTTAGGTTTAGGGTTCGGGTTAGAGTTAGGTTTATTTTTAGGGTAAGGGTAAGGGATTAGTTTAGGTTCAGGGTTAAGTTTAGGTTTTGGGTAAGGGTAAGGGTTAGGGTTAGGGGTTAGGGTGAGTGTTAGGGTTAGGTTTAGGGTTACGTTTAGGGTTAGGGTAAGGGTAAGTGTTAGGTTTAGGGTTCGGTGTTAGGGTTAAGTTTAGGGTTAAGGTTAGGGTTAGGGTTAGGGTCAGGGTAAGGATTAGGGTTAGTGTTAGGGTTAGGGTTAGGTTTAGGGTAAGGGTTATGGTTAGGGTTAGGGAAAGGGTAAGGGTTAGGGTTAGGGTTTGGGTAAGGGTTAGGGTTAGGTTTAGGGTTGGGTTTAGGTTAAGGGTAAATGTTAGGGTTAGGGTTAGGGTTAGGGTAAGGCTTAGGGTTACGGTTAGGGTTAGGGTAAGGGTAAGGATTAGGGTTAGGGGTTAGGGTTAGGGTTAGGTTTAGGGTTAGAGTAAGGGTTAGGGTTAGTGTTAGGGTTAGGGTTAGGGCTAAGGTTAGGGTTAGTGTTAGGGTTAGGGTTAGTGTTAGGGTAAGGTTTAGGGTTAGTTTTCGGGTTAGGTTTAGGGTTAGGGTTAGGGTTAGGGTAAGGGTAAGGGTAAGGGTAAGGCGGAGGGTTAGGGTTAGGGTTAGGGTTAAGGTTTGGGATAGGTTAGGTTTAGCTTTAGGGTTATGTTTAGGGAAAGGGTAAGGGTTACGGTAAGGTTTAGGGTTAGGGTTAAGGTTAGGGTTAGGGTTATATTAAGGGTAAAGTTTAGGGTTAGGGTTAGGGTACGTGTTAGGGTTAGGTTTAGGGTTAGGTTTAGGGTAAGGTTTAGGGTTAGGTTAAGGGTAAGGAATAGGTTTAGGGTAAGGGTTAAGGTTAGTGTTAAGGTTGCTGTTAGGGTAAGGGTTAGGGTTAGGGTTAGGGTTAGGGTTAGGGTTAGGGTTAGGTAAAGGATTAGGTTTAGGGTTAGGGTTTGGGTTAGGGTAAGGGTTAGGGTTAGGGTTAGGTTTAGAGTTAGAGTAAGGGTAAGGGTTAGGGTTAGGGTTAGGGTTAGAGTTAGGGTTTAGTGTTAGTGTTAGGGTAAGGGTTAGGGTTAGGGTTAGGGTTAGGGTTAGGTTTAGGGTAAGCGTAAGGGTTAGGGTTAGGGTTACGGTTAGGGTTAAGGTTAGGGTTAGGGTTAGGGTAAGGGTAAGGGTAGGTTTAGGGGTAGGGTTAGGCTTATGGTAAGGGTAAGGATTAGGATTAGGGTTAGGGTTAGGGTTTGGGTTAGGGTTAGGTTTAGGGTTAGGGTAAGGGTAACTGTTAGGGTTAGGGTTAGTGTTAGGGTTAGGGTTAAGGTTAGGGTTAGGGTTAGGATAAGGTTAAGGGTTAGGGTTAGGGTTAGGGTTAGGTGTTAGGTTTAGGTTTAGGGTTAGGTAAGGTTTAGTGTTACGGTTAGGTTTAGGGTTAGGGTAAGGGGAAGGGTTAGGGTAGGGGTTTTTTTTAGGGTGGGTTAGGGTTAGGGTTAGGGTTAAGTTTAGGGTTAGGGTTAGGGTAAGGATAAGGGTTGGGGTTATGGTTAGGGGTTAGGGTTAGGGTTAGGGTTAGGGTAAGGGTTAGGGTTACGGTTCGGTTAGGGTTAGGGTTATGGTAAGTGTTAGGGTTAGGGTTATTTTTAGGGTTAGGGTAAGGGTAAGGGTTAGGGTTAGGGTTAGGTGTAGGGTTAGGATTAAGTTAAGGGTTAGGGTTAGGGTTAGGGTAAGGGTAAAGGTTAGGGTTAGGGCTTAGTGTTATGGGTAGAGTTAGGGTTAGGGTAATGGTTAGGGTTAGGGTTAGGGTTAGGGTAAACGTAAGGGTTATGGTTAGGGTTAGTGTAAGGCTAAGGGTTAGGGTTATGGTTAGGGTTAGGATTAGCTTAAGGGTAAGGGTTACGGTTAGTGTTAGGTTTAGGGTTAGGTTTAGGTTTAGGGTAAGTGTAAGGGTAAGGGTTAGGGATAGTGTTAGGTTAGGGTTACGGTTAGGTTATGTTTAGGGTTAGGATTAGGGTAAGGGTAAGGGTTAGGGTTAGAGTTAAGGTTAGGGTAAGGGTTAGGGTTAGGGTTAGGGTTAGGGTTAGGTTTAGGGTTAGGTTTAGGGTTTGGGTTAGAGTTAGGGTTTAGGGTTAGTGTTAGGGTAAGGGTTAGGGTTAGGGTTAGGGTTAGGTTTAGGGTTAGCATAAGGGTAAGGGTTAGGGTTAGGGTTAGGTTAGGGTTAGGGTTAAGTTAGGATTAGGGTTAGGATTAGGGTAAGGGTAGGCATTAGGTTTAGGGTTCGGGTTAGGGTTTGCTTTAGGGTTAGGATTAGGGTTAGGGCCAGGGTAAGGGTTAGGGTTCGGGTTAGGGTTAGGTTTAGGGTTTGGGTTAGGGTTAGGGTTAGGGTTAGGATAAGCGTTAGGGTTAGGGTTAGGATTAGGGTAAGGGTAAGCGTTAGAATTAGGGTTAGTGTTAGGGTTCGCTTCATGGTTAGAGTTAGGGTAAGTTTTAGGGTTAGGGTAAGGGCAATGGTTAGGGTTAGGTTTAGGGTAAGGGTAAGGGTTAAGGTTAGGGTTACGGTAAGGGTTAGGGTTAGGTTTAGGCTTAGAGTAAGTGTTAGGGTTAGGGTTAGGTTTAGGTTTAGGGTTAAGGTAAGGGTAAGTGTTAGGGTTATGTTTAGGGTTAGGTTTAGGTTTTGGGTTAGGGATAGGGTTAGGGTAAGGGAAAGGGTAGGGTTAGGTGTAAGGTTAGGCTTAGGGTAAGGGTAAGGGTTAGGGTTATTGTTAGAGTTTGGGTTAGGATTAGGTTTAGGGTTAGGGTAAGGGTAAGTGTTAGGGTTAGGGTTAGGGTTAGGGTTTGGTTTAGGATTAGGTTTACGGTTAGGGTAAGGGTAAGTGTTAGGGTTAGGGTTAGGTTAGGGTAAAGGTAAAGATTAGGGTTAGGGTTAGGGTTAGTGTTAGGGTAAGTATAAGGGTTAGGGTTAGGGTAAGGGTTATGGTTAGGGTTAGGGTTAGGGTTAGGGGAAGTGTTAGGGTTAGGGTTACGGTTAGGGTTAGGTTTAGGGTTAGAGTAAGGGCAAGGGTTGGGGGTAGGGGTAGGGTTCGGTTTAGGGTTAGGGTTAGCGTAAGGGTTAGGGTTAGGCTTAGGGTTACGGTTTGGTTTAGGGTTAGGTTTAGGGTTAGGGTAAGGGTAAGTGTTAGGGTTAGGGTTAGGGTAAGTGAAAGTGTTAGGGTTAAGTTTAGGTTTAGGGTTAGGGTTAGGGTAAGGGTAAGTGTTAGCGTTAGGGTTAGGGTTAGGGTAAGTGAGAGGGTTAGGGTTAGGTTTAGGTTTCGGATTAGAGTTAGGTTTAGTTTTAGGGTAAGGGTAAGGGTTTAGGTTAGGTTTAGGGTTAATTTTAGGTTTTTTGTAAGGGTAAGGGTTAGAGTTAGGGGTTAGGGTTAGTGTTAGGGTTAGGTTTAGGGTTAGGGTTTGTGTTAGGGTTACGTTTAGGGTTAGGGTAAGGGTAAGTGTTAGGTTTAGGATTAGGTGTTAGGGTTAAGTTTTGGGTTAAGTTTAGGGTTAGGGTTAGGGTTAGGGTTAGTTTAAGGGTAAGGTTTGGGTTAGGGTTAAGGTAAGTGTATGGGTTAGTGTTAGGGTTAGGTTAGGGTAAGGGTAAGGTTTAGGTTTAGGGTTAGGGTTAGGTTTAGGGTTATGGTTAGGGAAAGGGTAAGGGTTAAGGTTAGGTTTAGGGTTATGTTTAGTGGTAGGGTTAGGGTTAGGGTTAGGGTAAGTGTATGGGTTAGGGTTAGGATTAGGGTTCAGGTTAGGGTTAGGGTTAGTGTAAGGGTAAATGTTAGGGTTAGGGTAAGTTTTAGGGTTAGGGTTAGGGTTCGGTATAGGGTTAGGGTTAGGGTTAGGGTTAGGGTTAGGTTAAGGGTAAGGTTTAGGTTTAGGGTTAGGGTTAGGTTTAGGGTTATGGTTAGGGAAAAGGTTAATGGTTAGGGTTGGGTTTAGGGTTATGTTTAGTGGTAGGGTTAGGGTTAGGGTTAGGGTAAGTTTATGGGTTAGGGTTAGGGTTAGGGTTAAGGTTAGGGTTAGGGTTAGGGTAAGGGTAAATGTTAGGGTTAGGGTAAGTTTTAGGGTTAGAGTTAGGGTTCGGTATAGGGTTAGGGTTAGGGTTCGGTATAGGGTTAGGGTTAGGTTTAGGGTTAGGGTAAGTTTTAGGGTTAGGGTTAGGGTTAGGGTTAGGTTTCGGTATAGTGTTAGGGTTAGGTTTAGGGTTAGGGTTAAGGTTAGGGTTAGGGTTAGGGTTAGGGTAACTGTTAGGGTAAGGGTAGGGGAAGGGTTACGGTTAGGGTTAGGTTAAGGGCAGGTTAGGGTTAGGATTAGGGTAAGTGTAAGGGTTAGGGTTACGGTTAGGGTTAAGGTTAGGGTTATGGTTAGGGTAAGGGTAAAGGTTAGGGTTCGGGTTAGGGTGCGGGTTGGGGTTTGGGTTAGGGTTAGGTTTAGGGTTAGGTTTAGGGTTAGGGTAAGGGTTAGGGTTAGGGTTTGGGTTAGGGTAATGGTAAAGGTTAGGGTTAGGGTTACTGTTAGGGTAAGGGTAAGGGTTAGGGTTAAGGTTAGGTTTAGGTTTAGGGTTAGGGTTAGGGTTATGGTAAGGGTAAGGGTTAAGTTTAGGGTTAGGGTTAGGTTTAAGGTTAAGTTTAGGATTAGGGTAATGGTAAGGTTATGGTTAGGGGTAGGGTTATTCTTAGAGTAAGGGTAAGGGTGAGGGTTAGGTTTAGGGTTAGGGTTAGCGTTAGGGTTAGGATAAGGGTAAGGGTTAGGGTTAGGGTTAGGTGTTAGGGTTACATTTAGCGTTAAGTAAGGGTTAGGGTTACGGTTAGGTTTTTGGTTAGGGTAAGGGTTAGGGTTCGGTTTATTTTTAGGGTTAGGGTTAGGGTAAGGGTAAGTGTAAGGGTTAGGTTTAGGGTTAGGGTAAGTGAAAGGGTTAGGGTTAGGTGTAGGTTTCGGGTTAGAGTTAGGTTTAGTTTTAGGGTAAGGGTAAGGGTTTAGGTTAGGTTTAGGGTTAAGTTTAGGTTTTGGTAAGGGTAAGGGTTAGAGTTAGGGGTTAGGGTTAGTGTTAGGGTTAGGTTTAGGGTTAGTGTTTGTGTTAGGGTTACATTTAGGGTTAGGGTAAGGGTAAGTGTTAGGTTTAGGATTAGGTGTTAGGGTTAAGTTTTGGGTTAAGTTTAGGGTTAGGGTTAGGGTTAGGGTTAGTTTAAGGGTAAGGTTTTGGATTAGGTTTAAGGTAAGTGTATGGGTTAGTGTTAGGGTTAGGGTTAGGGTAAGGGTAAGGTTTAGGTTTAGGGTTAGGGTTAGGTTTAGGGTTATGATTAGGGAAAGGGTAAGGGTTAGGGTTAGGTTTAGGGTTATGTTTAGTGGTAGGGTTAGGGTTAGGGTTAGGGTAAGTGTATGGGTTAGGGTTAGGGTTAGGTTTCAGGTTAGTGTTAGGGTTAGGGTAAGTGTAAATGTAAGGGTTAGGGTAAGTTTTAGGGTTAGGGTTAGGGTTCGGTATAGGGTTAGGGTTAGGGTTAGGGTAAGGGTAAGGTTTATGTTTAGGGTTAGGGTTAGGTTTAGGGTTCTGGTTAGGGAAAGGGTTAGTGTTAGGGTTAGGGTTAGGGTTATGTTTAGTGGTAGGGTTAGGGTTAGGGTTAGGGTAAGTGTATGGGTTAGGGTTAGGGTTAGGGTTAAGGTTAGGGTTAGGGTTAGGGTAAGGGTAAATGTTAGGGTTAGGGTAAGTTTTAGGGTTAGGGTTAGGGTTCGGTATAGGGTTAGGGTTAGGTTTAGGGTTAGGGTAAGTTTTACGGTGAGGGTTAGGCTTAGGGTTAGGTTTCGGTATAGTGTTAGGGTTAGGTTTAGTGTTAGGGTTAAGGTAAGGGTAAAGTTTAGGGTTAGGGTTACTATTAGGGTAAGGGTAGGGACAGGGTTAGGGTTAGGGTTAGGGTTAGGTTAAGGGCAGGGTTAGGGTTAGGATTAGGGTAAGTGTAAGGGTTAGGGTTACGGTTAGGGTTATGGTTAGGGTTATGGTTAGGGTAAGGGTAAAGGTTAGGGTTCGGGTTAGGGTTTGGCTTGGGGTTTGGGTTAGGGTTAGGTTTAGGGTTAGGTTTAGGGTAAGGGTAAATGTTAGGGTTAGGGTAAGTTTTAGGGTTAGGGTTAGGGTTCGGAATAGGGTTAGGGTTAGGTTTAGGGTTAGGGTAAGTTTTAGGGTTAGGGTTAGGCTTAGGGTTAGGTTTCGGTATAGTGTTAGGGTTAGGTTTAGGGTTAGGATTAAGGTAAGGGTAAAGTTTAGAGTTAGGGTTACTGTTAGGGTAAGGGTAAGGGTTAGGATTAGGGTTAGGTTTAGGTTTAGGGTTAGGGTTAGGGTTAAGGTTAAGGTTAGGATTAGGGTAAGGGTAAGGGTATGGTTAGGGGTAGGGTTAGGCTTAGGGTAAGATTAAGGGTGAGGGTTAGGTTTAGGGTTAGGGTTAGGGTTAGGGTTAGGATAAGGGTAAGGGTTAGGTTTAGGGTTAGGTGTTAGGGTTAGATTTAGCGTTAAGTAAGGGTTAGGGTTACGGTTAGGTTTTTGGTTAGGGTAAGGGTTAGGGTTCGGTTTATTTTTAGGGTTAGGGTTAGGGTAAAGGTAAGGGTTAGGGTTAGGGTTAGGGTTAGGTTTAGGGTTACGGTTAGGGTAAGGGTTAGGTTTAGGGTTACGGAAAGGGTAAAATTTAGCGTTAGGGTTAGGGTTAGTTTCAGGGTAAGGGTAAAGGGTTAGGGTTAGAGTTAGGGTTAGGTTTAGAGTTAGGGTTAGGTTTAGGGTTAGGGTTAGGTTTAGGGTAAGGGTTGGGGTTAGGGTTAGGGTAAGGGTAAAGGCTAGGGCAAAGGTTAGGGTTAGGGTGAGTGTATGGGTAAGGGTTAGGGTTAGGGTTAGGTTTAGGTTTAGGATTAGTGTTAGGGTTAGGGTTAGAGTAAGTGTAAGGGTTAGGGTTAGGGTTTGGGTTAGGGTTAGGGTTAAGGTTATTGTTGGGGTTATGGTAACGGTCAGGGTAGGATTAGGGTTAGGGCTAGGGTTAGGGGAAGGGTCTTTGTTAGGGTTAGGTGAGGTTTAGGGTTAGGGTTAGCATTAGGGTTAGGATAACGTTAAGTGTTAGGGTTAGGGATAGGGTTAGGGTTAAGGTAAGGTGTTATGTTTAGGGTTAGGGAAAGGGTTAGGGTAAGATTTAGGATTAGGTTTAGGGTTAGGGTTCGGTTTAGGGTAAGGGTTAGGTTTAGGGTTAGGGTTTGGGTTAGGGTGAGGGTAAGGGTAAAGGTTAGGTTTAGGGTTACTGTTAGGGTAAGGGTAAGGGCTGCGTTTGGTTTAGGGTTAGGTTTAGGGGTAGGGTTAGTGTTAGGGTTAGGATAAGGGTAAGGGTTAGGGTTAGGGTTAGGTGTTAGGGTTAGGGTTATGGTTAGGTTTAGGGGTAGTGTTAGGGTTAGGATTAGGATAAGGGTAAGGGTTAGGGTTAGGGTTGGGGTTATTTATAGGGTTAGGGTTAGGGTAAGGGTAAGGTTTAGGGTTAAGGTTAGGGTTAGGCTTATGGTTAGGATTAGGGTTAGGCTTAGGGTAAGTGTAAAGGTTAGGGTTAGGGTTAGGGATAAGGTAAGGGTTGGGTTTAGGGTAAGGTTAAAGGTTAGGGTTAGGGTTAGGGTTAGGGTAAGAGTTAAGTTTAGGGTTATTTTTAGAGTTAGGCTTATTGTAAGGGTAAGTGTTAGGGTTAGGGTTAGGGTTAGGTTTAGCTTTAGGGTTAGGGTAAGCGTTAGGGTTAGGGTAAGCGTAAAGGTTAGGGTTAGGTTTAGGGTTAGGGTTAGGGTTAGAGTAAGGGTAAGGGTTAGTGTTAGAGTTACGGTTAGTGTTAGCATAAAGGTTAGGGTTAGGGTAAGTGTTAGGGTTAGGGTTAGGGTAAGAGTTAGTGTTAGGGGTAGGGTAAAGGTAAAGGTTAGGGTTAGGGTTAGGGCTAGGGTTAGGGTAAGGGTAAGGGTTACGGTTAGGGTTAGGTTCATGTTTAGGATTAGGGTTAGGGTTAGGTTTAGGGTAAGGGTAAGGTTTAGGGTTAGGATTAGGGTTATGGTTCGGGTTAAGTTTCGGGTTAGGGTTATGGTAAGGGTAAGTGTAGTGTTAGGGGTAGGGTTAGGGTTATGGTAAGGATAAGGGTTAGGGTTAGGGTCAGGGATAGGCTTAGGGTTAGGTTTAGGGTTAGGGTAAGGGTAAGTGTTATGGTTAGGGTTAGGGTAAGGGTAAGGGTTAGGGTTAGGGTCAGTGATAGGGTTAGCGTTAGGTTTAGGGTGGGGGAAGGGTAAGTGTTAGGGTTAGGGTTAGGGTTAGGGTTAAGGTTAGGGTTAGTGATAGGGTAAGGGTAAGGGTTAGGGTTAGGGTTAGGGTTAGGGGTTAGCGTTTGGGTTAGGGTAAGGGTTAGGGTTAGGGTAAGGTTTAGGGTTAGGTTTAGTGTTAGGGTTAGGGTAAGGGTTAGGGTTAGGGTTAGGGTAAGGTTTAGAGTTAGAGTAAGGTTAAGCGTTAGGGTTAGGGTTAGGGTAAGTTATGGGATTAGGCTTAAGGTTACGTTTAGTGTTAGGGTTAGGGAAAGGATAAGGTTTAGGGTTAGGGTTAGGGTTAGGGTTTGGTTTAGGGTTAGGATTAGGGTTAGGGTAAGGGTAAGGGTTAGGGTTAGGGTAAGGTTAAGGGTTAGGGTTAGGGTTAGGTTTAGGGTTAGGGTTAGGTGTTAGGGGTTAGGGTTAGGGTTGGGGTTAGGGTTAGGGTTTGGGTTAGGGTTAGGTTTAGGTTTAGGGTAAGAGTAAGGGTTATGGTTAGGGTAATGTTAAGGGTTAGGGTTAGGGTTAGGTGTAGGGTTAGGGTTAGGTTTGGGGTTAGGGTTAGGTTTAGGGTTAGGGTTAGGGTAAGGATAAGGGTTAGGGTTAGGGTAAGGTTAAGGTTAGAGTTAGGGTTAGGGTTAGGTTTAGGGTTAGGGTTAGGGTTAGGGTTAGGGTAAGGTTAAGGTTAAGTTTAGGGTTAGGGTTAGGTTTAGGGATAGGGTTAGGGGTTAGGGGTTAGGGTTAGGGTTAGGGTTGGGGTTAGGGTTAAGGTAAGGGTAATTGTTACGGTTAGGGTTCGGGTTATGGTAATGGTTAGGGTTAGTGTAATTGCTAGGGATAAGTTTAGGGTTAAGGGTAGGGTTAGGGTTAGGGGTAGGGTTAGGGTTATGGTAAGGGTAAGGGTTAGGTTTAGTCTTAGGGTTAGTGTTAGGGTTAGGGTTAGGGTAGTTTAAGGGTTACGGTTAGGGTTAGGGTTAAGGTTAGGGTTAGGGTTAGGGTTAGGTTTAGGGTAAGGGTATAGTTTAGGTTTAGGTTTAGGCTGAGGGTTAGGGTTAGGGTAAGTGTAAGGATTAGGGTTAGGGTTAGGGTTAGGTTTAGGGGTAGGGTTAGGGTTAGGGTTAGGGTTAGGGTAAGGGAAAGGGTTAGGGTTAGGGTTAGGGTTAGGTTTTGGGTTAGGGTTAGGGTTAGGGTAAAGGTTAGTGTTAGGGTTAGGGTTAGGGTAAGGGTAAAGTTTAGGGTTAGGGTTAGAGTTAGGGTAAGGGTTAGGGTTAGGGTTAGGGTTAGTGTTCGCTTTAGGGTTAGGGTTAGGGTAAGGGTTAGGATTAGGATTAGGGTTAGGTTTATAGTTTGGTTTAGGGTTAGGGTAAGAGTATGGGTTAGGGTTAGGTTTAGGGTAAGGGTAAAGGTTAGGGTTAGGGTTACTGTTAGGGTAAGGGTAAGGGTAAGGGTTAGGGTTAGGTTTAGGGTTAGGGTTAGGGTTAGGGTAAGGGTAAGGTTTAGGGTTAGGGTTAGGGTTAGGGTAAGTGAAAGGGTTAGGGTTAAGTTTAGGTTTAGGGTTCTGGTTATGTTAAGGGTAAGGGGTAGGTTAGGGTTAGGGTTAGGGTTAGGGTAAGGGTTAGGGTTTGGTTAGGGTTAGGGGTTAGGGTTAGTGTTAGCATAAGGGTTAGGGTTATGGTTAGGGTTAGGGTTAGGGTAAGGAGAAGGTTTACACTTAGGGTTAGGGTTAGGTTTAGGTTTAGGGTTAGGGTAAGGGTTAGGGTAGGGTTAGGGTTAGGGTTAGGTTTAGGGTTAGGGTAAGAGTAAGTGTTAGGGTAAGGGTTAGGGTTAGGGTTAGTGTTAGGGGTCAGGGTTAGTGTTAGTGTAAGTGTTAGTGTTAGGGTTACGGTTAGCTTTAGGGTTAGAGTAAGGGTAAGTGTTAGGGTTAGGGTTAGGGTTAGGGTAAAGGTAAAGATTAGGGTAAGGGTTAGGGTTAGGGTTAGGGTTTGGGTTAGGGTTAGGTTTAGGGTTAGGGTAAGAGTAAGTGTTATGGTTAGGGTAACGTTAAGGGTTAGGGTTAGGGTTAGGTGTAGGGTTAGGGTTAGGTTTGGGGTTAGGGTTAGGGTTAGGGTTAGGGTTAGGGTAAGGTTAAGGTTTAGGTTTAGGGTTAGGGTTAGGTTTAGGGATAGGGTTAGGGGTTAGGGGTTAGGGTTAGGGTTAGGGTTGGGGTTAGGGTTAAGGTAAGGGTAATTGTTACGGTTAGGGTTCAGGTTATGGTAATGGTTAGGGTTAGTGTTATTGCTAGGGATAAGTTTAGGGTTAAGGGTAGGGTTAGGGTTAGGGGTAGGGTTAGGGTTATGGTAAGGGTAAGGGTTAGGTTTAGTCTTAGGGTTAGTGTTAGGGTTAGGGTTAGGGTAGTTTAAGGGTTAGGGTTAGGGTTAGGGTTAAGGTTAGGGTTAGGGTTAGGGTTAGGTTTAGGGTAAGGGTATAGTTTAGGTTTAGGTTTAGGCTGAGGGTTAGGGTTAGGGTAAGTGTAAGGATTAGGGTTAGGGTTAGGGTTAGGTTTAGGGGTAGGGTTAGGGTTAGGGTTAGGGTTAGGGTAAGGGAAAGGGTTAGGGTTAGGGTTAGGGTTAGGTTTTGGGTTAGGGTTAGGGTTAGGGTAAGGGTTAGTGTTAGGGTTAGGGTTAGGGTAAGGGTAAAGTTTAGGGTTAGGGTTAGAGTTAGGGTAAGGGTTAGGGTTAGGGTTAGGGTTAGTGTTCGCTTTAGGGTTAGGGTTAGGGTAAGGGTTAGGATTAGGATTAGGGTTAGGTTTATAGTTTGGTTTAGGGTTAGGGTAAGAGTATGGGTTAGGGTTAGGTTTAGGGTAAGGGTAAAGTTTAGGGTTAGGGTTACTGTTAGGGTAAGGGTAAGGGTAAGGGTTAGGGTTAGGTTTAGGGTTAGGGTTAGGGTTAGGGTAAGGGTAAGGGTTAGGGTTAAGGTTAGGGTTAGGGTAAGTGAAAGGGTTAGGGTTAAGTTTAGGTTTAGGGTTCTGGTTATGTTAAGGGTAAGGGGTAGGTTAGGGTTAGGGTTAGGGTTAGGGTAAGGGTTAGGGTTTGGTTAGGGTTAGGGGTTAGGGTTAGTGTTAGCATAAGGGTTAGGGTTATGGTTAGGGTTAGGGTTAGGGTAAGGAGAAGGTTTACACTTAGGGTTAGGGTTAGGTTTAGGTTTACGGTTAGGGTAAGGGTTAGGGTAGGGTTAGGGTTAGGGTTAGGTTTAGGGTTAGGGAAAGAGTAAGTGTTAGGGTAAGGGTTAGGGTTAGGGTTAGTGTTAGGGGTCAGGGTTAGTATTAGTGTAAGTGTTAGTGTTAGGGTTACGGTTAGCTTTAGGGTTAGAGTAAGGGTAAGTGTTAGGGTTAGGGTTAGGGTTAGGGTAAAGGTAAAGATTAGGGTTAGGGTTAGGGTTAGGGTAAGGATAAGGGTTAGGGTTAGGGTTAGGGTAAGGGTTATGGTTATGGTTATGGTTAGGGTTAAAGTAAGGGCAAGGGTTAGGGGTAGGTTTAGGGTTCGGTTTAGGGTTAGGGTTAGGGTTAGGGTAAGGGTTAGGGTTAGGCTTAGGGTTACGGTTTGGTTTAGGGTTAGGTGTAGGGATAGGGCAAGGGTAAGTGGTATGGTTAGGGTTAGGTTTAGGGTAAGTGAAAGGGTTAGCGTTAAGTTTAGGTTTAAGTTTAGGGTTAGGGTAAGGGTAAGGGGTAAGGTTAGGGTTAGGTTTAGGGTTCGGGTTAGAGTTAGGTTTATTTTTAGGGTAATGGTAAGG
Organism: Megascapheus bottae; assembly: GCA_024803745.1. NCBI lineage: Eukaryota > Metazoa > Chordata > Mammalia > Rodentia > Geomyidae > Megascapheus > Megascapheus bottae. Next base: position 274,975 of record JANJXV010000414.1, read on the forward strand.
GTTTAGTTTAGGTTTAGGGTTAAGTTTAGGTTTTGGGTAAGGGTAAGGGTTAGGGTTAGGTGTTAGGGTTAAGTTTAGGGTTAAGGTTAGGGTTAGGGTTAGGGTCAGGGTAAGGATTAGGGTTAGTGTTAGGGTTAGGGTTAGGTTTAGGGTAAGGGTTAGGGTTAGGGTTAGGGAAAGGGTAAGGGTTAGGGTTAGGGTTTGGGTAAGGTTTAGGGTTAGGTTTAGGGTTGGGTTTAGGTTAAGGGTAAAGTTTAGGTTTAGGGTTAGGGTTAGGGTAAGGCTTAGGGTTACGGTTAGGGTTAGGGTAAGGGTAAGGATTAGGGTTAGGGGTTAGGGTTAGGGTTAGGTTTAGGGTTAGAGTAAGGGTTAGGGTTAGTGTTAGGGTTAGGGTTAGGGCTAAGGTTAGGGTTAGTGTTAGGGTTAGGGTTAGGGTTAGGGTAAGGTTTAGGGTTAGTTTTCGGGTTAGGTTTAGGGTTAGGGTTAGGGTAAGGGTAAGGGTAAGGCGTAGGGTTAGGGTTAGGGTTAGGGTTAAGGTTTGGGATAGGTTAGGTTTAGCTTTCGGGTTATGTTTAGGGAAAGGGTAAGGGTTACGGTAAGGTTTAGGGTTAGGGTTAAGGTTAGGGTTAGGGTTATATTAAGGGTAGAGTTTAGGGTTAGTGTTAGGGTACGGGTTAGGGTTAGGGTTAGGTTTAGGGTTAGTTTAAGGGTAAGGTTTAGGGTTAGGGTAAGGGTAAGGAATAGGTTTAGTGTTAGGATTAGGGTAACGGTAAGGGTTAGTGTTAGGGTTAGGGTTAGGGGAAGGATAAGGTTTAGGTTTAGGGTTAGGGTTAGGTTTAGGGTTATGGTTAGGGAAAGGATAAGGGTTAGGGTAAGGTTTAGAGTTAGGGTTAAGGTTAGGGTTAGAATTAGAATAAGGGTAAAGTTTAAGGTTAGGGATAGGGTTAGGGTAAGGTTTGGGGTTAGGGTTAGGGTTAGGGTTCGGTTTAGGGTTAGGGTTAGGTTTAGGGTTAGGGTTTGGGTTAGGGTTAGGGTAAGGGTAAAGTTAGGGTTATGGTTACTGTTAGGGTAAGGGTAAGGGTTAGGGTTTGGGTTAGGGTTAGGTTTAGGGTTAGGGTTAGGGTAAGGGTCAAGGTTAGGGTTAGGTTTAGGGTAAGGGGTAAGGTGAGTGTTAAGGTTACTGTTAGGGTAAGGGTTAGGGTTAGGGTTAGGGTTAGGTTTAGGGTTAGGGTTAGGGTTAGGGTTAGGTAAAGGGTTAGGTTTAGGGTTAGGTTTTGGGTTAGGGTAAGGGTTAGGGTTAGGGTTAGGGTTAGATTTAGGGTTAGGGTTAGTGTTAGGGTTAGGGTAAGAGTAAGGGTTAGGGTTAGGGTTATGGTTAAGGTTAGTGTTAGGGTTAGGGTAAGGGTAAGGGTAGGTTTAGGGGTAGGGTTAGGCTTATGGTAAGGGTAAGGATTAGAATTAGGGTTAGGGTTAGGGTTTGGGTTAGGGTTAGGTTTAGGGTTAGGGTAAGGGTAACTGTTAGGGTTAGGGTTAGTGTTAGGGTTAGGGTTAAGGTTAGGGTTAGGGTTAGGATAAGGTTAAGGGTTAGGGTTAGGGTTAGGGTTAGGTGTTAGGTGTTAGGTTTAGGGTTAGGGTTAGGGTTAGGTAAAGGTTAGGGTTACGGTTAGGTTTAGGGTTAGGGTAAGGGTTAGGGTAGGGGTTATTTTTAGGGTTAGGGTTAGGGTAGGGGTAAGGGTTAGGGTTAGGATTATTGTTAGGGTTACGGTTAGGGCAAGGGTAAAGGTTAGGTTTAGGGTTAGGGTTAGGGTAAGTGTTAGGGTTAGGGTTAGGGATAGGTTTAGGGTTATGTTTAGGGTAAGGTTTAGGGTTAAGGTTAGGGTTAGGGTAAGGGTAAAGTTTAGGGTTAGGGTTACTGTTAGGGTAAGGGTAAGGTTTAGGGTTAGGGTTAGATTTAGGGTTAGGGTTAGTGTTAGGGTTAGAGTAAGCCTAAGGGTTAGGGTTAGGGTTAGGGTTAGGATTAAGTTTAGGGTTTGTGTTAGGGTAAGGGTAAGGGTAGGTTTAGGGGTAGGGTTAGGCTTATGGTAAGGGTAAGGATTAGGATTAGGGTTAGCGTTAGGGTTTCGGTTAGGGTTAGGTTTAGGGTTAGGTTAAGGGTAACTGTCAGGGTTAGGGTTAGTGTTAGGGTTAGGGTTAAGGTTAGGTTTAGGGTTAGGATAAGGGTAAGGGTTAGGGTTAGGGTTAGAGTTAGGTGTTAGGTTTAGGGTTAGGGGTAGGTAAGGGTTAGGGTTACGGTTAGGTTTAGGGTTAGGGTAAGGGTTAGGGTAGGTGTTATTTTTAGGGTTAGGGTTAGGGTAGGGGTAAGGGTTAGGGTTAGGGTTAGGTTTAGGGTCAGGTTTACGGTATGGGTTACCGTTAGGGTTAGGGTAATGGTAAAGGTTAGGGTTAGGGTTAGGGTTAGGTTTAGGGTAAGGGTAAGGGTTAGGGTTAGAGTTAGGGTTAGGGATAGCGTAAGGGTTAGAGTTAGGGTTAGTGTTAGGTTTAGGGTTAGAGTTAGGGTAAGGGTAAAGGTTACGGTTAGAGTTAGGGTTAGGGTTAGGGGAAGGGTAAGGTTTAGGTTTAGGGTTAGAGTTAGGTTTAGGGTTATGGTTAGGGAAAGGATAAGGGTTAGGGTAAGGTTTAGGGTTAGGGTTAAGTTTAGGGTTAGGATTAGGGTAAGGGTAAAGTATAGGGTTAGGGATAGGGTTAGCTTTAGGTTTTGGGTTAGGGTTAGGGTAAGGGTAAAGTTATGGTTAGGGTTACTGTTAGGGTAAGGGTAAGGGTTAGGGTTTGGGTTATGGTTAGGTTTAGGGTTAGGGTTAGGGTAAGGGTCAGGGTTAGGGTTAGGGTTAGGGTAAGGGTAAAGGTTACGGTTAAGGTTACTGTTGGGGTAAGGTTAAGGGTTAGGGTTAGGGTTAGGGTTAGGTTTAGTGAAAGGGTTTGGTTTAGGGTTAGGGTTTGGGTTAGGGTAAGGGTTAGGGTTAGGGTTAGGTTTAGAGTTAGAGTAAGGGTAAGGGTTAGGGTTAGGGGTAGGGTTCGGTTTAAGGTTAGGGTTAGGGTTAGGGTTAGGGTTAGGGGCAGGGTTAGGATTAGGGTTAAGGTTAGGGTTAAGTTTAGGGTTAGGGTAAGGGTAAGGGTAAGGGTTAGGGTTAGGGTACGGGTTAGGGTAAAGTTTAGGGTTAGGGTTAGGGTACGGGTTAGGTTTAGGGTTAGTTTAAGGGTAAGGTTTAGGGTTAGGGTAAGGGTAAGGAATAGGTTTAGTGTTAGGATTAGGGTAAGGGTAAGGGTTAGTGTTAGGGTTAGGGTTAGGGGAAGGGTAAGGTTTAGGTTTAGGGTTAGGGTTAGGTTTAGGATTATGGTTAGGGAAAGGATAAGGGTTAGGTTAAGGTTTAGAGTTAGGGTTAAGGTTAGGGTTAGAATTAGAATGAGGGTAAAGTTTAAGGTTAGGGATAGGGTTAGGGTAAGGTTTGGGGTTAGGGTTAGGGTTAGGGTTCGGTTTAGGGTTAGGGTTAGGTTTAGGGTTAGGGTTTGGTTTAGGGTTAGGGTAAGGGTAAAGTTAGGGTTATGGTTACTGTTAGGGTAAGGGTAAGGGTTAGGGTTTGGGTTAGGGTTAGGTTTAGGGTTAGGGTTAGGGTAAGGGTCAGGGTTAGGGTTAGGTTTAGGGTAAGGGGTAAGGTTAGTGTTAAGGTTACTGTTAGGGTAACGGTTAGGGTTAGGTTTAGGGTTAGGTTTAGGGTTAGGGTTTGGGTTAGGGTAAGGGTTAGGGTTAGGGTTAGGTTTAGGGTAAGGGGTAAGGTTAGTGTTAAGGTTACTGTTAGGGTTAGGGTTAGGTTTAGGGTAAGGGGTAAGGTTAGTGTTAAGGTTACTGTTAGGGTAAGGGTAAGGGCTGGGTTAGGGTTATGGTTAGGTTTAGGGGTAGTGTTAGTGTTAGGGTTAGGGTAAGTGTAAGGGTTGGGGTTAGGGTTAGGGTTAAGGTTAGGGTTAGGGGTAGGGTAAGGGTAAAAGTTAGGGTTAGGGTTAGGGTAACGGTTAGGGTTAGGGTTATGGTTAAGTTTAGGGTAGGATTAGGGTTAGGTTTAGGGTTAGGGTTAGGGTAAGAGTTAGGGTTATGGTTAGGGTTAGGGTAAGGTTAAAGATTAGGGTTAGGGTTACTGTTAGGGTAAGGGTAAGGGTTAGGTTTAGGGTTAGGTTTAGGTATAGGGTTAGGGTTAGGGTTAGGGTTAGGTTTAAGTTTAGGGTTAGGGTTAGACTAAGGGTAAGTGTAGGGTTAGGGGTAGGGTTAGGCTTAGGGTAAGGGTAAGGGTTAGGGATAGGGTTAGGTTTAGGGCTTGAGTTAGGGTTAGGTTTAGGGTTAGGGTAAGGGTAAGTGTTAGGGTGAGGGCTAGGGTTAGGTTTAGGGTTAAGTTTAGGGTTAGGATTAGGATAAGGGTAAGGGTTAGGGTTAGGGTTAGGGTTAGGTGTTAGGGTTAGGGTTAGGGTTAGGGTTAGGGTTAGGTTTAGGGATAGGGTTAGGGTTAGGTTTAGGGTAAGGATTAGGGTTAAGGTTAGGGTAAGGTTAAATGTTAGGGTTAGGGTTAGGGTTAGTGTAATGGTAATGGTTAGGGTTAGGGTTAGGATTAGGGTTAGGGTTAGGTTTAGGATACGGGTAAAGGTTAGGGTTAGGGTTTGGGTTAGGTTTGGGGTTAAGGTTAGGGTTAGGGTTATGGTAAGGGTAAGGGTAGTGTTAGGGGTAGGATTAGGGTCAGGGTAAGTGTAAGCTTTAGGGTTAGGTCAGGGTTAGGTTTAGGGTTAGCTTTACGGTTTGGGTAAGAGTAAGTGTTAGGGTTAGGGTTAGGGTTAGGGTAAGGGTAAGGATTAGGGTTAGTGTTAGGGTTAGGTTTAGGGTAAGGGTTAGGGTTAGGGTTAGGGTTAGGGTTAGGATTATGGTAAGGGTAAAGTATAGGTTTAGAGATAGGGTTAGCGTTAGGGTTAGGGTTAGGGTTAGGGTAAG
>JANJXV010000414.1:287500-290000 GCA_024803745.1 Megascapheus bottae
TGTTAGGGTAAAGGTAAGGGTTAGGTTTAGAGTTAGGTTTAGGGTTAGGGTTAGGGTTAGGGTTAGGGTAAGGGTAAGGGTTAGGGTTAGGGTTAAGGTTAGGGTTATGGTTAGGCTAAGGGTAAGTGTAGGGTTAGGGGTAGGGTTAGGCTTAGGGTAAGGGTAAGGGTTAGGGTTAGGGTTAGGGTTTGAGTTAGGGTTAGGTTTAGGGTTATGGTAAGCGTACGTGTTAGGGTGAGGGTTAGGGTTAGGGTTAGGGTTAAGTTTAGGGTTAGGGTTAGGATAAGGGTAAGGATTAGGGTTAGGGTTAGGGTTAGGTGTTAGGGTTAGGGTTAGGGTTCGCGTAAGGGTTAGGAATAGGCTTAGGTTTAGATTTAGGTAAGGGTTAGTTTTAGGGTTAGGGTAAGGGTAAAGGTTCGGGTTAGGGTTAGGGTTAGGGTTAGGGTTAGTGTAATGGTAAAGGTTAGGGTTAGGATTAGGGTTAGGTTTAGGTTTAGGATTAGGGTTAGGGTTAGGGTTAGGGTAAGGATAAGGGTTAGGGTTAGGGTTTGGGTTAGGTTTAGGGTTAAGGATAGGTTTATGGTTATGGTAAGGGTAAGGGTAGGGTTAGGGTTAGGGTTAGGGTTAGGGTAAGGGTAAGGGTAAGGTTTAGGGTTAGGTCAGGGGTAGGGTTAGGGTTAGCTTTAGTGTTATGGTAAGGGTAAGTGTTAGGGTTAGGCTTAGGGTTAGGGTAAGGGTAATGATTAGGGTTAGTGTTAGGGTTAGGTTTAGGGTAAGGGTTAGGGTTAGGGTTAGGGTTAGTTTAAAGGTAAGGTTTAGGGTTAGGGTTAAGGTAAGGGTAAGGGTTACTGTTAGGGGTAAGTTTAGGGTAAGGGTAAGGTTTAGAGTTAGGGTTAGGGTTAGGTTTACGGTTATATTTAGGGAAAGGGTAAGGGTTAGGGTTGGGGTTAGGGTTAGGGGTAGGTTTAGGGTTAGGTTTAGAGTAAGTGTAAGGGTTAGGGTTAGAGTGAAGGTTAAGGTTAGCGTTAGGGTTAGGGTTAGGGTAAGGAGAAGGTTTAGGGTTAGGGTTAGGGTTAGGGTTAAGGTTAGAGTTAAGGTTAGGGTTAGGGTAAGGGTTAGGTTTTGGGTTATGTGTAGGTTTAGGGTTAGGGTCAGGGTTAGGGTTAAGGTTAGGGTTAGGGTTTGGGTTAAGGTTATTGTTAGGCTTAGGGTAAGGGTTAGGGTTAGGGTTAGGGTTAGGGCTAGGGTAAGGGTTAGGATTAGGGTTAGGGTTTGAGTTAGGGTTAGGTTTAGGGTTAGGGTAAGGTTACGTGTTAGGGTGAGGGTTAGGGTTAGGGTTAGGGTAATGGTTAGGGTTAGAGTTAGGATAAGGGTAAGGGTTACGGTTGGGGTTAGGTTTAGGAGTTAGGGTTAGTGTTAGGGTTAGCGTAAGGGTTAGGAATAGGGTTAGGGTTAGATTTAGGGTAAGGGTTAGGTTTAGGGTTAGGGTAAGGGTAAATGTTAGGGTTAGGGTTAGGGTTAGGTTTAGGGTTAGGGTTACGGTAAGGGTTACGGTTAGCGTTAGGGTAAGGGTAAGGATTAGGGTTAGTGTTAGGGTAAGGAGAACGGTTAGGGTTAGGGTTAAGGTTACAGTTAAGGTTAGGGTTAGGGTAAGGGTTAGGGTTAGGGTTAGGGTTAAGGTTAGAGTTAAGGTTAGGGTTAGGGTAAGTGTTAGCGTTAGGGTTTGGGTTAGGGGTAGGTTTAGGGTTAGGGTCAGGGTGAGGGTTAAGGTTAGGGTTAGGGTTTGGGTTAAGGTTAGGGTTAGGGTTAGGGTAAGGGTTAGGGTTAGGGTTAGGGTTAGGGGTTAGGGTTAGGGTTAGGGCTAGGGTAAGGGTTAGGGTTAGGGTTAGGGTTTGAGTTAGGGTTAGGTTTAGGTTTAGGGTAAGGGTACGTGTAAGGGTGAGGGTTAGGATTAGGGTTACGGTTAAGGTTAGGGTTAGGGTTAGGATAGGGTAAGGGTTAGGGTTAGGGTTATGGTTAGGTGTTAGTGTTAGTGTTAGGGTTAGCGTAAGGGTTAGGAATAGGGTTAGGGTTAGATTTAGGGTAAGGGTTAGGTTTAGATTTAGGGTAAGTGTAAATGTTAGGGTTAGGGTTAGGGTTAGTGTAATGGTAATGTTTAGGGTTAGGGTTAGGTTTAGGTTTATGATTAGGGTTAGGGTTAGGGTTAGGGTTAGGGCAAGGGTAAGGGTTAGGGTTAGCGTTTGGGTTAGGGTTAGGGTTAAGGTTAGGTTTATGGTTATGATAAGGGTAAGGGTAGGGTTAGGAGTAGGGTTAGGGTTACGGTAAGGGTAAGGTTTAGGGTTAGGTCAGGGTTAGTGTTAGGGTTAGCTTTAGGGTTATGGTAAGTGTAAGTGTTAGAGTTAGGATTAGGGTTAGGGTTAGGGTTAGGGTAAGTATTAGGGTTAGTGTTAGGGTTAGGTTTAGGGTAAGGTTTCGGGTTAGGGTTAGGGTTAGTTTAAGG
>JANJXV010000414.1:295000-370000 GCA_024803745.1 Megascapheus bottae
AGGGTTAAGGTAAGGGTAAGGGTTTAGGTTAGGTTTAGGGTTAAGGTTAGGGTTTGGGTAAAGGTAAGGGTTAGGGTTAGGGGTTAGGGTTAGGGTTAGGGTTAGGTTTTGGGTTACGGTTTGTGTTAGGGTTACGTTTAGGGTTAGGGTAAGCGTAAGGGGTAGGGATAGGTTTAGGTTTAGGGTTAGGTTTAGGGTTAAGGTTAGGGTAAGGGTTAGGGTTAGGTTTAGGGTTAGGGTAAGTGTAAAGGTTAGGGTTAGGGTTAGGATTAGGATAAGTGTAAGGGTTAGGGCTAGGGTTAGGGTTAGGGTTAAGGTTAGGGTTAGGGTTAGGTAAGGGTAAAGGTTAGGGTTAGGGTTAGGGTTAGGGTAAGGGTTAGGGTTAGGGATAGGGTTAGGTTTAGGGTTAGGTTTAGGGTTAAGGTTAGGGTAAGGGTTAGGGTTAGGTTTAAGGTTAGGGTAAGTGTAAAGGTTAGGGTTAGGGTTAGGATTAGGGTAAGTGTAAGCGTTAGGGCTAGGGTTAGGTTAGGGTTATGGTTTGGGTTAGGGTTAGGTTTAGGTTTAGGGTTAGGGTAAGATTAAGGTTTAGAGTTAGGGTTAGGGTTAGGTTTAGGGTTAGGTTTAGGGCTAGGATTAGGGCAAGGGAAAGGGTTAGGGTTAGGATTGGGGTTAATGTTAGCGTTAGGGTAAGGGTAAGGTGTTAGGGTTAGGGTTAGGGTTAGCGTTAGGATTAGGGTAAATGTAAGGGTTAGGTTTAGGGTTAGGGTTAGGGTTAGGGTTTGGGTTATGGTTAGGTTTAGGGTTATGGTAAGTGTAAGGGTTAAGGTTAGGGTTAGGGTTAGGGTTAAGTTTAGGGTTAGGGTTAGGGTAAGGGTAAGGGTTAGGGTTGTGTTTAGGGGTAGGGTTAGGGTTAGGGTTACTTTTAGGGTTAGGATAAGGGTTAGGATTAGGGTAAGGGTTAGGGTAAGCGGAACGGTTAGGGCTAGGGTTAGGGTCAGGGTTAGGGTAAAGGTTAGGATTACGGTAAGGGTTACGTTTAGCGTTAGGGTTAGGGTTAGGGTTAGGGTTAGGGTTAGGGTTAAGGTAAGGGTAAGGGGTAGGGTTAGGGTTAAGGTTAGGGTTAGGGTAAGTTAAGGGTTAGAGTTAGTGTTAAGTTTAGGGTTAGGGTTAGGCTAAGGGTAAGTGTAGGTTTAGGGGTAGGGTTAGGCTTAGGTTAAGGGTAAGGGTTATGTTTAGGGTTAGGGTTAGGGTTGGAGTTAGCGTTACGTTTACGGTTAGGGTAAGGGTAAGTGTTAGCGTGAGGTTTAGGGTTAGGTTTAGGGTTAAGGTTAGGGTTAGGGTTAGGATAAGGGTAACGGTTAGGGCTAGGGTTAGGGTTAGGTTTAGGGTTAGGTTTTAGGGTTAGGGTTAGGGTTAGGGTTAGGTTAGGGTTAGGGTTAGGGTAAGGGTTAGGGTTATGGTTAGGGTAGGTGTAAAGGTTAGGGTTAGGGGTAGGGTTAGGTTTAGGGTAAGGGTAAGGGTTAGGGTTAGAGTTAGGGTTAGGGTTAGCGTAAGGGTTAGGGATAGGGTTAGGGTTAGGTTTAGGGTAAGGGTTAGGGTTAGGGTTAGGGTAAGTGTAAAGGTTATTGTTAGGGTAAGGGGTAGGGTTTGTGTAAGGGTAATGGTTAGGGTTAGGGTTAGGTTTAGGTTTAGGACTAGGGTAAGGGTTAGGGTTACGGTAAGGGTAAGGGTTAGGGTTAGGGTTAAGGTTATGGTTAGGGTTATGGTAAGGGTAAGGGTAGGGTTAGGGGTAGGGTTAGGGTTAGGGTAAGGGTAAGGTTTAGGATTAGGTCAGGGTTAGGGTTAGGGTTAGCTTTAGGGTTAGGGTAAGGGTAAAAGTTAGGGTTAGGGTTAGGGTTAGGGTTAGGGTTAGGGTAAGGGTAAGGATCAGGGTTAGTGTTAGGGTTAATTTTAGGGTAAGGGTTAGGGTTAGGGTTAGGGTTAGTTTAAGGGTAAGGTTTAGGGTTAGGGTTAGGGTTAGGGTAAGGGTAAAGGTTAGGGTTAGAGTTAGGGTTAGGGTAAGGTTAAGGGTAAGGATTAGGGTTAGGTTTCGGTTTAGGGTTAGGGTTAGGTTTAGGGATAGGGTTTGGGTTAGGGTTAGGGTAAGGGTAAAGTTAGGGTTAGGGTTACTGTTAGTGTAAGGGTAAGGGCTGGGTTAGGGTTAGGGTTAGGTTTAGGGTTAGGGTAGGGTAAGTGTAAGGGTTTGGGTTAGGTTTAGGGTAAAGGTTAGGCTTAGGGTTAGGGCAAGGGTAAAGCTTATGGTTAGGGTTAGGGTTAGGGTAAGGGTTAGGGTTAGGTTTAGGGATAGGTTTAGGGTTAGGGTTAGGGTTAGGGTAAGTGTTAGGGTTAGAGTTAGGGTTAGGTTAAGGGTAAAGGTTAGGGTTAGGGTTACAGTTAGGGTAAGGGTAAGGGTTAGGTTTAGGGTTAGGGTTAATTTTAGGGTTAGGGTTAGGACAAGAGTAAGGATTACGGTTAGGGTTAGGGTCAAGGTTAGGGTTAGGGTTAGGGTAAGGGTAAGTGTAGGTTTAGGGGTAGGGTTAGGCTTAGGGTAAGGGTAAGGTTTAGGGTTAGGTTTAGGTTTAGGGTTCGGTAAGTGTTAGCTTTAGGGTTAGGGTAAGGGTAAAGTTTAGGGTTTGGGTTTGGGTTAGGTTTATGGTAAGGGTAGGTTAGAGTTAGGGTTAGGGTTAGGTTTAGGGTAAGGTTTATTTTTAGGTTTAGGGTAAGGGTAAAGGTTAGGTTAGGGTTAGGGTTAGGGTAAGGGTAAGGGTAAGGGTTAGGGTTAGGGTTAGGTTTAGGGTTAGGTTTAGGGTTACGGTTAGGGTAAGAGTAAGGGTTAGGGTTAGGGTTTGGGTTAGGGTTAGGGTTAAGGTTAGGGTTAGGGCTATGGTAAGGGTAAGTGTAGGTTTAGGGGTAGGGTTAGGGTTAGGGTAAGGGTAAGGGTTAGGCTTAGGTCAGGGTTAGGGTTAGGGTTAGCATTAGGGTTATGGTAAGTGTAAGTGTTGGGTTAGGGTTACGGTTAGGGTTAGGGTTAAGGTTAAGGTTAGGGTTAGGGTAAGGGTTAGGGTTAGGGTTAGGGTTAGGGTTAGTTTAGGGTTAGGGGTTAGGCTTAGGTTTAGGGTAAGAGTTAGGGTTAGGTTTAGGGTTTGGGTTAGGGTAAGGGTTAGGGTAAGGTTTAGGGTTAGGGTTAGTGTTAGGATTCGGTTTATGTTAGGGTTATGTTAAGGATTATTGTTTGGGTTAGGGTTAGGGTAAGGGTAAAGGTTAGGTTTAGGGTTACTGTTAGGGTGAGGGTAAGGACTGGGTTAGGGTTAGGGTTAGGTTTAGGGGTAGGTTTAGGGGTAGGGTTAGGGTAAGTGTAAGGGTTAGGGTTAGGTTTAGGGTTAGGTTGAGGGTTAGGTTTAGGGTTAAGTTTAGGTTTAGTTTTAGGGTAAGGGTAAAGGTTAGGGTAGGGTTAGGGTTAGGGTTAGGGTAAGGGTAAGGGTAAGGGTTAGGGTTAGGGTTAGGTTTAGGGTTAGGTTTAGGGTTAAGTTTAGGGTTAGGGTTAGGTAAGGGTAAAGGTTATGGTTAGCGTTAGGGTTAGGGTAAGGTTTGGAGTTAGGGTTAGGTTTAGGGTTAGGTTTAGGCTTAGGGTTAGGGTTAGGGTTAGGGTAAGGGTAAGTGTTAGGGTTAGGGTTAGGGTCAGGGTTACGGTTAAATTTAGGGTTAGGGTTAGGGTAAGGGTAAGGGTTAGGGTTAGGGTTAGGGTAGGGGTTAGGATTAGGGTTAGGGTTAGGGTTATGTTTAGGGTGAGGTTTAGGGTAAGTGTTAGGGTTAGGGTTTGGGTTAGGTTTAGGGTTAGAGTAAGGGTAAGGGTTAGGGTTAGGGTTTTGGTTCGGTTTATGGTTAGGGTTAGGGTTAGGGTAAGAGTAAGGGTTAGGGTTAGGCTTAGGGTTAGGGTTAAGGTTAGGGTTAGGTTTAGGGTAAGGTTAAAATTTAGGGTTAATGTTAGTGTTAGGGTTAGGGTTATGTTTACGGTTAGGGTAAGGGTTAGGGTTGGGGTTATTTTTAGGGTTAGGTTTAGGGTAAGTGTAAGGGTTAGGGTTAGAGTTAGGGTTAGGTTTACGGTTAGGGTTAGTGTAAGGGTTAGGGTTAGGTTTAGGGTAAGGATAAAGGTTAGGGTTAGGGTTAGGGTTAGGTTAAGTTAATGATAAGGGTTAAGGTAAGAGTTAGGGTTAGGGTTAGCGTAAGGGTTAGGGATAGGGTTTGGGTTAGGTTTAGGGTAAGGGTTAGTGTTAGGTTTAGGGTAAGAGTAAAGTTTAGGGTTAGGGTTAGGGTTAGGGTAAGGTTAAGGGTTCGGGTTAGGGTTAGGTTAAGGTTTAGGTTTAGGGTTAGGTTAAGGGTAAGGGTTAGGGTTAAGGTTTTGGTTAGAGTTAGGTTTATGGTAAGGGTAAGTGTAGGGTTAGGGTTAGGGTTAGGGTTAGGGTAAGGGTAAGGTTTAGGGTTAGGTCAGGGTTAGGGTTAGGGTTAACTTTAGGGTTAGGGTACGGATTAGTGTTAGGGTTAGGGTTAGGGTTAGGGTTAAGGTTAGTGTTAGGGTTAGGGTAAGTGTAAGGGTTAGGGTTAGGTTTAGGGTTAGGGGTTAGTGTTAGGGTTAGAGTTAGGTAAGGTTTAGGGATGCGGTTAGGTTTAGGGTTAGGGTAAGGGTCAGGGTTGGGGTTATTTTTAGGGTTAGGGTCAGGGTTGGGGTAAGGGGTAGGGTTAGGGTTAGGGTTAGGTTTAGGTTTAGGGTTCGGGTAAGGGTTAGGGTTAGGGTTAGGGTAAGGGTAAAGTTTAGGGTTTGGGTTAGTGTTAGGTTTATGGTAAGGGTAAGGGTTAGGGTTAGGGTTAGGGTTAGGTTTAGGGTAAGGTTTAGGTTTAGGGTTAGGGTAAGGGTATTGGTTAGGGTATGGTTAGGGTTAGGGTAAGGGTAAGTGTAAGGGTTAGGGTTAGGGTTAGGTTTAGGGTTCGGTTTAGGGTTATGGTTAGGGTAAGGGTAAGGGTTAGGGTTAGGGTTTGGGTTAGGGTTAGGGTTAAGGTTAGGGTTAGGGCTATGGTAAGGGTAAGTGTAGGGTTAGGGGTAGGGTTAGGGTTAGAGTAAGGGTAAGGGTTAGGCTTAGGTCAGGGTTAGGGTTAGGGTTAGCTTTAGGGTTAAGGTTAAGGTTAGGGTTAGGGTAAGGGTAAGGGTTAGGGTTAGGGTTAGGTTTAGTTTAGGGTTAGGGGTTAGGCTTAGGTTTAGGTTAAGTGTTAGGGTTAGAGTTAGGGTTTGGGTTAGGGTAAGGTTTAGGGTAAGGTTTAGGGCTAGGGTTAGGGTTAGGATTCGGTTTATGTTAGGGTTATGTTAAGGATTATTGTTTGGGTTAGGGTTAGGATAAGGGTAAAGGTTAGGTTTAGGGTTACTGTTAGGGTAAGGGTAAGGACTGGGTTAGGGTTAGGATTAGGTTTAGGGGTAGGTTAAGGGGTAGGGTTAGGGTAAGTGTAAGGGTTAGGGTTAGGGTTAGGGTTAAGTTGGGGTTAGGTTTAGGGTAAGGGTAAAGGTTATGGTTAGCGTTAGGGTTAGGGTAAGGGTGGGGTTAGCGTTAGGGTTAGGGTTACCTTTAGGCTCAGGGTTAGGGTAAGGGTTAGGGTTAGGGTTAGGGTTAGGGTAAGGGTAAATACTAGGGTTAGGGTTACTGTTCGGGTAAGGGTAAGGGTTAGCGTTAGGGTTAGGGTTAGGGTTAGGGTTAGGTTTAGGGTTAGGGTTAGGGTTAGGGTTAGGGTAAGGGTAAGGGATAGGTTTAGGGTAAGGGTAAGGGTAGGTTTAGGTTTAGGGTTAGGCTTAGGGTAAGGGTAAGGTTTAGGGTTAGGGTTAGGGTTTGAGTTAGGGTTAGGTTTAGGGTTAGGGTAAGGGTAAGTGTTAGGGTTAGGATTAGGGTTAGGGTTAAGGTTAGGTTTAGGGTTAGGATAAGGCTAAGGGTTAGGGTTACGGTTAGGGTTAGGTGTTAGTGTTACGGTTAGGGTTACGGTTTGGGTTAGGGTTAGAGTAAGTGTTATGGTTAGGGTTAGGGTAAGGGTAAAGTTTAGGGTTAGGGTTAGGGTTAGGTTTAGGGTAAAGGTAAGGGTAATGGTTAGGGTTAGAGTTGGGGTTAGGGTTAGGGTAAAGGTTAGGGATAGGGTTGGGGTTAGGTTTAGGGTAAGGGTTAGGGTTAGGTTTACTGTAAGTGTAAAAGTTAGGGTTATGGTTAGGGTTAGGGTTAGGGTAAGGGTAAGGTTAGGGTTAGGGTTAGGTTTAGGTTTAGGGTTAGGATTAGGGTTAGGGTTAGGGTTAGGTTAAGGGTAAGGGTTAGGGTTAGGGTTAGGGTTAAGGTGAGGATTAGGTTTATGGTAAGGGTAAGGGTAGGGTTAGGGGTAGGGTTAGGGTTAGGTTAAAAGTAAGGGTTAGGGTTAGGTAAGTGTTAGGGTTAGGGTAGGGGTAGGGTTAGGGTTATGGTAAATGTAAGGGTTAGGGTTAGGGTTAGGGTTAGGGTTAGGGTAAGCGTTAGAGTTAGGTTTAAGGTTAGGGTAAGTGTTAGGGTCAGGGTAGCGTTAGGGTTAGATTTAGGGTTAGAGTAATGGTAAGGCTTAGGGTTAGGGTTAGTGTTCAGATTAAGGTTAGGTTTAGGGTTAGATTAAGGGTTAGGGTTAGGGTTAGGGTTAGGGTTTGGGTTAGAGTTAGGTTTAGGGTTAGGGTAAGGGTAAGGGTAAGGGTAAGGGTTAGGGTTAGGATAAGGGATAGGGTTAGGGTTAAGTTTATTGTTAGGGTTAGTGTAAGGGTTAGGGTTAGGTTAGGGTTCGGGGTTAGGGTTAGGGTTAAGGCTAGGGTAAGGTTAGGGTTAGGGTTCGGGTTAGGGTTAGGTTAAGGGTTAGGATTAGGGTTAGGGTAAGGGTAAGGGTTAGGGTTAGGGTTAGGATTAGGGTTAGGGCAAGGGTAAGGTTTAGGGTTAGGGTTAGGATTAGGGTTAGGGTAAGGGTAAGGGATAGGGTTAGGTTTAGGGTTAGTGTTAGGGTAAGGGTAAGGGTTAGGGTTAGGTTTAGGGCAAGTTTAATGTTAGGGTTAGTGTTAGGGTTAGGTAAGGGTTAGGGTTAAGGTTAAGGTAAGGGTAAGGGTTAAGGTTAGGGTTAGGTTTAGTTTTAGGATTAGGGTAAGGATTAGGGTTAGTGTTAGGGTAAGTTTAGGGATAGGGTTTGGGTTAGGATTAGAGTTAAGGTTAGGGTTAGTGTTACGGTAAGTGTAAGGGTAAGGGTTAGGGTTAGGTCAGGGTTATCGTTAGGGTTATATTTAGGGTTAGGGTAAGGGTAAGTGTTAGGGTTAGGGTTAGGGTTAAAGTTAGGGTTAGGGCTAGGGTAAGGTAAGGGTTAGGGTTAGGTTTAGGGTTAGTGTAAGGGTTACGGTTAGGGTTAGGGTAAGGGTAAGTGTTATTGTTAGGGTTAGGTTTAGCGTTAGGGTAAGGGTAAGGGTTAGGGTTAGGTTTAGGGTAAGTTTAATGTTAGGGTTATGGTTGGGGTTAGGGTTAGGTAAGGGTGAGGGTTAGGGTTAGGGTTAGGGTACGTGTAAGGGTTAGGGTTAGGGTTAGGGTTAGGGTAAGGGTTAGGCTTAGGGTTAGGGTTAGGGTAAGGGTTAGGGTTAGGATTATTGTTAGGGTTAGGGTAAGGCTAAGATTTTGGTTTAGGGTTAGGGTTAGGTTTAGGGTTATGGTTAGGGAAAGGGTAAGGTTTAGGGTTAGGATAAGGTTTAGGGGTAGGGTTAGGGTTAGGGTTAGGGTAAGTGTAAGGATTAGGGTTAGGATTAGGTTAAGGTTAGGGTTAGGGTTAGGGTAAGGGTAAAGTTTAGGGTTAGGGTTAGGGTTATTGTAAGAGTAAGGGTTAGGGTTAGGATTAGGGTTTGGTTTAGAGTTAGGGTTAGAGTTAGGGTTACGGTTAGGGTAAGGGTTAGGGTTAGGGTTAGGTTTAGGGTTAGGTTTAAGGTTAGTGTTAGTGTAAGGGTTAGGGTTAGGGTTAGGGTTAGGGTTAGGGTAAGGGTAAGGGTAAAGTTTAGGATTAGGGTTATTGTTAGGGTTAGGGTAAGTATAAGGGTCAGGGTTAGGGTTAGGATTCGGGTTAGGGTTATGGTTAGGTTTAGGGTTACGGTAAGAGTAAGGGTAGGGTTAGGGGTATTGTTAGGCTAGGGTAAGGGTAAAGGTTAGGGTTAGGTTTAGGGTTAGGGTTTGGGTTAGGGCTAGGTTTAGGGTTAGGGTAATGGTAAATGTTAGGGCTAGGGTTAAGGGTAGGATTAGGGTTAGGGTAAGCATAAGGGTTAGAGTTAGGTTTAGGTTAATGGTTAGGGTTAGGGTTGGGGTAAGTGTTAGGGTTACGGTTAGGGTTAGGGTTAGGGTTAGGGTAAGGGTTAGGGTTAGGGATATTTTTAGGGTTAGGGTAAGGTAAGGGTTAGGGTTAGGTTTAGGGTTATTGTTAGGGTAAGGGTTAGGGTTAGGGTTAGGATAAGGGTAAACTTTAGGGTTATGGTTAGGGTTACGGTTAGGGTAAGGGTAAATGAGGGTTAGAGTTAGGGTTAGTGTTAGCGTAAGGGTTAGGGTTAGTGTTAGGGTTACGGTTAGGTTTAGGGTAAGGTTTAGGGTTACGGTTAGGGTAAGGGTAAATGTTAGGGTTAGGATTACGGTTAGGGTTAGGGTAAGGGTAAGGATGAGGGTTAGGGTTAGGGTAAGATTAAGGTTAGGTTTAGGGTTAGGGTTATGGTAAGGTTAAGGGTTAGGGTTAGGGTTAGGTTTAGGTTTAGGATTAGGGTTAGGGTTAGGGTTAGGTTAAGGGTAAGGGTTAGGGTTAGGTTTTGGCTTAGGGTTAGGTTATGGTAAGGGTAAGGATAGGGTTAGGGTTAGGGTTAGGGTAAGGGTAAGGGTTAGGATTAGGGTTAGGGTTAGGGGTTAGGATTAGGGTTAGGGTTAGGGTAAGGGTTAGGGTTAGGGTTAGGGTTAGGGTAAGTGTTAGGGTTAGGGTTAGGGTAAGTGTTAGTGTTAGGGTTAGGGTTAGGGTAAAATAAGGTTTAGGGTTAGGGTTAGGTTTAGGCTAAGGGTTAGGGTTAGGCTGAGGGTTACGGTTTTGTTTAGGGTTAGGTTTAGGTTTAGGGAAAGGGTAAGGGTTAGGGTTAGGGTTAGGGTTAGGGTATGTGATCGGTTTAGGGTTAAGGTTAGGTTTAGGGTTAGGGTAAGGGTAAGGGTTAGGGTTATGGTTAGGGGTTAGGGTTAGGCTTAGGGGTAGGTTTAGGTTTATTGTTTGGGTTAGGGTTAGTTTTAGTTTTAGGTTAAGGGTAAGGGTTAGGGTTAGGGTACGGGATAGGGTTAGGGTTAGGGTTAAGTTTATTGTTAGGGTGAGTGTAAGGTTAGGTTTAGGGTTCGGGGTTAGGGTTAGGGTTAGGGTTAGGGCTAGGGAAAGGGTTAGGGTTAGGGTTAGGGTTAGGGTAAGGGTTACGGTTACGGTTAGGGTAAGGGTAAGTGTTAGTGTTAGGGTTAGGGTTAGGGTTAGGGTAACGGTAAGGGTTAGGATTAGGTTTAGGTTTAGGGTTAGGGTTAGTGTAAGGGTAAGGGTTAGGGTTAGGTTTAGGGTAAGTTCAATGTTAGGGTTAGGGTTAAGTTTAGGTAAGGGTGAGGGTTAGGGTTAGGGTTAGGGTAAGTGTAAGGTTTAGGGTTAGGGTTAGGGTTAGGGTAAGGGTTAGGCTTAGGGTTAGGGTTAGGGTTAGGGTAAGGGTTAGGGTTAGGGTTATTGTTAGGGTTAAGTTTAGGGTTAGGGTTAGGGTTAGAGTTAGGGTAAGGTTTAGCGTTCGTGTTAGGGTTAGGGTTAGGTAAGGGTTAGGGCTAGGGTTAGTGTTAGTGCAAGGGTAAGAGTTACGGTTAGGGTTAAGGTAAGGGTAAAGGTTAGTGTTATTGTTAGGGTTAGGGTAAGGGTAAGGTTTTGTTTTAGGGTTAGGGTTAGGTTTAGGGTTATGTTTAGGGAAAGGGTAAGGGTTAGGGTTAGGGTGAGGTTTAGGGGTAGGGTTAGGTTTAGGGTTAGGGTAAGTGTAAGGGTTAGGGTTAGGATTAGGGTTAAGGTTAGGGTTAGGGTTAGGGTAAGGGTTAAGTTTAGGGTTAGGGTTAGGGTTATTGTAAGTGAAAGTGTTAGGGTTAGGATTAGGGATCGGTTTAGGGTTAGGGTTAGAGTTAGGGTTACGGTTAGGGTAAGTGTTAGGCTTAGGGTAGGGTTAGGTTTAGGGTTAGGTTTAAGGTTCGGGTTAGGGTAAGGGTTAGGATTATGGTTAGGGTTAGGGTAAGGGTAAGGGTAAAGGTTATGTTTAGGTTTAGGGTTAGGGTTAGGGTAAGTGTAAGGGTCAGGTTTAGGGATAGGGTTCAGGTTAGGGTTATGGTTAGGGTTAGGGTTAGGGTAAGGTTAAGGGTACGGATAGGGGTAGGGCTAGGCTAGGGTAAGGGTAAGGGTTAGGGTTAGGGTTAGGGTTACGGTTTGGGTTACGGCTAGGTTTAGGGTTAGGGCTATGGTAAGTGTTAGGGCTAGGGTTAAGGGTAGGGTTAGGGTTAGGGTAAGCATTAGGGTTAGGGTTGGGGTAAGGGTTAGGGTTACGGTTAGGGTTAGGGTTAGGGTAAGGGTTAGGGTTAGGGATATTTTTAGGGTTAGGTTAAGGGTAAGGGTTAATGTTAGGTTTAGGGTTAGGCTTAGGGTTAGGGTTAGGGTAAGGGTTAGGGTTAGGGTTAGAGTAAGGGTAAAGTTTAGGGTAAGGGTTAGGGTTAGGGTTAGGGTAAGGGTAAATTGGGGTTAGTGTTAGGGTTAGGGTTAGGGTTAGGGTTAGGGTTACGGTTAGGTTTAGGGTAAGGGTTAGGGTTTCGGTTAGGGTAAGGGTAAAGGTTAGGGTTAGGATTACGGTTAGGGTTAGGGTAAGGGTAAGGGTGAGGATTAGGGTTAGGTTTAGGTTTAGGATTAGTGTTAAGGTTAGGGTTAGGGTAAGGGTAAGGGTTAGGTTAGGGTTAGGGTTAGGGTAAGTGATAGGGTTAGGTTTCAGATTAGGTTTAGGGTTAGGGTTAGGGTAAGGGTAAAGGTTAGGGTTAGGGTTACGGTTGGGGTAAGGGTAAGGGTTAGGATTAGGCTTTGGGTTAGAGGTTAGGGTTAGGGTTATGGTTATGTTTAGGGTTAGGCTTAGGGTAAGGGTAAGGGTTAGGGTTAGTTTTAATATTAGGGTTAGGGGTAGCCTATGGGTTAGGGTTAGGTTTAGGGTTAGGTTTAGGGTAAGGGTAAGGGTTAGGGTTCGGTTTAGGTTTAGGGTTAGGGCTACGGTAAGCGTAAGGGTTAAGTTTAGGGTTAGGGTTAGGTTTAGGGTTAGGGTAAGGGTAAGGGTTAGGGTTAGGGTTAGGTTTAGCGTTATTGTTAGGGTTAGGATTAGCTTAAGGATAAGGGTTAGGGTTAGGGTTTGGTTTAGTGTTAGGGTTAAGGTTAGGGTTGGGTTTAGTTTAAGGGTAAGCGTAGGGTTAGGGGTAGGGTTAGGCTTAGAGTAAGGGTAAGGGTTAGGGTTAGGATTAGGGTTAGGGTTTGGGTTAGGGTAAGGGTTAGTGTAAGGGTAAGGGTTAGGCTTAGGTTTATGGTAAGTTTAATGTTAGGGTTAGGGTTAGGGTTAGGTAATGGTGAGGGTTAGGGTAAGTGTAAGGGTTAGGGTTAGGGTAAGGGTTAGGGTTAGGGTTAGGGTAAGGGTAAGGGTTAGGGTTAGGGTTAGGGTTAGACTTAGGGTTAGGGTTAGGTAAGGGTTAGGGTTAGGGTTAGGGTAAGGGTAAAGTTTAGGGTTAGGGTTAGGGTAAGGGTAAATTAGGGTTAGTGTTAGGGTTAGGGTTAGGGTTACGGTTACGGTTAGGTTTAGGGTAAGTATTAGGGTTACGGTTAGGGTAAGGGTAAAGGTTATGGTTAGGATTACGGTTAGGGTTAGGGTAAGGGTAAGGGTGAGGATTAGGGTTAGGTTTAGGTTTAGGATTAGGGTTAAGGTTAGGGTTAGGGTAAGTGAAAGGGTTAGGGTTAGGGTTAGGGTTAGGATAAGTGATAGGGTTAGGTTTCAGATTAGGTTTAGGGTTAGGGTTAAGGTAAGGGTAAAGGTTAGGGTTAGGGTTACGGTTAGGGTAAGGGTAAGGGTTACGGTAAGGCTTTGGGTTAGAGGTTAGGGTTAGGGTTATTGTTAGGGTTAGGGTTAGGCTTAGGGTAAGGGTAAGCGTTAGGGTTAGTTTTAAGGTTAGGGTTAAGGGTAGCCTATGGGTTAGGGTAAGGGTTAGGATTAGGTTTAGGGTTAGGTTTAGGGTAAGGGTAAGGGTTAGGGTTAGGGTTAGGGTTCGGTTTAGGTTTAGGGTTAGGGCTACGGTTAGGGTAAGGGTTAAGTTTAGGGTTAGGGTTAGGTTTAGGGTTAGGTTTAGGGTTAGGGTTAGGGTAAGTGTTAGAGTTAGTGTTAGGGTTAGGGTAAGGTAAAGGTTAGGGTTAGGGTTAGGGTAAGGGTAAGGGTTAGGGTTAGGGTCAGGGTTAGGTTTAGCGTTATTGTTAGGGTTAGGATTAGCTTAAGGGTAAGGGTTAGGGTTAGGATTGGGTTTAGGATTAGGGTTAAAGTTAGGGTTGGGTTTAGTTTAAGAGTAAGGGTAGGGTTAGGGGTAGGGTTAGGCTTAGAGTAAGAGTAAGGGTTAGGGTTAGGATTAGGGTTAGGGTTTGGGTTAGGGTTAGGGTTAGGGTTAGGGTAAGCGTAAGGGTTAGGGCTATGGTTAGGGTTAGGGGTTAGGGTTAGGGTTAGGGTAAGGGTTAGGGTAAGTGTTATGGTTAGGGTTAGGTTAGGGTAAGGGTTAGGGTTAGGGGTACTGTTAGAATTAGGGTTAGGGTAAGTGTATTGGTTAAGGTTAAGGTTAGGGTTAGGTTTAGGTTTAGGGTTAGTGTAAGGGTAAAGGTTAGGCTTAGGTTTAGGGCAAGTTTAATGTTAGGGTTAGGGTTAGGGTTAGGTAAGGGTGAGTGTTACGGTTAGGGTTAGGGTTAGTGTAAGGGTTAGGGTTAGGGTTAGGTTTAGGGTAAGGGTTAGGCTTAGGGTTAGGGTTAGGGTAAGGTTTAGGGTTAGGGTTATTGTTAGGGTTAAGTTTAGGGTTAGGTTTAGGGTTAGGGTTAGGCTTAGGGTAAGGGTAAGGTTTAGGGTTAGTGTTAGGGTTAGGGTTAGGTAATGGTTAGGGTTAGGGTTAGTGTAAGTGTAAGGGTTAGGTTTAGGGTTAAGGTAAGGGTAAAGTTTAGTGTTATTGTTAGGGTTAGGGTAAGGGTAAGGTTTTGGTTTAGGGTTAGGGTTAGGTTTAGTGTTATGTTTAGGGAAAGGGTAGCGGTTAGGGTTAGGGTGAGGTTTAGGGGTAGGGTTAGGGTTAAGGTAAGTGTAAGGGTTAGGGTTAGGATTAAGTTTAAGGTTAGGGTTAGGGTTAGGGTAAG
Organism: Megascapheus bottae; assembly: GCA_024803745.1. Lineage (NCBI taxonomy): Eukaryota > Metazoa > Chordata > Mammalia > Rodentia > Geomyidae > Megascapheus > Megascapheus bottae. The sequence goes on from JANJXV010000414.1 coordinate 308,531, forward strand.
GGTAAAGTTTAGGGTTAGGGTTAGGGTTATTGTAAGGGTTAGGGTTAGGATTAGGGTTCGGTTTAGGGTTAGGGTTAGAGTTAGGGTTACGGTTAGGGTAAGGGTTAGGGTTAGGGTTAGGTTTAAGTTTAGGGTTAGGGTAAGGGTTAGGGTTAGTGTTAGGGTTAGGGTAAGGGTAAGGGTAAAGGTTAGGTTTAGGGTTAGGGTTAGGGTTAGGGTAAGTGTAAGGGTCAGGGTTAGGGTTAGGGTTCGGGTTAGGGATATGGTTAGGGTTAAGGTTAGGGTAAGGTTAAGGGTATGGTTACGGGTAGGGTTAGGCTAGGGTAAGGGTAAGGGTTAGGGTTAGGTTTAGGTTTAGGGTTTGAATTAGGGCTAGGTTTAGGGTTAGGGCTTTGGTAAGTGTTAGGGCTAGGGTTAAGGGTAGGGTTAGGGTTAGGGTAAGCAATAGGGTTAGGGTTGGGGTAAGGGTTAGGGTTAGGGATATTTTTAGGATTAGGGTAAAGGTAAGGGTTAGGGTTAGGTTTAGGGTTAGGGTTAGGGTAAGGGTTAGGGTTAGGGCTAGGGTAAGGGTAAAGTTTAGGTTAGAGTTAGGGTTAAGGTTAGGGTTAGGGTTAGGGTTATGGTTAGGTTTAGGGTAATGGTTAGGTTTACGGTTAAGTTAAGGTAAAGTTTAGGGTTAGGATTACGGTTAGGGTTATGGTAAGGGTAAGGGTTAGGGTTAGGGTTAGGGTTAGGGTAAGGTTAAGGGTTAGGGTTAGGGTTATTGTTAGGGTTAGGATCAGCGTAAGGGTAAGAGTTAGGGTTAAGGTTTGGTTTAGGGTTGGGGTTAAGGTTAGGGTTGGGTTTAGGTTAAGGGTAAGGGTAGGGTTAGGGTTAGGTTTAGTCTTACAGTAAGGGTAAGGGTTAGGGTTAGAATTAGGGTTAGGGTTTGGGTTAGGGTTAGGGTTAGGTTTAGGGTTAGGGTTAGGGTAAGCATAAGGGTTAGGGTTAGGGTTAGGGTTAGGGTAAGGGTTAGGGTTAATGTTATGGTTAGGGTTAGGTTAGGGTAATGGATAGTTTAGGGGTACTGTTAGAGTTAGGTTTAGGGTAAGGGTAATGGTTATGGTTAAGGTTACGGTTAGGTTTAGGGTTAGGGTTAGGATAAGGGTTAGGGTTAGGTTAGGGTAAGGGTAAAGGTTAGGGTTAGGGTTAGGGTAAGGGTAAGGCTTATGGTTACAGTTAGGGTTAGGGTTAGAATAAGTGTTAGGGTTAGGGTTAGGGTAAGGGTTAGGGATAGGTTTAGGGTTAGGGTTAGGGTAAGGGTAAGGGTTACGGTTAGTGTTAAGGTTAGGGTTAGGGTTAGGGTTAGAATAATGGTTAGGGTTAGCGTAAGGGTAAGGGTTACGGTTAGTGTTACGTTTAGGGATAGGTTTAGGGTTAGGGTAAGGGTAAGGGTCAGGGTTAGGGTTCAGTTTGGTTTAGGGTAATGTTAGGGTTAGGGTTAGGATTAGGGTAAGGGTAAGGCTTATGGTTACAGTTAGGGTTAGGGTAAGGTTAGGGTTAGGGTTAGGGTTAGGTTGAGGGTTAGGTTTAGGGTTAGGGTTAGGGTAAGGGTTAGGTTTAGGGTTAGGGTTAGGGTAAGAGTAAATGTTAGGGTTAGGGTTAGGGTTAGGGTAAGGGTAAGGGTTAGGGTTAGAGTTAGGTTTAGGGTTAGGGTTAGGTTTAGGGTTAGGCTTAGGATAAGGGCAAGGGTTAGGGTTAGGTTTAGCGTTAGGATTAGGGTTAGCGTAAGGGTTAGGGTTAGGGTTAGGGTTAGGTTTAGGTTTAGGATTATGGTAATGGTAAGGGTTAGGGTTAGGGTTAGGTTTAAGGTTAGGGTTATGGTTAGGGTAATGGTAAGGGTTGGGTTAGGTGTAGGGTTAGGCTCACGGTAAGAGTAAGGGTTAGGGTTAGGTTTAGGTTTAGGGTTTTGTTTAGGGTTAGGTTTGGGTTTAGGGTAAGGGTAAGTGTTAGGGTTAGGGTTAGGGTTAGGTTTAGGTTTAAGTTTAGGGTTAGGTTTAGGGTAAGGGTAAGGGTTAGGGTTAGGGTTAGGGGTTAGGTTTATGGTTAGGGTAAGGGTTAGGAGTACGGTTAGGGTGAGTGTTAGGGTTAGGGTAAGGGTTAGGTTTAAGTTTATTTTTAGGGTTAGGTTTAGTGTAAGGGTAATGGTTAGGGTTAGGGTTAGGGTTAGGGTAAGGGTAAGGGTTAGGTTTAGGCTTTGGGTTAGAGGTTAGGGTTAGGGTTAGGGTTAGGCTTAGGGTAAGGGTAAGGGTTACGGTTAGGTTTAAGGGTAGGGTTAGGGGTAGCCTATGGGTTAGGGTTAGGGTTAGGGTTCAGTTTAGGTTGAGGGTTAGTTTAGGGTAAGGGTTAAGGTTAGGGTTAGGGTTAGGTTTAGGGTTAGGTTTAGGGTTATGGTTAGGGTAAGTGTTAGAGTTAGGGTTAGGGTTAGGGTAAGGAAAAGGTTAGGGTTAGGGTTAGGGTTCGGGTAAGGGTAAGGGTTAGGTTTAGGGTTAGGTTAGGTTTAGGGTTATTGTTAGGGGTAGGGTTAGCGTAAGGGTAAGGGTTAGGTTTAGGGTTAGGTTTATGGTTATGGTTAAGATTAGGGTTGGGGTTAGGGTAAGGGTAAGGGTAGGTTTAGGGGTAGGGTTAGGCTTAGAGTAAGGTAAGGGTTAGGGTTAGGATTAGGTTTAGGGTTTGGGTTAAAGTTAGGGTTAAGGTTAGGGTTAAGGTTAGGGTAAGGGTAAGGGTTAGTGTTAGGGTTAGGGTTAGGGGTTAGGGTTAGGGTTAGGGTTAGGGTTAGTGTTAGGGTTAGGGTTAGGTTATTGTAAGGGTAGGGTTAGGGTAAGAGTTACTGTTAGGGTTAGCGTTAGGGTTAGGGTTAGGGTTAGGTTAAGGGTTAGGGTTAGGGTTAGGGTTAGGGTAAGGGTAAAGGTTAGGGTTAAGGTTAGGGTAAGGGTAAAGTTTAGGGTTAGGGTTAGGGTTAGTGTTAGAGTTAGGGTTAGGTTATTGTAAGGGTTAGGGTTAGGATTAGGGTTAAGCTTAGGATTAGGGTTATGGTAAGGTTAAGGGTAGGGTTAGGGTTAAGGTTAGGGTTAGGGTTATGGTAAGGGTATGGGTAGGGGTAGGGGTAGGGTTAGGGTTACGCTAAGGGTGAGGGTTACTGTTAGGGTCAGGGTTAGGGTTAGGGTTAGGGTTAGGTTTAGGGTTAGGGTAAGGGTAAGTGTTATGGTTAGGGTTAGGGGGAAGTTTAGCCTTAGGGTTAAGTTTAGGGTTATGGTTAGGGTAAGGGTAAGGGTAGGGTTAGGGGTAGCGTTAGGCTTAGGGTAAGGGTAACGGTTAGGATTAGGGTTAGGTTTTGGGTTAGGGTTAGGTTTAGAGTTAGGGTAAGTGTTAGGGTTAGGGTTAGGGTTAGGGTTAAGTTTAGGGTTAGGGTTAGGGTTAGGGTAAGGGGTAGGGTTAAGGTTAGGGGTTAGGGTTAGGGTAAGTGTTAGGTTTAAGTTTATTTTTAGGGTTAGGGTAAGGGTTAGGGTTAGGGTTAGGGTAAGGGTAAAATTTAGGGTTAGACTTAGGGTTAGGGTTAGCGTAAAGGTTAGGGTTAGGGTAAGGGTTAGGGTTAGGGTTAAGAGTTAGGGTTTGGTTTAGGGTAAAAGTAAAGATCAGGGTTAGGGTTAGGGTTAGGGTTAGGGTAAGGGTAAGGGTCAGGTTTAGGGTTAGGTTTAGGTTTAGGTTAGGGTTGGGGTTAGGGTTAGGGTAAGGGTTACGGTTAGGGTTAGGGTTAGTGTCAGGTTTAGGGTTAGGGTTAGGGTTAAGGTTAGGGTGAGGATTATGGTAAAGGTAAGGGTAGTGTTAGGGGTAGGGTTAGGCTTAGGGTAAGGATAAGGGTTAGGGTTAGGGTCAGGGATAGGATTAGTGTTAGGTTTAGGTTTAGGGTAAGGGTAAGTGTTAGGGTTTGGGTTAGGGTTATTGTTAAGGTTAAGGTTCGGGTTTGGTAAGGGTAAGGTTAGTGTTAGGGGTAGGGTTAGGGTTAGGGTAAGGGTAAGGGTTGGGGTTTGGGTCAGAGATAGGGTTAGGGTTAGGTTAGGGTTAGGGTAAGTGTAAGTGTTAGGGTTAGGGTTAGGGTTAGTTTTAGGGTAAGGGTAAGGGTTAGGGTTAGGGTTAGGGATAGGTTTAGGGTTAGGTTTAGGTTTAGGGTTAGGGTAAGGGTAAGGTTTAGCGTTAGGGTTAGGGTTAGGTTTACGGTAAGGTTTAGGCCTTAGGGTTAGGGTTAGGGTTAGGGTTAAGTTTAGGGTTAGGGTTCGGTTTAGGGTTAGGTTTACGGATAGGGTTATGGTAAGTGTTAGAGTTAGGGTTAAGGTTAGGGTAAGGAAAAGGTTAGGGTTAGGGTTAGGGTTAGGGTAAGCGTAAGGGTTAGGTGTAGGGTTAGGGTTAGGTTTAGGGTTAGGGTTAGGTTTAGGGCTAGGGTTAGGGTTAGGGTTAGGGTAAGCGTAAGGGTTAGGTGTAGGGTTAGGGTTAGGTTTAGGGTTAGGGTTAGGTTTAGGGCTATTGTTAGGGTTAGGGTTAGGGTAAGGGTAAGGGTTAGGTTTAGGGTTAGGTTTAGGGTTAGGGTTAAGCTTAGTGTTGGGGTTAGGGTAAGTGTAAGGGTAGGGTTAGGGGTAGGGTTAGGTTTAAAGTAAGGGTAAGGGTTAGGGTTAGGGTTAGGGTTAGGTTTAGGGTAAGGTTTAGGCCTAGGGTTAGGGTTATGTTTAGGTATGGGTTAGGGTTTTAGTTAGGGTTAGGTTTAGGGTTAGGGTAAGGGTAAGGGTTAGGCTTTGGGTTAGTGTAAGTGATAGGGTTAGGGTTAAGGTTAGGTTTAGGGTTAGGGTTAGGGTTAGGGTTAGGGTAAGGGTAAGGTTTAGGGTTTGTGTTAGGGTTAGGTTTAGGGTTAGGGTGAGAGTAAGTGTCAGGGTTAGGGTTAGGGTTAGGCTTAGGGTTAAGGTTTGGGTTAGGGTTAGGGTAAGGGTAAGGGTTAGGGTTAGGGTTAGTTTTAGGGGTTAGGGTTAGGGTTAGGGTTAAGTTTAGGGTTAGGGTTAGGGTACGGGTAAGGGTAGGGTTAGGTGTAGGGTTAGGCTTATGTTAAGGGTAAGGGTTAGGGTTAAGCTTTGGGTTAGGTTTAGAGTTAGGGTAAGGGTAAGTGTTAGGGGTAGGATTAGGGTTAGGGTTAGGGTTAAGTTTAGGGTTATGGTAAGGGCAAGGGTTAGGGTTGAGGTTAGGGTTTGGGGTTAGGTTTAGGGTTAGGGTTAGGGTTAGGTTTACAGTAATTGTTAGGATTATGGTTAGAGTTAGTGTTAGGGTTATGGTAAGGTTTAGGGTTAGGATTGTTGTTAGGGTTAATATTAGGGTAAGGGTTAGGGTTAGGGGAAGGGTTAGGATTAGGGTTAGGGTTAGGGTCAGGGTTAGGGTTAGGGTTAGGGTAAGGGCAAAAGTTAGGGTTAGGTTTAGGTTTAAGGTAAGGTTAAGGGTTAGGGTTAGGGTTAGGTTTAGTTTTAGGATTAGGGTTAGGGTTAAGTTTAGGGTAAGGGTAAGGTTGAGGGTTAGGGTTAGGTTTAGGGTTAAGGTTAGGTTTAGGGTTATGGTAAGTGTAAGGGTAAGGTTAGGGGTAGTGGTAAGTGTAGGGTAAGGGTAAGGTTTTGGCTTAGGGTTAGGGTTAGGGATAGGGTTAAGGTTAGGGTAAGGGTAAGGGTTAGGGTTAAGGTTAGGGTTTGGGGTTAGGGTTAGGGTTAGAGTCAGGGTTAGGATTACGGTTAGGGTTAGGGTTAGGGTTAGGGTAAGTTTTAGGGTTAGGGTTATTTTTAGGGTTAATGTTAGGGTAAGGGTTAGGGTTAGGGTTAGGTTTAGAGTTAGGGTTAGGGTAAGGGTTAGGGTTAGGGTTAGGGTAAGTTTAAAAGTTAGGGTTAGGGTTAGGGTTAGGGTAAGGGTAAGGGTTAGGGTTAGAGTTAGGGTTAGGGTAAGGGTTAGGGTTAGCGTTAAGGTAAGGGTTAGGGTTATTGTTAGGGTTAGGGTTAGGGTAAGGGTAAGGGTTAGGGTTAGGGTTAGGGTTAGGTATAGGGTTAGGGTTAGGGTAAGTGTTAGGGTAAATATTAAGGTAAGAGTTAGGGTTAGGGATAGGCTTACGGTTAGGGTAAAGGTAAGGGTTAGGGTTAGAGTTAGGGTTAGGGTTAGGTTTAGGGTTAGGGTAAGGGAAAGTGTCAGGGTTAGGGTTAGGGTTAGGGTTAGGCTTAGGGTTAAGGTTAAGTTTAGGGTTTGGGTAAGGGTAAGGGTTAGGTTTATGGTTAGGGTTAGGGATTAGGGTTTGAGTTAGGGTTAGGGTAAAGTTTAGGGTTAGGTTTAGGTTTAGGGGTAAGGTAAGGGTAAGGCTTAGGTTTAGGGTTAGGGTGCTTTTTAGGGTTAGGGTTAGGATTAGGATTAGGGTTAGGGTAAGGGTTAGGGTTAGGTTTAGGGTTAGGTAAGGGTAAGGGTTACGGTTAGAGTTAGGGTTAGCGTTAGTTTAGGATTAGGTTTACGGTTAGGGTTAGGGTGAAGGTTAGGGGTAGGGTTATTGTTAGTGTAAGGGTAGGGTTAGTCGTAGGGTTAGGCTTAGGGTAAGAGTAAGGATTAGGTTTAGGGTTAGGGTCGGGTTTGGGTTAAGGTTATGTTTAAGGTTAGGGTGAGGGTAAGTGTTAGGTTTAGGGTTAGGATTAGGGTTAAAGTTCTGGTTAGGGTTAGGGTAAGGGTAAGGTTTGGGGTTAAGGTTAGGTTTAGGTGTCAGGGTAAGAGTTAGGGTTAGGGTTAGGGTTAGGGTAAGCGTTAGGGTTAGGGTTATTGTTAGGTTTAGGTTTAGGGTAAGGGTACGGGTTAGGGTTAGGGTTAGGGTTACGTTTAGGGATAGGGTTAGGGTAGGTGTTAGGGTTAGTGTTAGGGTAAGGGTAAAGTTTAAGGTTAGGGATAGTGTTATGGTTAGGGTAAGGGTTAGGGTTCGAATTAGGGTTAGGGTTAGCATAAGGTTTAGGGTTAGGGTCAGGGTAACGGTTAGGTTTAGGGTTAGCGTAAGGGTAAAGGTTCGGGTTAGGGTTAGGGCTAGGGTTAGGGTAAGAGTAAGGGTAAGGTTTAGGGTTAGGTTTAGTTTTAGGATTAGGGTTAGGGTTAGGTTTAGGGTAAGGGTAAAGTTTAGGGTTGGGGTTAGGGTTAAGGTTAGCTTTAGGGTTATTGTAACGGTAAGGGTAGGGTTAGAGGTAGTGGTAGGGGTAGTGTAAGAGTAAGGGTTAGGGTTAGGGTCAGGGTTAGGGTTAGGGTTAGGTTTAGGCTTAGGGTAAGGGTAAGTGTTAGGGTTAGGGTTAGGTTTAGGGTTAGGGTTAGGGTTAGGGTTAAGTTTAGGATTAGGGTTAGGGTGAGGTTAAGGGTAGGGTTAGTTGTAGGGTTAGGCTTATTGTAAGGGTAAGGGTTAGGGTTAGGCTTAGGGTTGGGGTTTGGGTTAAGGTTAGGTTTAGGGTTAGGGTAAGGGTAAGTGTTAGTGTTAGTGTTAGGGTTAGGGTTAAGGTTAGGTTTAGGGTAAGGGTAAGGGTTAGGGTTAAGGTTAGGGTTTGGGGTTAGGGTTAGGTTAGGGTTAGGGTTAGGGTTAGAGTAGGGTTAGGATTACGGTTAGGGTTAGATTAAGGGTTAGGGTAAGGTTTAGGGTTAGGGTTATTTTTAGGGTTAATGTTAGGGTAAGGGTTAGGGTTAGGGTTAGGTTTAGGGTTAGGTTTAGGGTTAGGGTTAGAGTAAGGGTTAGGCTTACGGTTAGGGCTAGGGTAAAGGTTAGGGTTTGAGTTAGATTTAGGGTTAGTGTAAGTGTTAGGGTTAGGGTTATTGTTAGGGTAAGGGTAAGGGTAAGGGTTAGGTTTAGGGTTATGGTTAGGTTTAGGGTTAGGGTTAGTGTAAGTGTCAGGATTAGGGTTAGGGTTAGGCTTAGGCTTAGGGTTAAGGTTAGGTTTAGGGTTAGGGTAAGGGTAAGGGTTAGGGTTAGGGTTAGGGTTAGGGTTAGGTTTAGGATTAGGGTTAGGGTTAGGGTTAGGGTGAAGGTTAGGGGTAGGTTTATTGTAAGGGTTAGGGTAGGGTAGTGGTAGGGTTACGCTTAGGGTAAGGGTTAGGGTTAGGGTTAGGGTTAGGGTTAGGGTTTGGGTTAAGGTTAGGTTTAAGGTTAGCGTAAGAGTAAGTGTCAGGTTTAGGGTTAAGGTTAGGGTTAAGTTTAGGGTTAGGGTTAGGGTAAGAGTAAGGGTTAGGGTTAAGGTTAGGTTTAGGGGTTAGGGTAAGGGTTAGGTTTAGGGTTAGGGTAAGCGTTAGGGTTAGGGTTATTGTTAGGTTTAGGGTTAGCTTAAGGGTACGGGTTAGGGTTAGTGGTCGGGTTAGGTTTAGGGTTAGGTTTATGGTTAGGTTTAGGGTTAGGGTTAAGGTTAGGGTTGGGGTTAGGGTAAGGGTAAGGGTAGGGTTAGGGGTAGGGTTAGCCTTAGAGTAAGGGTAAGGGTTAGGGTTAGGATTAGGTTTAGGGTTTGGGTTAAAGTTAGGGTTAGGGTTAGGGTTAGGGTAAGGGTAAGGGTTAGTGTTAGGGTTAGGGTTAGGGGTTAGGGTTAGGGTTAGGGGTACGGTTAGGGTAAGTGTTTGGGTTAGGGTTAGGTTATTGTAAGGGTTAGGGTTAGGGTAAGGGTTACTGTTAGGGGTAGGGTTAGGGTAAGGGTAAGGGTTAGGGTTAAGTTTAGGGTTAGGTTTATTGTTAGGTTTAGGTTAAGGGTTAGGGTTAGGGTTAGGGTAAGCGTAAAGTTTAGGGTTAGGGTTAGGGTAAGAGTAAAGGTTAGGGTTAGGGTTAGTGTTAGTGTTAGGGTTAGGGTTAGGTTATTGTAAGCGTTAGGGTTAGGATTAGGGTTAAGCTTAGGATTAGGGTTATGGTAAGGGTAAGAGTAGGGTTAGGGATAAGGTTAGGGTTAGGGTTATGGTAAGGGTAAGGGTAGGGATAGGGGTTAGGGTGAGGGTTACTGTTAGGGTCAGGGTTAGGGTTAGGGTTAGGTTTAGGGTTAGGGTAAGGGTAAGTGTTAGGGTTAGCGTTAGGGTGAAGTTTAGCCTTAGGGTTAAGTTTAGGGTTATGGATAGGGTAAGGGTAAGGGTAGGGTTAGGGGTAGCGTTAGGCTTAGGGTAAGGGTAAGGGTTAGGATTAGGGTTAGGGTTTGGGTTAGGGTTAGGTTTAGGGTTAGGGTTTGGGTTAGGGTTAGGTTTAGGGTTAGGGTAAGGGTAAGTGTTAGGGTTAGGGTAAGGGGTAGTGTTAAGGTTAGGGGTTAGGGTTAGGGTAAGTGTTATGTTTAAGTTTATTTTTAGGGTAAGGGTTAGGGTTAGGGTTAGGGTAAGCGTAAAATTTAGGGTTAGGGTTAGGGTTTGGGTAAGGGTAAGATTTAGGGTTAGAGTTAGGGATAGGGTTAGCGTAAAGGTTAGGTTTAGGGTAAGGGTTAGGGTTAGGGTAAGAGTTAGGGTTAGGTTTAGGGTAAAAGTGAAGATCAGGGTTAGGTTTGGGTTACGGTTAGGGTAAGGGTAAGGGTCAGGGTTAGGGTTAGGTTTAGGTTTAGGTTAGGGTTAGGGTTAGAGTTACTGTAAGGGTTAGGGTTAGGGTTATGGTTAGTGTTAGGTTTAGGGTTAGGGTTAAGGTTATGGTTAGGGTGAGGATTATGGTAAAATAAGGGTAGTGTTAGGGGTAGGGTTTGGCTTAGGGTAAGGATAAGGGTTAGGGTCAGTGTCAGGGATAGGATTAGGGTTAGGTTTAGGTTTAGGTTTAGGGTAAGGGTAAGTGTTAGGGTTAGGGTTAGGGTTAGGGTTAGGTTTAAGGTTATGGTTTGGGTTTGGTCAGGGTAAGGTTAGTGTTAGCGGTAGGGTTAGGGTTAGGGTAAGGGTAAGGGTTGGGGTTTGGGTCAGGGATAGGGTTAGGGTTAGGTTAGGGTAAGGGTAAGGGTAAGTGTAAGGTTTAGGGTTAGGGTTAGGGTTAGTTTTAGGGTTAGGTTTAGGCCTTAGGGTTAGGGTTAGGGTTAGTGTTAGGGTCACAGTAAGGGTATGGGTTATGGTTAGGTTTAGGTTTAGGGTTAGGTTTAGGGATAGGGTTAGGGTAAGTGTTAGAGTTAGGGTTAGGGTTAGGGTAAGGAAAAGGTTAGGGTTAGGGTTAGGGTTAGGGTAAGGGTAAGGATTAGGTTTAGGGTTAGGGTTAGGTTTAGGGTTATTGTTAGGGTTAGGGTTAGCGTAAGGGTAAGGGTTAGGTTTAGGGTTAGGTTTAGGGTTAAGGTTAAGGTTAGGGTTGGGGTTAGGGTAAGGGGAAGGGTAGGGTTAGGGGTAGGGTTAGGCTTAAAGTAAGGGTAAGGGTTAGGGTTAGGGTTAGGGATAGGTTTAGGGTTAGGTTTAGGGTTAAGGTTAGAGTAAGGGTAAGGTATAGGGTTAGGGTTAGGGTTAGGTTTAGGGTAACGTTTAGGCCTAGGGTTAGGGTTATGTTTAGGTATGGGTTAGGGTTTGGGTTAGGGTTAGGTTTAGGGTTAGGGTAAGGTTAAGGGTTAGGCTTAGGGTTAGTGTAAGTGATAGGGTTAGGGTTAAGGTTAGGATTAGGGTTAGGGTTAGGGTTAGGGTTAGGGTAAGGGTAAGGTTTAGGGTTTGTGTTAGGGTTAGGTTTAGGGTTAGGGTGAGAGTAAGTGTCAGGGTTAGGGTTAGGGTTAGGCTTAGGGTTAAGGTTTGGGTTAGGGTTAGGGTAAGGGTAAGGGTTAGGGTTAGGGTTAGTTTTAGGGGTTAGGGTTAGGGTTAGGGTTAAGTTTAGGGTTAGGGTTAGGGTACGGGTAAGGTTAGGGTTAGGTGTAGGGTTAGGCTTATGTTAAGGGTAAGGGTTAGGGTTAAGCTTTGGGTTAGGTTTAGGGTTAGGGTAAGGGTAAGTGTTAGGGGTAGGATTAGGGTTAGGGTTAGGGTTAAGTTTAGGGTTATGGTAAGGGTAAGGGTTAGGGTTAGGGTTAGGGTTAGGTTTAGAGTAAGAGTTAGGATTACGGCTAGGGTTAGTGTTAGGGTTATGGTAAGGTTTAGGGTTAGGATTATTTTTAGGGTTAATGTTAGGGTAAGGGTTAGGGTTAGGGTTAGGGTTAGGGTTAGGTTTAGGGTTAGGGTTAGGGTCAGGATTAGGGTTAGGGTTAGGGTAAGGGCAAAAGTTATGGTTAGGGTTAGGGTTATGGTAAGGGTAAGGGTTAGGGTAAGAGTTAGGGGTAGGGTTAGCGTAAAGGTTAGGTTTAGGGTAAGGGTTAGGGTTAGGGTTAGGATAAGGGTTAGGTTTAGGGTTAGGGTGAAGGTTAAGTTTAGGGTTAGGGTTAGGGTTAATGTTAGGGTAAGTTTAAGGGTTAGGGTTAGGTTTAGGTTTAGGTTTAGGATTAGGTTTAGGGTTAGGGTTAGGGTAAGGGTAAGGATTAGGGTTAGGGTTAGGCTTAGGGTTAGGTTAAGGGTAAGGGTTAGGGTTAGGGTTTGGGGTAGGGGTTAGGGTTAGGGTTATGGTTACGGTAAGGGTTAGGGTTATTGTTAGGGTTAGGGTTAGGGTTAGGGTAAGGGTAAGGTTTAGGGCTAGGGTTAGGTTTAGGTTTAGGGTAAGGGTAAAGGTTAGATTTAGGGTTAGGGTTAGGCTTACGGTTAGGGTAAGGGTAAGGGCTAGGTTTAGAGTTAGAGTTATGGTTAGGGTTAGCGTAAGTGGTAGGGTTAGTGTTAGGGTTAGGGTAAGGGTTACATTTAGGATTAGGCTTAGGGTTAGGCTTAGGGTTAAGGTTAGGTTTAGGGTTAGGGTAAGAGTAAGGGTTAGGGTTAGGGTTAGGGATTAGGGTTAGGATTAGGGTTAGGGTAAGATTTAGGGTTAGGGTTAGGGTTAGGTTTAGGGGTAGGGTAAGGGTTAGGGTTAGGGTTAGGGTGCTGTTTAGGGTTAGGTTTAGGGTTAGGGTTAGGTTTAGGGTAAGGATTAGGATTAGTTTTAGGGTTAGGGTAAGGGTAAGGGTTACGGTTAGTGTTAGGATTAGGGTTAGGTTTAGGATTAGGGTTAGGGTTAGGGTTAGGGTGAAGGTTAGGGTTAGGGTTATTGTAAGGGTAAGGGTAGGGTCAGTCGTAGGGTTAGGCTTAGGTTAAGGGTAAGGATTAGCATTAGGGTTAGGGTAGGGTTTGGGTTAATGTTAGGTTTAAGGTTAGGGTAAGGGTAAGTGTTAGGTTTAGGGTTAGGGTAAGGGTTAATGTTAGGCTTAGGGTTAGGGTAAGGGTAAGGGTTAGGTTTAAGGTTAGGTTTAGGGGTTAGGTTAAGGCTTAGGGTTAGCGTTAGGGTTAGGGTTAGGGTAAGCGTTAGGGTTAGGGTTATTGTTAGGTTTAGCGTTAGGGTAAGGGTACGGGTTAGGGTTAGGGTTAAAGTTAGGTTTAGGGATAGGGTTAGGGTAAGTGTTAGGGTTAGTTTTAGGGTAAGGGTAAATTTTACGGTTAGGGTTAGTCTTAGGGTTAGGGTTACGGTAATGGTTAAGGTTAGAATTAGGGTTAGGGGTAGTATAAGGGTTAGGGTTAGGGTTAGGGTAACGGTTAGGGTTAGGGTTCGGGTAAGGGTAAAGGTTAGGGTTAGGGTTAGGTTTAGGGTAAGGTTAAGGGTTAGGGTTAGGGTTAGATTTAGGTTTAGGATTAGGGTTAGTGTTAAGTTTAGGGTAAGGTTAAGGGTGAGGGTTAGGGTTAGGGTTAGGGTTAAGGTTAGGTTTAGGGTTATGGTAAGTGTAAGGGTAGGGTTAGGGTTAGGGTTAGGTTTAAGTTGAGGGTTGGGATTAGGTTTAGGGTTAGGGTTAGGGTTAGGGTTAGGGTAAGGGTAAGGGTTAGGATTAGGGTTATTGTAAGGGTTAGGGTTAGGGTTAGGGTTATTGTTAGGGTTAAGTTTAGGGTTAGGTTTAGGGTTAGGGTTAGGGTTAAAGTAAGGGTAAGGTTTAGGGTTAATGTTAGGGTTAGGGTTAGGTAAGGGTTTGGGTTAGGGTTAGGGTTAGTGTAAGGGTAAGGGTTAGGGTTAGGATTAGGGTTAAGGTTAGGTTTAGGGTTATGGTAAATGTAAGGGTAGGGTTAGGGTTAGGGTTAAGGTTAGGGTAAGGGTAAGGTTTAGCGTTAAGTTTAGGGTTAGGGTTAGGGTTAAGTTTAGGGTAAGGGTAAGGTTTAGGGTTAAGGTTAGGGTTTGGGGTTAGGGTTAGGGTTAGAGTCAGGGTTAGGATTACGGTTAGGGTTAAGGTTAGGGTTAGGGTAAGGTTTAGGTTTAGGGTTATTTTTAGGGTTAATGTTAGGGTAAGGGTTAGGGTTAGGGTCAGGGTTAGGTTTAGGGTTAGGGTTAGGGTAAGGGTTAGGGTTAGGGTTAGGGTAAGGGTAAAATTTAGGTTTAGGGTTAGGGTTAGGGTAAGGGTAAGGGTTAGGGTTAGAGTTAGGGTTAGGGTTAGCGTAAATGTTAGGGTTAGGGTAAGGGTTAGGGTTAGCGTTAGGGTAAGGGTAAGGGTTATTGTTATGGTTAGGGTTAGGTTAAGGGTTAGGGTTCGAATTAGGGTTAGGGTTAGCGTAAGGGTTAGGGTTAGGGTTAGGCTAACGGTTAGGTTTAGGTTTAGTGTAAGAGTAAAGTTTAGGTTTAGGGTTAGGGTTAGGGTAAGGGTAAGTGTAAGGGTTAGGTTTAGGTTTAGGTTTAGGATTAGGGTTAGGGTTAGGGTTAGGGTTAAGGTTAGGTTTAGGATTATGGTAACGGTAAGGGTAGGGTTAGGGGTAGTGGTAGGGGTAGGGTAAGAGTAAGGGTTAGGCTTAGGGTCAGAGTTAGGGTTAGGGTTAGGTTTAGGGTTAGGGTAAGGGTAAGGGTAAGTGTTAGGGTTAGGGTTAGGGTTAGGGTTAGGGTTAGGGTTAGGGTTATGGTTAGGGTTTGGGTTAAGGTTAGGTTTAGGGTTAGGGTAAGGGTAAGTGTTAGGGTTAGGGTTAGGGTTAAGGTTAGGGTTAGGGTAAGGGTAAGGTTTAGGGTTAAGGTTAGGGTTTGGGGTTAGGGTTGGGTTAGGGTTAGGGTTAGGGTTAGAATAGGGTGAGGATTACGGTTAGGGTTAGGGAAAGGGTTAGGGTAAGGTTTATGGTTAGGGTTATTTTTAGGCTTAATGTTAGGGTAAGGGTTAGGGTTAGGGTTAGGTTTAGGGTTAGGGTTATGATAAGGGTTAGGGTTAGGGTTAGGGTAAGAGTAAAAGTTAGGGTTAGGGTTAGGGTTAGGGTAAGGTTAAGGATTAGGTTTAGGGTTAGGGTTAGGCGTTAGGGTTAGGGTTATGGTTAGGGTAAGGGTTAGGGTTATTGTTAGGGTTAGGGTTATTGTAAGGGTAAGGGTTAGGGTTAGGAATAGGGTTAGGTTTAGTGTTAGGTTTAGTTTAAGGGTTAGGGTTAGGGTTAGGGTAAGTGTTAGGGTTAGGGTTTTGGTAAGGGTTAGGGTTTGAGTTAGGGTTAGGGTTAGTGTAAGTGTTAGGGTTAGGGGTATTGTTAGGGTAAGGGTAAGGGTAAGGGTTAGGGTTAGGGTTAGGGTTATGTTTAGGGTTAGGGTATGGGTAAGTGTCAGGATTAGGGTTAGTGTTAGGGTTAGGCTTAGGGTTAAGGTTAGGTTTAGGGTTAGGGTAAGGGTAAGGGTTAGGGTTATGGTTAGGTTTAGGGATTAGGGTTAGGGTTAGGGTTAGGGTTAGGGTAAGGTTTAGGTTTAGGGTTAGGGTTAGGGTTAGGTTTAGTGGTAGGGTAAGGGTAAGGATTAGGGTTAGGGTTAGGGTTTTCTTTAGGGTTAGGGTTAGGGTTAGGGTTAGGGTAAGGGTTATGGTTAGTGTTAGGGTTAGGGTTAGGTTTAGGATTTGGGTTAGGGTTAGGGTTACGGTGAAGGTTAGGGGTAGGTTTATTGTAAAGGTTAGGGTAGGGTAGTCGTAGGGTTAGGCTTAGGGTAAGGGTAAGGATTAGGCTTAGGGCTAGGGTACGGTTTGGGTTAAGGTTAGTTTTAAGGTTAGGGTAAGAGTAAGTGTTAGGTTTAGGGTTAAGGTTAGGGTTAAGGTTAGGGTTAGGGTTAGGGTAGGGTAAGGGTTAGGGTTAAGGTTAGGTTTTGGGGTTAGGGGAAGGGTTAGGGTTAGGGTTAGGGTAAGCGTTAGGATTAGGGTTATTGTTAGGTTTAGGGTTAGCTTAAGGGTACGGGTTAGGTTTAGGTTTAGGGTTAGGTTTAGGGTTAGGGTTAGGGTTAGGATAAGTGTAAAGTTTAGGGTTTACGTTAGTGTTAGGGTGAGGTTTAGGGTAAGGGTAAGGGTTATGGTTAGAATTAGGGTTAATGTCAGCGTAAGGGTTAGGTTTAAGGTTAGGGTTAGCGTAAGGGTACGGGTTAGGGTTAGTGTTTGGTTTAGGTTTAGGATTAGGTTTAGGGTGAGGTTTAGGGTAAGGGTAAGGGTTAGGTTTAGGGTTAGGGTTAAGGTTAGGTTTAGAGTTATGGTAAGGGTAAGGGTAGGGTTAGGGGTAGTGGTAGGGGTAGGGTAAGGGTAAGGTTTAGGTTTAGGGTCAGGGTTAGGGTTAGGTTTAGGATTAGGGTATGGGTAAGTGTTAGGGTTAGGGTTTGGGTTAGGGTTAGGGTTAAGGTTAGGGTTAGTGTTAGGGTAAGGGTAAAGGTTAGGGTTAGGGTTAGGGGTTATGGTTAGGGTTAGGTTTAGTTTTAGGCTTAAGGTTAGTGTTAGTGTTAGGGTTAGGTTTAGGGTAAGGGTAAGGGTTAGGGTTAGGGTTAGTGTTAGGTTTAGGGTAAGGATAAGGGTTCGGGTTAGGGTTAGGGTTAGGTTTAGGGTTAGGATAAGGGTAAGGGTTAGGGTTAGGGTTAGGGTTAGGTTTAGTGTTAGGGTTAGGGTAAGGGTTAGGGTTAGGGTTACGGTTAAGGTAAGGGTTAGGGTTAGGGTAAGGGTAAGGGATAGGGTTAGGGTTAGGGTTAGTGTTAGGGTTAAATTTGGGTTAGGGTTAGGGTAAGAGTAAGGTTTAGGGTTAGGGTTAGGCTTAGGGTTAGGTTAAGGGTTAGGGTTAGGGTTAGGGTTAGCTTTAGTGTTAGGGTAAGAGAAAGGGTTCGGCTTACGGTTAGGGTTAGGGGTAGGGTTAAGATTAGGTTTAGGGTTAGTGTAAGGGTAAGGGTTACGGTTAGTGTTAGGGTTAGGGTTAGGTTTAGGGTTATGGTTAGGGTTGGGGTTAGGTTTAAGGTTATGGTTAGTGTTAGGGTAAGGGTAAGTTTAGGGTTAGGCATACGGTTAGGCTAAGGGTAACGGTAAGTGTTAGGGTTAGGGTTAGGGTGAGGGTTTGGGTTAAGGTTAGATTTAGGGTTAGGGTAAGGGTAAGTGATAGGGTTAGGGTTAGTGTTATGGTTAGGGTTAGGGTAAGTGTAAGTGTTAGGGTTAAGGTTAGGTTTAGGGTAAGGTAAAGGTTAGGGTTAGGGTTAGGGTTAGGGTAAGGGTTAGGGTTAGGTTTAGGTTTAGTGTTAGGGTAAGTGTAAAATTTAGAGTTAGGGTTAGTGTTAAAGTAAGGGTTAGGGTTATGGTAAGGGTAAGGGTTAGGTTTATGGTTAGGGTTAGTGGTTAGGGTTAGGGTTAGGGTTAGAGTAAGGGTTAGGGTTAGGGTTAGGGTTAGGGTTATTGTAAGGGTTAGGGTTAGGGTTAGGGTTAGGGTTATGGTAAGTGTAAGGGAATGGGTTAGGGTTACGGTTAGGGTTAGGGTAAGGGTAAGGTTTAATGTTAGGGTTAGGGTTAGTGGTTAGGTTTAGGGTTAGGGTTAGGTGTTAAGGTTAGGGTTAAGGTTAAGGTTAGGGTAAGTGTTAGAGTTAGGGTTAGGGTTAGGTTTAGGGTAAGGGTAAGGGTTAGGTTTAGGGTTAGGGTTAGTGTTATTGTAAAGGTTAGGGTTAAGTTTAGAGTTAGGGTTAGGGTTAGGGTAAGGGTAAGGGTAAGGGTTAGGGTTAGGGTTAGGGTTAAGGTTAGGGTTATTGTAAGGGTTAGGGTTAGAGTTAGGTTTAGGGTAAGGGTAAGGGTAAGGGTTAGGGTTAGGGTTAAGCTAAGCGTTAGGGTTAGGGTATGGGCAAGGGATAGGGTTAGGTTTAGGGCTAGGCTTAGGGTTAGGGTTAAATTTGTGTAAGTGTTAGTGTAAGGGTTAGGGTTGGGGTTAGGTTTAGGGTAAGGCTTAGGGGTAGGGTTAGTGTTAGGGTTAGGTTTAGGGTTAGGTTTACTGTTAGGGTAAGTGTAAGGTTTAGGGTTAGGGTTAGGGTTACGGTTAAGATTAGGGTTAGGGTTAGGGTAAGTGTAAGGGTAAGGGTTACGGTTAGGTTTAGGGTTAGGGTAAGGGTTAGGGTTAGGTTTAGGGTTAAGGTTAGGGTTAGGGTTAGTGTTAGGGTTAAGATTAGGGTTAGGGTTAGGGTAAGGGTAAGGTTTAGGGTTAGGGTTAGGGTTACGTGTTAGGGTTAGGGTTAGCGTTAGGTTTAGTGTTAGGGTTAGTGTAAGGGTTAGGGTTAGAGTTAGGATTAGGGTTAAGGTAAGGATAAGGGTTAGGGTTAGGGTTAGTGTTAGGGTTAGTGTTATTGAAAGGATTAGGGTTAGGGTTAGTGTTACTGTTAGGTTTAGGGTAAGCGTAAGGTAAGGGTTAGAGTTAGGGTTAGGGTTAAGGTAAGGGTAAGGGTTAGGGTTAAGTTTAGGGGTTAGTGTTAGGGTTAGGGTTAGAGTAAGGGTTAGGTTTAGAGTTAGCGTTATGGTAAGGGTAAGGGTAAGGTTAGGGTTAAGGTTAGGGTTAAGGTTAGGGTTAAGGTTATTGTAAGGGTTAGGGTTAGGGTGAGTGTTAGGGTTAGGTTTAGGGTTAGGGTTTGGGTTATGGTTAGGGTTAGGGTTAGGGTTAGGGTTTGCTGTTTCTTCTGAGGAACTTCTTGTCTAATCGGGATATTTCATCCTTCCTCGTTCAACTTCAGTGTATCCGGTTTTATTTCAGCGTGGTGCTTCATCTTGTACAACGGAGACCGAGCTAATATTGACATTGCTCTATCTAGTATGATTTGTTCTGTGTAAACCTGGTCATTTCTTCTACCACAGGTAACATCAATGTATCTCGTTTCACTTCCTGGAGGTTTTCATAGTGTCATGGATGCTGGATTTTGCTGGTGCAGTCAATACGGCATTGCTCTTTCTGTGGGGAACCTTCTTGTGTTAGCGGGGCATTTTCTTCTTCCTCGTTCAAACTGTATTTTGCCGTTGAGCTTCCTACGAATTGTTCAATTTGCTAAGATCGTTTTTGTCTAAGCGGGGTATTATATTTCCCGCCCCTGCAGCTTCAGTGTATCTGCTTCAGTGTACCTGCTTTTATTTCTGCGTTGTTCTTCATCGACTACAACCGAGAGAGTACTACCACTCATATCTCCATCTGCTAAGAGATGTTCTGTGTAGGCGTGGTCATTTCTTCTAACATAAGCAACTTCAATGTATCTGGTTTTGGTTCTTGGACGTTTTCATCCAGTGTAATTCTTACTGGATTTATCTTTCAAATTTCTATGGCATTGCTCTTTCTGCTAAGCGGAGAATTATATGCTTCCTCGTTCAACTTCAGTATACCAGCTTTTATTTCGTCGTGGTCTCTGAGCAGGTACAAGGGAGAGTGTACTTCCACCGGGATTGCTCTATCTCCTAGAGTTGTTCTTGTGAATGTGGTCATTTCTTTGACCACCAGCAACTTCAATGTATCTCGTGTTACTTCTTCAAGGATTTCATAGAGTGTAATTGGTACTGGATTTTGCCGTTGAGCTTCCTACGGAATTGTTCGATCTGCTAAGATCGTTTTTGTCTAAGCGGGGTATTTTATTTTTCCCCCTGAACCTTCAGTGTATCTGCTTTTGTTTCACCGTGCTGCTTCATCTTGTACAACGGAGACGGAGCTACCATTGACATTGCTCTATCTAGTATGATTTGTCTGTGTAAACCTGGTCATTTCTTCTACCACAAGTAACTTCAATGTATCTCGTTTCACTTCCAGGAGGTTTTCATAGTATGTCATGGATACTGGATTTTGCCGGTGCCCTCAATACAGCATTGGTCCTTCTGATAGCAACCTTCTTGTCTTAGCGGGGTATTTACTTCTTTCTCGATCATCACAGTGTAGTACCTGGTTTTATTTTTGCGTGGTCTCTGAGCAAGTACAATGGGGAGTCTACTGCCACCGACAATGCTCTGAGATCTGCTAGGAGTTGTTCGGTTAACGTGGTCGTTCATTGTCCCCTAAGCAGCTTCAAGGTGTCTGCTTTTACTGCTTGGAAGATTTCACCCTGTGTAATGGATACTGTATTTTGCCGTTGCACCTCCTACGGCATTGCTCTTTCTGCGTAGGAACCTCTTGCCTAATAGGGATATTTTATCCTTCCTCGTTCAACTTCAGTGTAAATGCTTTCATTTCTGCGTGGTGCCTCATCCATTACCACCGAGATAGTACTATCACTCATATAGCTCTATCTGATAAGTGTTGTTCTGTGTAGGCGTGGTCATTTCTTCTACCACAAGCAACTTCAATGTATCTGGTTTTAGTTCTTGGACGTTTTCATCCAGTGTAATGCTTACTGGATTTTGCCGTTCAAATTTCTACGGCATTGCTCTTTCTGCTAATCAGGGTATTATATGCTTCCTCCTTCAACTTCAGTGTACCAGCTTTTATTTCGTCGTGGTCTGTGAGCAGGTACAAGGGAGAGTGTACTTCCACCGAGATTGCTCTACCTCCTAGAGTTGTTCTTGTGAACGTGGTCATTTCTTTGACCACCAGCAACTTCAATGTATCTCATGTTACTTCTTCGAGGATTTCATTCAGTGTAATTGGTACTGGATATTGCCGTTGAGCTTCCTACGGAATTGTTCAATCTGCTAAGATCGTTTTTGTCTAAGCAGGGTATTATATTTCCACCCTCTGCACCTTCAGTGTATCTGCTTCAGTGTACTTGGTTTTATATGTGTCTGGTCTCTGAGCAAGTACAATGGGGACCCTACTGCCACCGACAATGCTCTATCTGCAAGGAGTTGTTTGGTTAACATGGTCGTTCATTGTCCCCTAAGCAGCTTCAAGGTGTCTGCTTTTACTTCTTGGAAGATTTCACCCTGTGTAATGGATACTGTATTTTGCCGTTGAACCTCCTACGGCATTACTCTTTCTGCTGGGGACCCTCTTGTCTAATCGGGTTATTTTATTCTTCCTCGTTCAACTTCAGTGTACCTGCTTTTATTTCTGCGTGGTGCTTCATCGACTACAACCGAGACAGTACTACACTCATATCTCTATCTGCTATGAGTTGTTCTGTGTAGGCGTGGTCATTTCTTCTACCACAAGCAACTTCAGTGTATCTGGTTTTTGTTCTTGGACGTTTTCATCCTGTGTAATGCTTACTGGTTTTTGTCTTTCAAATTTCTATGGCATTGTTCTTTCTGCTAACTCGTTCAACTTCAGTGTACCAGCTTTTATTTCGTCGTGACCTCTGAGCAGGTACAAGGGAGAGTGTACTTCCACCGAGTTTGCTCTATCTCCTAGAGTTGTTCTTCTGAACGTGCTCATTTCTTTGACCACCAGCAACTTCAATGTATCTCATGTTACTTCTTCGAGGATTTCATCCAGTGTAATTGGTATTGGATTTTGCCGTTGAGCTTCCTACGGAATTGTTCGATCTGCTAAGATCGTTTTTGTCTAAGCGGGGTATTGTATTTTTCCCCTGTACCTTCAGTGTATCTGCTTTTATTTCACCGTGGAGCTTCATCTTGTTCAACGGAGACGGAGCTACCATTGACATTGCTCTATCTAGTATGATTTGTTCTGTGGAAACCGGTCATTTCTTCACCACAAGTAACTTCAATGTGTCTTGTTTCACTTCCACGTGGTTTTCATAGTATGTCATGGATACTGGATTTTGCCGGTGCAGTCAATACGGCATTGCTCTTTCTGCTAGGAACCTTCTTGTCTTAGCGGGGTATTTACTTCTTGCTCGGTCATCACAGTGTAGTACTTGGTTTTATTTCTGAGTGGTCTCTGAGCAAGTACAATGGGGAGTCTACTGCCACCGACAATGATCTGAGATCTGCTAGGAGTTGTTCGGTTAACGTGGTCGTTCATTGTCCCCTAAGCAGCTTCAAGCAGTCTGCTTTTACTTCTTGGAAGATTTCATCCTGGGTAATGGATACTGTATTTTGCCGTTGAACCTCCTACGGCATTACTCTTTCTGCGGGGACCCTCTTGTCTAATCGGGTTATTTTATTCTTCCTCGTTCAACTTCAGTGTACCTGCTTTCATTTCTGCGTGTTGCTTCATCAAGTACAACGGAGACTGAACTACCATTGACATTGCTCTATCTAGTATCATTTGTTTTGTGTAAATCTGGGCATTTCTGCTACCCCAAGTAAATTCAATGTATCTCGTTTCACTTTCTGGAGTTTTTCATAGAGTGTCATGGATTTTGCTGTTGCACTCCCTACGGCATTGCTCTTTCTGCTAACAAACTTCTTGTCTAAGCGGGGTATTTTACTCTTCCTCTTTCAACTTCAGTGTACCTGCTTTTATTTTGTCGTGGTGTCTGAGCATGTACAACGAACAGTCTACTCCCTATCTGGTAGGAGTTGTTCGATTAACGTGGTCGTTCATTGTCCCCTAAGCAGCTGCAAGGTGTCTGCTTTTATTTCTTGGAAGATTTCATCCTGGGTAATGGATACTGTATTTTCCCTAGGGTTAGGGTTCGGGTTAGGGTTTGCTCTTTCTGCGGAGGAACTTCTTGTCTAATCGGGATATTTCATCCTTCCTCGTTCACCCCTTCTAAGCGGGTTATTACATTCCCCCCCCCTGCACCTTCAGTGTATCTGCTTCAGTGTACCATTGACATTGCTCTATCTAGTATGATTTGTTCTGTGTAAACCTGGTCATTTTTTCTACACAACTAACTTCTATGTATCTCGTTTCACTTCCTGGAGGTTTTCATAGAGTTACATGGATGCTGGATTTTGCCGGTGCAGTCAATACGGCATTGCTCTTTCTGCTGGGAAAGGGTTAGGATAAGGGTTAGGGGTTAATGTTAGGGTTAGAGTAAGGGGTTAGGGTTAGGGGTTAGGGTTAGGGTTAGGGTTAGGTTTAGGGTTAGGGTTAGGGTTAGGGTTAGGTTTAGGGTTAGGGCTAGAGTTAGGGTAAGGGTAAGGTTTAGGGTTAGGGTTAAGGTTAGGGTTAGGGTAAGGGTAAGAGTTAGGGTTAGGGTTAGGGTTAGGGATTGGGGTTAGGGTTAGGGTTAGGTTTAGGGTTAGGGTTAGGGTAAGGGTTAGGGTTAGGGTTAGGGTTAGGGTTAAGGTTAGGGTTAGGGTAAGGTAAGCGTAAGGGTTAGGGTTAGGGTTAGGGTCAGGTTTAGTGTTAGGGTAAGAGTAAGAGTTAGGGTTTGGGTTAGTATTAGGGTTAATTTTAGAGTTAGGGTTAGGGGAAGGGGAAGGTTTAGGGTTAGAGTTAGGGCTAGGGTTAGGGTAAGGGTAAGCGTTAGGGTTAGGGTTAGGGTAAGGGTAAGGGTGAGGGTTAGGTTTAGGGGTTAGGGTTAGGGTTAGGGTATGTTTAGGGTTAGGGTTAGGGTAAGGGTTAGGGTTAGGGTTATTGTAAGGGTTAGGCTTAGGGTTAGGGTTAGGATAAGGGTTAGGGTTACGGTTAGGGTAAGGGTAAGGTTTAGGGTTAGGGTAGGGTAGGGCAAGGGTACGGTTTAGGATTAGGCTTACGGTAGGGTAGGGCAAGGTTAAGTGTTAGGGTTAGGGTTAGTGTTAGTGTTAGGGTTAGGGTTAGGTTTAGGCTTAGGGTTAGGGTAGGGTAGGGCAAGGGTAAGTGTTAGCGTTAGCGTTAGGGTTAGGGTTAGGGCTAGGGTTAGGGTAAGGGTAAGGGTTAGGGTTAGGTTTAGGGTTAGGGTTAGGGTAAGGTTAAGGGTTAGGGTTAGGGTTAGGGTTACTGTTAGGGTAGGTTTAGGGTTAGGGTTAGGGCCAGGGTTAGGGTAAGGTAAGGGTTAGGATTAGGGTTAGGCTTAGGGTTAGGGTTAGTGTAAGGGTAAGGGTTAGGGTTAGTGTTAGTGTTAGTGTTAGGGTTAGGGTTAGGGTTAGGATAAGGGTAAGGATTAGGGTTAGAATTAGGGTTCGGTTTAGGGTTAGGGTTAAGGTTAGGGTTAGGGTTAGGTTAAGGGTAAGGTTTAGGGTTAGGGTTGGGGTTAAGGCTAGGGTTCCGGTAAGGGTAAGTGTTAGGGTTAGGGTTAGGGTTATGCTAGGGTTAGGGTAAGGGTTAGTGTTAGGGTTATTGTAAGGGTTAGGTTTAGGGTTAGGGTTAGGGTAAGGGTTACGGTTAGGGTTAGGGTAAGGGTAAGGTTTAGGGTTAGGTTTAGGGTCAGGGTAAGGGTAACGGTTACGCTTAGGGTTAGGGTAAGGGTTAGGGTTAGGGTTAGGTTTACGGTTAGGGTTAGAGTTAGGATAAGGGTAAGGATTAGGGTTAGAATTAGGATTAGGGTTGGGGTTAGGGTTAAGTTTAGGGTTAGGGTTAGGGTAAGGGTAAGGGTTAGGGTTAGGGTTAGGGTTAGGGTTAGGTTTGGGTTAGGGTTTGGGTTAGGGTTAGGGATAGGGTTAGTATTAGGGTTAGGGGTTAGGTTTAGGGTTAGGGTTAGGGTAAGGTTTATGCTTAGTGTTAGGGTTAGGGTAAGAGTAAGGGTTAGGTTTAGGGTTAGGGTTAGGGTAAGGGTTGGGGTTAGGTTTAGGGATTAATGTTAGGGTTAGGGTTAGGTTTAGGGTTAGGGGTTAGGGTTAGGGTTAGGGTTAGTGTTAGGGTAAGGGTTAGGGTTAGGGTTAGGGTAAGAGTAAGGGTTAGGGTTAGGGTTAGCGTTAGGGTTACGGTAAGTGTTAGGGTTAGGGTTAGGTGTTAATGTTAGTGTTTGGTTAGGGTTAGGGTTAGGGGTTAGGGTTAGTGTTAGTGTTAGGGTTAGGGTTAGGGTTAGGGTAAGGGTAAGTGTTTGCGTTATGGTTAGGGTTAGGTTTAGGGTTCGGGCTTGGGTTAGGGTAAGGGTAAGGGTTTGGGTTAGGGTTAGGTTAAGGGTAAGCGTTAGGGTTAATGTTGGGAGCCAGAGTGGAATCAAACTGTACCCTGACTTGCATCAGACAATGGCTTTATTGTCTTATTGTTTTCTGGCACTATTCTATGTAAATGACCTAAGATTTACCATATGAGTGTAACACCTGGAGGTTCCCGGGGTCAGGAGGAGCAAGAAGGGGGAGTGGAAAATAAACGCGGCAGTCTAGGCAGTCTTTACCTGGACTTCGGACATCCTGGACCCGGTGTGTCTGTCTCTCTTCTATTTCTTCCTAGTCCTTGCCCCCGATTTCAGGAACCCCAATGTGCGAAACCTGGTTTGCTGCCGGTTGGCCCCGGCATCTGGCGCCCGAGCAGGGACCCTGAAAATCTGGGACGAAGGTGAAGGACCCCTCCCTGTGGTGAATAACACATCATAGGACTATTAAGAGAGGATCTTAAGAGAGTGTATAGTCAGGAGTAAAAATTATGGGTCAAGTTAATAGCCATAGGTTATATCTACCGATCTTAACAGGCCTATTGAAGCCCATGGAACGTGGGTGGAAAAAGGGGTGCTTCAGAGCTTCCTACAATTTGTCGAGGAGGCATGCCCGAGGTTTATAGAGGAGGAATTCCAAAAAACCTAGCAGCGGATGGGAAAAAGAATTCAAGAATATTATAATGTATATGGCCCCGAAAAGACCCCAGTAGAGGCTATTGATGTATGGAATATAGTAAGTGAATGCATAGATCCTCTACATGAAAATGCTGAACTTAATCTTGAATTAAGGGAAATTTATGAGTTAAAGGACCCTTCTGAAAAACCTGAGGCTGACCCATATGCCGCAGCCCAAGAGAGTCTAAGTGAGATCTTGAAAAGGGAACTACAACCAGTAGATATTGAGTATCAGATTTCAGGTTTGAATATCAAGGAGGAAAGTTATGATGAGTCAATGGAGAGCCGGGTGGCTACGATAGAGAAGAAATTAGAAGAAATGCTACATTTTCTATCGAAAATGGGGATGGAGCAGAGAGCCCCCCCAGAAGTAGGAAAGAAATATGACCCTGAGGCCACTATGGTGTCTGATTCTAAACCTTACCCCTCACACCCACTGCCTCCGGCTGCAGCCTTACGGCCTCAATCCCTTTTTCAACCTTTAGGCAAGCCTAAAGGCCCTAGCAACAAGTCCCTTTTTACAGGCACTACAACCAGGCACAGTGCAACGCAATTAAACCTGACTCAGGCTGCTAGATAGAGGGAAGATATTTCAGGGCCTCGATGCTTCCCTAGTTTAGTTGATCATGATGAACAAGTATACCATCAACCTGTTCCTGTTAAACTATTACAGGATTTAAAGAGTGCCTGCTCCCAATATGGGCCAACTGCCCCTTTTACTCAAGTAATATTGGAGGCCGCATGTGCTGGTATTGCATGCCCAAATGACTGGAAGCGGCTTGCCAGAGCATGCCTTAGTGCAGGAGAGTACTTATTATGGGAGACAGAGTTCAGTGCATGGTGTCTGGCTAAAATTGAAACAAATAGGTCTAAGAACCTGCCTTACACTGTTGATCAGTTGTTAGGAGAGGGAACCTATAAAAACACCGAAGATCAATTGGGTTATGCAAAGGAGGCCTATTTACAAATAAATGCTGCGGCGAGAGAGGCTTGGAAAAGGTTACGCAATTCCAATCGTACAAAAAATCTAGTAGAAGTTAAACAGGCACCGAATGAACCTTATCTAGAATTATTGTCTCGATTAATGGAGACTGCAGACCGCCTAGTACAAGATGAGAATGCAAGGAAGATTATAGTTAGACACATAGCCTATGAAAATGCCAACGCCGCCTGTCAGGCGGCTATCAGACCCCATAGGAATAAGGGAGGAATCACGGACTTTATTTCACTGTGTGCTGATATTGGACCCTCCCATGTACAAGGCCTTACTTTAGCCGCCGCTCCTCAAGGAAAGACTGTTACTGAGTTTCTAAAATATAGAGGTCAGCGGCATTCTTGGGATGCTAGACCCCCAGGGCATTGCTTTTCTTGTGGACAAATAGGACATTGGATGACGCAATGCCCACGCCAGGCCAGGCAAAAGAGAGAAAAATCACCTGGCATATGTCCACGCTGTGGTAAAGGGAAGCACTGGGCTAAAGATTGCAAGTCAGCAACAAATCGCAATGGCTTCCCGTTTTCGGGAAACTGGAGAAGGGGCCAGCCCCTGGCCCCGCAAAACCATGGGGCAGTCCCTCCCTCTTCTCGGCCACAAGTGCATCTTCTAACAACCCCCCAAGATCAGTCTCCAGCCTCCTCCGTGCCACCCCAGGCAGTGCAGGATTGGACCTCTGTTCCTCCACCTGCTCAGTATTGACCCCAGAGATGGCGACACAAGCTATCCCCACGGGGGTCTTCAGCCCCCTTCCCCCGGGAGTGGCTGGATTGCTGTTAGGGCGAAGTAGCTCAGCCCTTAAAGGGATACAGATTACACCTGGCAAAATTGACCAGGATTTTACTGGAGAAATCAAAGTTATGGCCTCTGCCCCGAAACACATGGTATCGATCCCAGCCAGTCAAAAATTAGCACAACTAATACTTGTGCCTTTACCCCATGGGGAGACTGCTAATTCCCAATGTGGACAGAGAGGATTTAGATCTTCTGATATCTATTGGGTACAAAGCATAAAACAAGAGAGGCCTGAGATGACTATATTTATACAAGAAAAGCCCTTTAAAGGAATATTAGACATTGGAGCAGATGTGTCTGTAATATCTAAAAAACATTGGCCAGCCCAATGGCCCCTGAAAACCTCTATGACTTCCCTACAGGGGGTTGGGCAAGCAACTGACCCACAGCAGAGCAGTGCGATCCTTGTTTGGAGAGATGAGGAAGGGCACTCTGGTCATTTTCAGCCATTTGTCTTGGATCATCTGCCAATTAATTTATGGGGTCGTGATACCATGGAAAAAATGGGAGTGTATATGTTTAGTCCTAGTGCTGCGGTCACTAAGCAGTTACTTGATCAAGGCCTCCTCCCCTTTAGGGGACTAGGCCGAGCAGCACAGGGGGAGCTAGAGCCACTCCAACCCCAGTCTCACCCTACGAGACAAGGATTAGGGTATTCTTTAACGGGGGCTGTAGTTTGTCCTGCCCCTCATGCTGATCCCATAAATTGGCTCTCTGAAGAACCGGTATGGGTCGAACAGTGGCCTCTTTCACTAGAAAAGATCATTGCAGTACAGCAGCTGGTACAGGAACAGCTGGACTTGGGACATGTGGCCCCTTCTAACTCTCCAT
This sequence comes from Megascapheus bottae, assembly GCA_024803745.1. Lineage (NCBI taxonomy): Eukaryota > Metazoa > Chordata > Mammalia > Rodentia > Geomyidae > Megascapheus > Megascapheus bottae. Next base: position 335,947 of record JANJXV010000414.1, read on the forward strand.
GGAACTCTCCAATTTTTGTTACAAAGAAAAAGTCAGGTAAATGGAGGCTGTTACAGGATTTGAGGAAAGTGAACGCCACCATGGAACTGATGGGAGCCCTACAGCCTGGCTTGCCTTCACCCATGGCAATCCCAAAGGATACTTATAAGATTATTATAGATTTGAAGGATTGTTTCTATACTATACCCCTGGCGCCTCAAGACTGTAAGTGCTTTGCCTTCAGCGTCCCCTCTGTTAGTTTTAAAGAACCCATGAAGCGATATCACTGGCTTGTGCTCCCACAGGGCATGGCAAATAGCCCAACTTTATGTCAAAGTTTTGTAGCTAGAGCCATTTCTTCCACTCGTGAAAAATTTTCTTCTGTTTATATTGTTCATTATATGGATGACATCTTGTTGGCTTGTTCTGACCCTATCGTCGTACGACAAGCCTTTGGACAACTAAAGGAAGATCTGAGCCTCTTTGGCCTTATAATAGCAGCTGAAAAGGTTCAGGAACACCCCCTTTTACATATCTAGGCCATATATTAGGCCCACACTATTTTAAAATCCAAAAAATACAATTAAAAACTTCACACTTAAGAACTCTTCATGATTTTCAGCAATTCTTAGGAGATATAAATTGGCTTCGGCCTTATCTAAAGCTGTCCACAGGAGAGTTAAAACCCCTCTTTGATCTCTTAAAAGGAGATACCAATCCCACATCCTTGCGCGAATTAAATCCTGACGCCAGTAGGGCCATCCAAATTGTAGAAAAGGCAATTTCCCAGCATCAAGTGACCTATTGTGCCTATTCTAAACCATGGGGAGTTTACATTTTAGCTACTTCTCACTCCCCAACTGCTGTATTGTGGCAGGATGGCCCACTTTTATGGCTTTATCTACCATCAACACCCGGCAAAGTGCTGACCCCCTACTACGAATCGGTAGCTAATCTGATACATGTACCGAGTGGATTCCCGTAAATATTTAGGTCAGGAACCTCATTTTATCTGTGTCCCATATAATCTACAACAACAAGATTAGCTATTCGCCCATTGCGATTCTTGGGCCATTGCTTGGGCCAATTTTACGGGGAAAATTTTGCATCACTACCTGTCTAACAAACTTCTCCAATTCGCTGCGTGTCATACGTTTCTATTTCCTTCCATAGTACGGGCCTCGCCTTTATCTTCTGCCGCTTTAGTATTTACAGATGGATCCTCTAATGGAACGGCTGCTTTGACCATCAATGGGAAAACTCAATCTTGGGTTACAGGTTTTTCCTCTGCCCAAGAGGTGGAATTAGATGCTGTTTTACAAGCACTCGTCCTGTTACAAGACGAGCCCTTTAACTTATACTCAGACAGTCAATATGTAATTCGTGCTCTTCAAGTCATAGAAACTGTTCCCTTTATTGGAACTACTAACTCCAATATCCAGACCCAATTTCGCCAAGTACAAACTTTGCTTTGTTCTCGCAACCACCCTTGTTTTTTGGCTTTGTTCGAGCTCACACTAATCTTCCTGGCCCTTTAAATGAGGGCAATGCGGTTACTGACTCCGCCACCAGAGTTTACTTAACTCAGGTTGAACTTGCTAAGCAGTCACATGCCATCCACCATCAAAACAGTCGAGCCTTGCGCCGACAGTTTAAATTATCTAGAGAAGCAGCACGACAAATAGTTAAGACTTGCTCCAACTGTGTCCAGTTTTGTCTTTAAAATTGGTACCATTTCTAAGTATGGATCCTTATGGTTTTTCTGTGCGTACTCAAGCACACATCCTTGTTGTTTATTTGAACATTTCTGGGCCTAGCATGGCCGCTCCTCCATGTCTGCAGTTGTGACAAGCCCTGGAAAAATAAATTCCAGCTAAGTTGCCTTGCAAAAAGTTTTGTTTTGAACCTGGTTCTCACCCGTAAGGGTAAAATTGGCAGAACTCTCTTGACACAAACTTCCGGAAAACGAACGGCCGATATTAATTTTGCGCGCTTTATGATCTTTGAGTATGAATGTGTGTGAATGAGTGAGTGAACATGTTTAAGGTTAAATTGTCAGCATGCTGTATAAAACAATGGATAAATTCATACTGAAACGGACAACTGGGTAAATCTAAGCTTAAAATTTCAAGAAAAATATTAGGTTTGAATGTTTTACAACGTCTCAAAGGTTTATTACATTGGTTTAAAGAGAAATTGGTAAAAAATACTTTTCTAAAGACCCGGAAAAAAAGGAATGTTTAAAGGTTTATCTCCATGCTATTGGGTGTATTTTAAAAAGGAGAGGACACTAAGTCCAGACTTAGACTTTTGGTGCACTGATGTCTATAGTTCTTGAATTAGGGAAAAACTGTTATTTGAGTTTAAACTGTTGTTGGAGTTCTATACAGTAATCTAAACTGCAAAAGAGCCCTTTTTTCTAAAAGGCAAGAGGAGTGCCTTGGGCCTTAGGGGGCCTGACGGCAGAAGGAGTTCTTTGTGCCCTTAAAGGTTTTTCAATTGCAAATAAAGGCTAAGGTGTTAGTTGTTTAAGCCAGTATCAGTAAAAGTTATTAAGAACATTGGAAATGGGTTTCTAAACAATATTTGAAAGTGAAGTTGTCTTAAATGTTTAAAGAAAGAGAAAAAAGGAAAATTAGGACTACCAAAGTAATTGCTTAATTGCTATTTCAGCTTGCTCTTGTAAGTTACCTTATAGCAACTTCTAGCTAGCCCATGGAGAAGGGCAGCAATCCTTATTCAGATGTAACTTTGGCTTTTACCAGGTTCTAGGTAAGCTCATGCTTAGAGACTATTTCTGTGTTGACCACCTTGTTGTTTTAATTGGAGTAACGTGGCCTTTTGTAGGACTCATTGATCTGAAAGCCTCAACTTTGAGCCTGCCCGGGCAAAGCAAAGTCCCTGTGAGACTGTGGTGTCTAATCTGCCAGCAGGATGCTGGGACAGAGTTGCTTTGGAGCTTGAAGTGGCAGAGTGCTAGCTCTGAGCTGAAAAGCTGGGGGGAAGCACTCAAGCACCAAGCTCGAGACTCATAGTGGTAGGGTGCTAGCCTTGAGCTGGAGAGCTGAGAGACAGTGCCCAGGCCCCGAGTTCAAGTACAGCAACCAACAAAGTGAAATGCCAATGGCATGTTTATCCCTGTGTGGAGAGACACTACTGGGACACGAAAGCCTCTGCTTGGATGGCAGAAATGGTGTCAGATCTTAGTCACTTGTGCGTTGCCAATCAAATTAATCAGAGCCGGGAGGTCATAGAATAGTTTGTAAGCATGCCTTACTAATGCCCGTGCCTTTCATAACTGGGAAGGAACTTGTCAATCTTCTGTGATAGTGGGTAGTTTAAAGTCCTAATTGAGCGAAATTTTTATTTTTTATTTTTGACACCAGCCACAAATTCAGGAAAAGTTTGTGGATCTGAGGCTTGTGTCTCTATTAATCTGTTTAGATCTGACAACTGAAGCATTGTTAAGGTTGCAGAAATTTAGTTCCCCAGACAATCAAGAAAAAGCCTTTGCAAATGGGTGCTATGTAAGCTACACTATTGTAGCCAAAGATGGTTTGTGCAATTGTTAAATGTCAAATATGATCTCTAGTTTGGAGTAAATTATTGTTCCTAATATCTAATCCTTTCAACCCCTTGATAAAACAGGCTAGGCTTCTTAAGGTCCCTGGTCAAGCACAGAGACAACACCCCTGAGTCAGCTTGAAGAAGTCACAGAAGTTGAATCTTCGCCCATCAATCCCCGTTAGACCAAGGGACCAAAGTCATTTTTGGAAAATGTGACAGGATAAATTAGGGGTATAGAAAAGAGTAAAAATTGCACTTGTGTTTCTTTTAAAATAAAAAACGGGAAGAAGGAAGATGGCGCCGAGACAATAGGGACGCTGCTTAGCTTTCTCTGACAAAAAGAGAGAACCAGGGAGTCCCACGAGACAACTTTCTAAAGAAATCCACCACAACAAACTCAAAAAGCAACGGAGAAGGACTCAAACCGGAAAAGAAATCCAGATAAAGCTCACATCCAACTTTCTCAAAGAATTCGGAATGCGAGGACCCCTCCCCCACCTCTCGCCCAAAGCCGCAGAAAGCCGCACCAGACCAACTGCGAAAAGCGGCTTGAGCTGGCACCGGCTCCACGCGGGGAAAGCGGGGGCAGGCACGGGCTCTAATCCACGAAAAGCGGCGGCAGTGGAGGGCACCAGACTGGGAGCCCAATGGCTGCAGAAACCAGCAGAGAACCGGGCCAGTGAACGGCGGAAGCAGCGGAACCCAGACGCGGAACCAGACAGCAAGCAGCGGGACCCAGATGCAGAACACAGGCGGCAGTGGAGACCCGAGGGGAGTGAAAGACTCCCCACCACCGTGGAACACCCGCAGACGGACGCAGAGGCGTGAGTAATACAGCGAGTCCCCAAACACATCGGGAAAGCGGAGAGGGTGCCAAGCAATAGAACTTAACTCAGACCCCAACACCCCGCCCCGAGAAAGACTGGCGGGAGCAGGGGGGCAAGGAATTTAGAATCCTGTCCCTCCCCTCAACAGCCCCCTCCCTCAGGCCATTGACTGGAGATTGACAGGTGGGCTACCCATAAGACCCAGCACCCCATCAAGGGAGGCGGGGCTGTCCCAACTCCCACCCGCCCAACAGGCTCAACCCCCAGCCCTCTGACTGGAGACTGACAAGCGGGCGGACCCTAAGACTCAGCACCCCACCAGGGGAGGCGGAGCTGTCCCAGCTCCCACCTGCCCACCAGGATCCTCACCCAGGCCACTGGATCTGGAGAGTGGAGGGCTTTGAGACCCTGCCTTACAAAAGTGGGTAGGGGTGCGGGTAAATAGGAGCCAGCATCTGCCCCCCCTCAATTCTCGAGCGGGACATCCTCCAGCTGGAAGCCCTGAGCAAGATACCACCGAGGGCCGCCCCCACAGTCACAGACTCTGACAAAGCAGTGGAAACACAGTAGGGATCTTAAGGCCCACCAGCAGCCAAGCTCCCCTTCTGAGAACCAAAATGGCGTGGCTCCGCCCTTGGAGCCCACGCCCCCAGCTGGGCCCCGCCCCTGGGAACAGAGGGGCCTCCTGCTGGTCCTGCTGAGAGGGCCTGAAACTCTCAATCCCCAGACCCTTGGCTTGGGGGCGCCCCTGGAAGCAGCACAGGAAAACGTCCGCCAACCACGCTCAGACAGAAGCTGGCAGATCCATCCCATGGTCCACAGTGAGGCCACTGGTTGGGCTAAGAGCTAGTCGCGCAGCAACACATAAGTTTTATTCTAATACTTTCCAAATACTCTACCTACTTACCCCCTGACCTCTCTCATTCTATTTTTCTATCTCTGGACCTCTGCTCCTCTTTCAACCCTTATACTGCATGGATCTACAATTGATGGCTGTTGAGCAACATTGTATATCTAGGTGTTTAATTATCCTCTAGGCTCAGAGGGACTTAAAGACAATAGAGATTGGATTGAGAGGCTAAGTGTTTTGAATGTAAATTGCTTATCAGTGAAAAATTAGACTACTCGGTAACTGCACGAAAAGAAAGAGTGTAACACCAATCAAAACTCGTGAACATCTAGAGTCTGCCAGCTACAGAGGTCTAGGTTGGTTATATCTGAAAAACTATAATCGTGTTTAGTATTAATCTTGCTCCCATTTTCAAATGGGCAGAACAAGAAACTCAAGAAAAATGTCAAATCAAGAAACAACACCTCCCACCTCCCCCACCCAATGTAAACAGCCAATGGAACAGTCACTGGCAAGCCTAGAGGAGAGTCTTCCAAGTGCTGTTCAAATGCAATTGATAAACATCATTAATGAAAAATGTGAAAATATAAAGAAAGAGATAAGGGAGGAAGCCATAGCTGAACAAGAGGAAACCATAAACATGGTGATAAGTGAAAAAGAAGGAGCCATAAAGGAAGCCATAATAAAGGCTGTTCAAAGAAAGATGGATGAATTCATAGAATCCACAAATAAAAAGGTGACCGCACTCCAGCAAATGTTCAAAGAAAATAAAGCTACTGAGCTAACCACTCAAATGGAAATCAAGGAGCTAAAGAAATCCATACATGATCTAAAAGAAGAGATGCAAGGCATCAAAAATGAGCAATTAGTAGCAAGGGAGATGAAAAATAAAGTAGATAGCTTTGATAGCAGGTTAGACAATGCAGAGGAGAGAATTTGCGGGGCTGAAGATAATTTAGTTATTATAGAGAAAGAACAGAAAATGAGTCAATCAAAATCTAGGAAAAATGAGAGAGCGCTTCAGGAGGTCCAAGATACAATTAGGAAGCCTAATTTAAGGCTAATTGGTATTGAGGAGGGTCTGGAGAAAGAGGTCAATGGTATTGGAAATATACTTCAGGGAATCATCTCAGAGAATTTCCCAAATATCCAGAAGGGCAGACCCATCCAGATACAAGAAGCTTTTAGAACCCCAAACAGACCTGACCAGAAAAGAACATCTCACCGCCACATAGTAATCCGAACTGGATCAGTAGAAACCAAAAAAAGGATCCTAAAGGCAGCCAGGGAAAAGGGTTCAGTAACCTATAAAGGAAAACCAATCAGAATCACCCCAGATTACTCAGCAGAGACCATGCAAGCAAGAAGTGACTGGAAGCATATATGTCATGCCCTTAAGTCAAACAACTACCAACCAAGAATACTGTACCCAGCTAAGCTCTCATTCATAACTGAGGGAACAATAAAAACATTCCATTCCAGGGAAAAGCTGCAACAATATGTCGCAACAAAACCAACAATACAGAGAATTCTGAATGATGTTCTATACATAGAAAACCAAAATAAAGGCAATATAGGGAAAGAAATGGCACCTAAACAGCATACCACCTAAGGACCACAAGAACTGTCAAGACACAGGCCCAAATTAAAGCTTTTAAAAATGGTAGGACCTAATAAATATCTCTCAATCCTAACTCTCAATATCAATGGACTCAACTCTCCAATTAAACGGCATAGGCTGTCTAGTTGGATCAAAAACCAAGAGCCATCGTTCTGCTGTCTTCAAGAGACACATCTTACCCAAAAAAAAAGCATCTTTTGAAAGTGAGAGGTTGGAATAAACTGTATCAAGCTAACGGCCCCCATAAACAGGCTGGAGTTGCCATCCTCATATCAGATAAAATAGACTTCAAACCAAAATTAGTAAGAAAAGACAAAGAAGGTTACTACATACTACTAAAGGGATCTTTCCTCCAGGAAGACATAATGATCCTAAATATTTACACACCCAATCCCTGAGCTCCAAACTTCATCAAGCAAACTTTACTGACACTGAAACCATACATAGATCGAAATACAGTGATTGTCGGTGAGTTTAACACACCACTCTCACCTATGGACAGATCAACAAGGCAAAAACTCAACAGAGAAACCTTAGAACTGAACAGCAATATAGACCAAATAGATCTAACAGACATCTGCAGAATATTCCACCCAGCAACAACACAATATACGTTTTTCTCAGCAGCACATGGAACATTTTCCAAAATAGATCACATCTTAGGCCATAAAACAAACCTGGACAGATTCAGAAACACAGAAATTATTCCATGCACACTCTCAGACCACAAAGGCATCAAACTTGAACTGAACACACACCTCCACCAACGAAAACCCTGTAACTCATGGAGACTGAACAACACATTGTTGAACCGCCAATGGGTCATTGAAGAGATCAGAACAGAAATCCAACAGTTTATGAAATTTAACAGTAAGGAGCACACAAAATACCAACTCCTTTGGGACACAGCAAAGGCAGTACTCAGAGGAAAATTTATAGTGCTGAGAGCCTACAACAACAATTTGGAAAAATTGCAAACCAACAAGTTAATGTCCCACCTTAAGCTCCTGGAAAAAGAGCAACAAACCAACCCTAATCCCAGTAGAAGAAAGCAAATAATTAAAATCAAAGCAGAATTAAATGATTTGGAATCCAAAAAAACTCTAGAAAGAATCAACAAAACAAGGAGTTGGTTCTTTGAAAGAATTAACAAAATTGACAAGCCCTTAGCAAATCTTAACAAAAAAAGAAGAGAGCATATCGAAATAAACAAAATCGCAGATGAAAATGGTAATATCACGACAGAAATTAACAAGATCCAGAATATCATGAGGGAATACTTCTCAAACCTTTATGCCAACAAATTTGAGAACCTAGATGAAATTTGTGAATTCCTAGCCAATATTAACATACCCACACTGAACCAAGAAGGACTAAGCCAACTCAACAGGCCTATTTCAGGCTCTGAAATAGAAATGGCAATTAGAGAACTTCCACCTAAGAAAAGGCCAGGGCCAGATGGATTCACAGCTGAATTCTATAAAGTCTACAAAGCAGAGCTCACACCAATACTCCTCAAGCTCTTCAACGAAATTGAAAATGAAGGTTCCTTACCAAACTCATTCTATGAATCCAGTATAACCCTCATCCCCAAACCAGACAGAGATTCATCAAAGAAAGAGGACTATACACCTATATCTTTGATGAACATCGATGCAAAACTTCTCAACAAAATACTGGCCAACCGTCTACAACAACTCATCAAAAAAAATATACACTATGATCAAACTGGATTCATCACAGGGAGGCAAAGCTGGTTCAACATACGCAAATCAATTAATATAATTCAACACATCAACAGGAGCAAAGACAAAAACCACATGATTGTCTCAATAGACACGGAACAGGCATTTGACAAGATCCAACACCCCTTCATGTTAAAAGCTCTGGAGAAACTAGGAATCTATGGAACATTCCTTAAGGTAATAAAGGCTGTGTATGAGAAACCTACTGCTAGTATTACACTTAATGGTGAAAATCTAAAGCCATTCCCTCTAAAATCAGGAACGAGACAAGGATGCCCACTCTCTCCACTACTCTTTAACATAGTACTAGAATTCCTAGCCAGTGCAATAAGGCAAGAAGCAAGCATAAAGGGGATCCAAGTAGGGAAAGAGGAAATAAAACTATCCCTCTTTGCAGATGACATGATTCTGTATTTAAAGAATCCTATAGACTCTACTCCCAAGCTCCTTGAGCTGATCCAAAGCTTTGGAAGAGTTGCAGGCTATAAAATCAACCCTCAAAAATCAACTGCCTTCCTTTATGCCAACAGTGAGAGGAACGAGGCAATAATCAGGAAAGAAACTCCTTTCACAATAGCCTCAAAGAAAATAAAGTACCTAGGAATTAGCTTAACTAAGAATGTAAAGGACCTTTTTGACGAAAACTTCAAAACCCTAAAAAAGGAAATTAAAGCAGAACTAAGGAAATGGAAAAACCTCCCATGCTCCTGGATTGGAAGAATCAACATTGTGAAAATGACAATCTTGCCAAGAGCTATCTACAAATTCAATGCAATACCCATCAACATACCAATGTCATTTTTTAAAGAAATAGAAGAGGCAATCCAAAATTTCATATGGAATAATAAAAGACCCCGTATAGCAAAAACACTTCTTAGCAGAAAGAACAGCGCTGGAGGAATTTCAATTCCAAACTTTAGACTCTATTACAGAGCTATAATCCTCAAAACAGCTTGGTACTGGCACAGGAACAGGCCTGAAGACCAATGGAATAGAACTGAGGACCCAGATATTAAACCACAGACCTATGGCCACCTAATCTTTGACAAGGGAGCCAAAAAAATAGAACGGAAGAAAGACAGCCTCTTCAAGAAGTTGTGCAGGCAGAACTGGTTAAGCACCTGCAGAAAACTAAAGCTGGATCCTTCTTTGTCGCCTTGCACTAGAATTAACTCCAAATGGATCAAAGACCTGGAGGTAAAAGCTGACACACTGAAAACTCTACAGGAAGGAATAGGAGATACCCTAGGCCTCCTTGGCACAGGTCGAAACTTTCTTAATAAGGACCAAGAATCACAACAAATCAGAGAAAGGCTGGATAAGTGGGACTGCATTAAACTGCAGAGCTTTTGTATGGCAAAGGACATAGCTAGTAAACTAATCAGGAAGCCTACAGAGTGGGAGAAGATCTTCACCAACCAAACAACGGACAAAGGCCTCATATCTAAAATATAGCAACAACTCAAAAAATTGAATCACTCCAAAACTAACCTCCAAAGTAACAACCATCCCATTAAAAAATGGGCCAAAGACTTAAAGAGAGTCTTCTCTGAAGAAGAAACAAAAATGGCCTATAGACACATGAAGAAATGCTCAACATCTCTGGTCATAAAAGAAATGCAAATCAAAACAACTCTAAGATTCCACCTCACTTCAGCTAGAATGGCCAGGATCAGGAAAACGAATGACAACAGATGCTGGAGGGGATGTGGCCAGGAGGGATCACTACTACACTGTTGGTGGGAGTGCAAACTCGTCCAACCACTATGGAAAGCAGTGTGGCAGTGCCTCAAAAGGCTAAACATAGAACTACCCTATGACCCAGCAATTCCACTACTTGGCATTTACCCAACCATCCAGAAACAAGGACATACTAAACCCACTAGCACAACAATGTTCATTGCAGCACTATTCACCATAGCAAAGATATGGAACCAACCTAGATGTCCCTCAGTTGATGAGTGGATCAACAAGTTGTGGTATTTGTACACAATGGAATTCTATGCTGCTGTCAGAAAGAATGACATCGCCCCATTTGTTAGGAAATGGAAAGACTTAGGAAAAATCATATTAAGTGAAGTAAGCCAGACTCAAAGGAACTTAGGCTCAATGGTTTCCCTCATTCGTCATAATCAGTAGAAACCTTGGGCTCTACTAGCAGAGATTTGCAATAGAGCAAAATCTTGATACATAAGGACATATAATGTGAAGCTAATTGAAAGGACCTCAAGGATAGTGAAACAAAAGCCATATAATGAATGATTGTTGTCCTTAATGTACTATGTTGTCTCTCATCTCCTTTGCTGTCCCTTGGTTATCTCATATTGGTATAGTATCTCACTTTGTTATCTAATATATTGAATTTATTTGTATTTGGATATTTGAAATTTGATAGGGAAGGGGGGAAAACCAAGACGGGTGGGGGGCGTGGGGGGAGGGAAATGGGTACCAAAACATGTGAAAGGGTATCAATGTATGTGAATTAACGCACCTTCTATCTGGCAAATATCATGTAACCCTTTTACTAATTACAATAAAAAATAAAAAAAAATTAAAAAAAGAAAAAAATAATAAAATAAAATAAAAAACGGGGGATATGTTGGGAGCCAGAGTGGAATCAAACTGTACCCTGAGTTGCATCAGACAATGGCTTATTGTTTTCTGGCCCTATTCTATGTAAATGACCTGAGATTTACCATATGAATGTAACACCTGAAGGTTCCCGGGGTCAGGAGGAGGGAAGAGGGGGAGTGGAATATAAACGCGGCAGTCTAGGCAGTCTTTACCTGGACTTCGGACATCCCGGACCCGGTGTGTCTGTCTCTCTTCTATTTCTTCCTAGTCCTTGACCCCTATTTCAGGAACCCCAATCTGCAAACCCTGGTTTGCTGCCGGTTGGCCCCGGCAGGTTAGGGTTAGGGTTAGGGTTAGGGTAAGAGTAAGGGTTAGGGTTAGGGTTAGGGTTAGGATTAAGGTTAGGGTTAGGGTTAGGGTTAGGGTAAGGGTAAGGGTTAGGGTTAGGGTTAGGGGTTAGGGTTAGGGTTAGGATTAGGGTAAGGGTTAGGGTTAGAGTTAGGGTAAGAGTAAGGGTTAGGGTTACGGTTAGGGTAACAGTAAGGGTTAGGGTTAGGGTTAGGGTTAAGGTTAGGTTTAGGGTTAGGGTTAGGGTAAGGGTAAGGGTTAGGGTTCGAGTTAGGGTAAGAGTAACGGTTAGGTTTAGGGTTAGGGTTAGAGTTAGGGTTAGGGTTAGGGTAAGGTTTAGGGTTAGGGTTAGGGTTAGGGGTTAATGTTAGGGTTAGGGTTAGGGTTAGGGTTAGGGTTAGGTTTAGGGTTAGGGTTAGGGTTAGGGTTAGGTTAAGGGTAAGTGTTAGGGTTAGGGTTAGGGTTAGGGTTAGGTTTTGCTTTTTCTACTGAGGAACTTCTTGTCTAATCGGGATATTTCATCCTTCCTCGTTGAAATTCAGTGTACCTGCTTTTATTTCTGTGTGGTGATTCATAGACTACAAGCGAGACAGTGCTACCACTCATATAGCTCTGTCTGCTAAGAGTTGTTCTTTGTATGGGTGGTCATTTCTTCTACCACAAGCACCTTCAATGTATCTGGTGTTAGTTATTGGACGTTTTCATCCAGTGTAATGCTTACTGGATTTTGCCGTTCAAATATCTACGGCATTGCTCTACAGCTAAGCGGGGTATTATATGCTTTCTCGTTCAAATTCTGTGTACCAGCTTTTATTTCGTCATGGACTCTGAGCAGGTACAAGGGAGATTGTACTTCCTCCGAGTTTGCTCTATCTCCTAGAGTTGTTCTTCTGAACGTGCTCATTTCTTTGACCACCAGCAACTTCAATGTATCTCGTGTTACTTCTTCGAGGATTTCATCCAGTGTAATTGGTACTGGATTTTGCCGTTGAACTTCCTACGGAATTGTTCGATGTGCTAAAATCGTTTTTGGCTAAGCGGGGTATTTTATTTTTCCCCCTGTATCTTCAGTGTGTCTGCTTTTATTTCAGCGTGGTGCTTCATCTTGTTCAACGGAGACAGAGCTACCATTGACATTGCTCTATCTAGAATGATTTGTTCTGTGGAAACCTGGTCATTTCTTCTTCCACAAGTAACTTCAATGTACCTCGTTTCACTTCCACGAGGTTTTCATAGTATGTCATGGATACTGGATTTTGCCGGTGCAGTCAATACGGCATTGCTCTTTCTGCTAGGAACCTTCTTGTCTTAGCGGGGTATTTACTTCTTCCTCGATCATCACAGTGTAGTACCTGGTTTTATTTCTGCGTGGTCTCTGAGCAAGTACAATGGGGAGTCTACTGCCACCGACAATGCTCTATCTGCTAGGAGTTGTTCGGTTAATGTGGTCGTTCATTGTCCGCCAAGCAGCTTCAAGGAGTCTGCTTTTACTTCTTGGAAGATTTCATCCTGGGTAATGGATACTGTATTTTGCCGTTTAACCTCCTACGGCATTACTCTTTCTGCTGAGGACCCTCTTGTCTAATCTGGTTATGTTATTCTTCCTCGTACAACTTCAGTGTACCTGCTTTTATTTCTGCGTGGTGCTTCATCAAGTACAATGGAGACTGAACTACCATTGACGTTGCTCTATCTAGTATTATTTGTTCTGTGTAAACCTGGGCATTTCTGCTACCCCAAGTAACTTCAATGTATCTCGTTTCACTTCCTGGATGTTTTCATAGAGTGTCATGGATTTTGCTGTTGCACTCCCTACGGCATTGCTCTTTCTGCTAACAACCTTCTTGTCTAAGCGGGGTATTTTATTCTTCCTCTTTCAACTTCAGTGTACCTGCTTTTATTTCGTCGTGGTGTCTGAGCATGTACAACGAACAGTCTACTCCCTATCTGGTAGGAGTTGTTCATTTAACATGGTCCTTCATTGTCCCTTAAGCAGCTTCTTGGAAGATTTCATCCTGTGTAATGGATACTGTATTTTGCCGTTGCAACTCCTACAGCATTGCTCTTTCTGCGTAGGAACCTCTTTTCTAATAGGGATATTTTATCCTTCCTCGTTCAACTTCAGTGTACCTGCTTTTATTTCTGCGTGGTGCTTCACCCATTACAACCGAGATAGTACTACCACCCATATAGCTCTATCTGATGAGTTGTTCTGTGTAGGTGTGGTCATTTCTTCTACCACAAGCAATTTCAATGTATCTGGTTTTAGTTCTTGGACGTTTTCATCCAGTGTAATGCTTACTGGATTTTGCCGTTCAAATTTCTACGGCATTGCTCTTTCTGCTAATCAGGGTATTATATGATTCCTCGTTCAACTTCAGTGTACCAGCTTTTATTTCGTCGTGGTGTCTGAGCAGGTATAAGGGAGAGGTATAATCTCAGAGGAAGTACACTCTGAGATTGCTCTATCTACTAGAGTTGTTCTTGTGAACGTGGTCATTTCTTTGACCACAAGCAACTTCAATGTACCTCGTGTTACTTCTTCGAGGATTTCATTCAGTGTAATTGGTACTGGATATTGCCGTTGAGCTTCCTACGGAATTGTTCGATCTGCGAAGATCGTTTTTGTCTAAGCGGGTATTATATTTCCACCCCCTGCACCTTCAGTGTATCTGTTTCAGTGTACCTGGGTACCTGGTTTTATATCTGCCTGGTCTCTGAGCAAGTACAATGGGGACCCTACTGCCACCAACAGTGCTCTATCGGCTAGGAGTTGTTCGGTTAACGTGGTTATTCATTGTCCCCTAAGCAGCTTCAAGGTGTCTGCTTTTACTTCTTGGAAGATTACATCCCGGGTAATGGATACTGTATTTTGCCTAGAGTTAGCGTTAGGGTTAGGGTTAGGGTTAGGTTTATGGTTAGGGTTAGAATTAGGGTTAGGGTTAAGGTTAGGGTTAGGGTTACGGTTAATGTTAGGGTTAGGGTTAAGGTTACGGTTAGGGTTAGGGTTAGGGTTAGGGTTAAGCTTAGAGTTAGGGTTAGGGTTAGGGTTAGGGTAAGGTTAAGGATTAGGGTTAGGATTACGGTTACGGTTACGGTTAGGGTTAGGGTAAGGGTTAGGGTTAGGGTTAGGGTTCAGTTTAGGGTTAGGTTTACTGTTAGGGTAAGGGTAAGGGTTAGGGTTAGGGTTAGGGTTAGGGTAAGGGTAAGGGTTAGGGTTAGGTTTAGGGTTAGGGTTAGGTTTACTGTTAGGGTAAGGGTAAGGGTTAGGGTTAGGGTTAGGGTTAGGGTTAGGGTTATGGTTAGGGTTAGGGATAGGGTAAGGGTAAGTCATAGGGTTAGGGTTAGGGTTAAGTTTAGGGTAAGGGTTAGGGTAAGGGTAAGGTTTAGGGCTATGGTTAGGGTAAGGGTAAGGGTTAGGGTTAGGGTTAGGTTTAAGTTTAATGTTAGGCTAGGGTAAGGGTTAGGGTTAGGGTTAGGGTTAAGTTTAGGGTCGGGTTAGGATAAGGGTAAGGGTTAGGGTTACCTTTAGGTTTAGGGTTAAGTTTAGGGTTAGGGTTAGGATAAGGGTTAGGTTTAGGGTTAGGGTTAGGTTTAAGTTTAATATTAGGCTAGGGTAAGGGTTAGGGTTAGGGTTAGATTTAAGGTTAGGGTGAGGGTTAGGGTAAGGGTAAGGGTTAGGGTTAGGGTTAGGGTAAGGGTTAGGGTTGTGGTTAGGGTTAGGGTAAGGGTTATTGTTAGGGTTAGGGTTAGGGTTATTGTAAGGGTTAGGGTTAGGGTTAGGGTAAGGGTAATGGTTAGGGTTAGGGTTATTGTAAGGGTTAGGGTTAAGGTTACCGTTAGGGTTAGGGTGAGGGAAAGATTTAGGGTTAGGGTTAGGGTCCGGGTTAGGGTTAGGTTTAGTGTTAGGATAAGGGTAAGGGTTAGGGTTACGGTTAGGGTAAGAGTAATGGTTAGGGTTAGGGTTAGGGGTTGATGTTAGGGTTAGGGGTTAGTGTCAGGGTTATGGTTAGGGTTAGGTTTAGGGTTAGGGTTAGGGAGAGGGTTAGGATAAGTGTAAGGGTTAGGGTTAGGGTTAGGTTTATTGTTAGGGTAAGTGTAAATGTTACGGTTAGGGTTAGGGTTAAGGTTAGGGTTAGGGTTAGGGTAAGGGTAAGGGATAGGGTTAGGGTTAGTGTTAGGGTAAGGGTAAGTGTTAGGGTTAGGGTTAGGGTTAGGGTTAGGTTTAGTGTTAGGGTAGGGTAAGTGTTAGGGTTAGGGCTAGGGTTAGGGTTAGGGTTAGGGTTAGGGTAAGGGTAAGGGATAAAGTTAGGGTTAGGTTTAGGGTTAAGGTTAGGATTAGTTTAAGGTTAAGGGTTACGATTAGGATTAGGCTTAGGGTTATGGTAGGCGTTAGGGTTAGGGTTAGGGTTAGGTTTAATGTTAGGCTAAGGGGAAGGGTTAGGGTTAGGGCTTGGGTAGGGTTAAGTTTAGGGTTAGGGTTAGGGTAAGGGTAAGGGTTAGGGTTAGGTTGAGGCTTAGGATTAGGGTAAGGGTTAGGGTTAGGGTTAGGGTTTGGGTTAGGGTTAGGGTATAGTTTAGGGTTAGGGTTAGGGTAAGGGTAAGGGTTAGGGTTAGGGTTAGGTTAGGCTTAGGGTTAGGGTAAGGGTTAGGGTTAGGGTTAGGATTAGGGTTAGGTTTAGTGTTAGGTTAAGAGTAAGGGTTGGGGTTAGGGTTAGAGTTAGGGTTAAGTTTAGGGTTACTGTTAAGTTAAGGGTAAGTGTTAGGGTTAGGCTTAGGGTTAGGGTAATGGTTAGAGTTAGGGTTAGGGATAAGTTTAGTGTTAGGGTAAGGGTAAGTGTTAGGTTTAGGCTTACTGTTAGGGTTAGGGTTAAGGTTATGGTTAGGGGTAGGTTAAGGTTAAGGGTTAGGGTTAGGGTTAGGGTTAACGTTAGGATTAGGGTTAGGTTAAGGGTAAGTGTTAGGGTTAGGGTTAGGGTTAGGGTTAGGGCTAGGGTTCGGGTAAGGGTAAGGGTTAGGGTTAGGTTTGGGTTAGGGTTAGGGTTAGGGTAAGGGTAAGTGTTATGGTTAGGGTTAGGGTTAGGATTATGATTAGGGGTAGGGTTAGGGTAAAGGTAATTGTTAAGTTTAGGGTTAGGGTTAGGGTAAGGGTAATGCTTAGGGTTAGAGTTAGGTTAGGGTAATTGTAAGGGTTATGTATACATTTAGGGTTAGGGTTAGGGTTAAGGCTAGGGTTAGGGGAAGGGGAAGGCTTAGGGACAGGGTTAGGGTTAGGGTTAAGGCTAGGGTTAGGGTAAGGGTAAGGGTTAGGGTTACGGTTAGGGTTAGGGTAAGGGTAAGGGTTAGGGTTAGGGTTAGGGTTAGGGTTAAGGTTAGGGTTAGGGTTAGGGCAAGGGTAAGGGATAGGGTTAGGGTTAGGGTTAGTGTTAGGGTTAGGGTTAGGGTTAGGGTTAAGTTCAGGTTTAGGTTTAGGGTAAGGGTAAGGGTTAGGGTTAGGGTTAGGGTAAGGGTTAGGGTTAGGGTAAGGGTTAGGGTTAGGGTCAGGGTTAGGTTTAGTGTTAGGGTAAGGGTAAGGGTTAGGGTTATTTTTATGGTTAGGTTTAAGTTCACGGTTAGGGTTAGGGTAAGTGTAAGGGTTAGGGTTAGGCTTAGGGTTAGGGTAAGGGTTAGGGTTATGGTTAGGGTTAGGTTTAGTGTTAGGGTAAGTGTAACTGATGGGGTTAAGGTTAGGGTTAGGGTAAGGGTAAGAGTAAGGGTTAGGGTTAGGGTTAGGTTCAGGTTTAGTGTTAGGGTAAGGGTAAGGGTTTGGGTTAGGTTTAGGTTTAGGGTTAAGGTTAGGGTTAGGGTTAGAAGAAGTGTAAGGGTTAGAGTTAGGGTTATGGGTTAGGGTTAGGGTTAGGGTTAGTGTAAGGGTTAGGGTTAGGTTTAGGATTATGGTTAGGGTAAGGGTAAGGTTTAGGGTTAGGGTTAGGGTTATCGTTATTGTAAGGGTTAGGGTTAGGGTTAGGTTTAGGGCTAGGTTTAGGTTTAGGGGAGGGTTAGGGTAAGGTTAAGTGTTAGGACTAAGGTTAGGGTTAGAGTTAGGGTTAGGGTTAGGGTAAGTCTAAGGGTTAGGGTTAGGGTTAGGGTTAGGGTTAGCTTAAGGGTAAGGGTTAGGTTTAGGGTTGGGGTTAAGGCTTGGGTTAGGGTAAGGGTAAGGGTTAGGGTTAGGGATAGGGTAAGGGTAAGGGTTAGGGTTAGGGTTATTGTAAGGGTTAGGGTTAGGGTTAGGTTTAGGTTAAGGGTTAGGGTTAGAGTTAGGGTTAGGGTTAGGGTAAGGGTTAGGGTTAGGATTAGGGTTAGGGTAAGGGTTAGGGTTAGGGTTAGGGTTAGGGTAAGGGTAAGTGTTAGGGTTAGGTTTATTGTAAGTGTTAGAGTTAGGGTTAGGGTTAGGGTAAGTGTTAGGGTGAGGGTTACGGTTAGGGTTAGGTTAAGGGTTAGGGTTAGGGTTAGGTTTAGGGTTAGGGTTATGGTTAGTGTTAGAATAAGGGTAAGGATTAGGGTTAGAGTTAGGGTTAGTGTTAGGGTTAGGGTTAAGGTTAGGGTTAGAGTTAGGGTAAAGGTAAGGGTTAGGTTTAGGGTTAGGGTTAGGTTAGGGTTAGGGTTTGGGTTAGGGTTAGGGTTAGGGTTAGGGTTTAGGGTTAGGGTTAGGGTTAGGGTAAGAGTAAGGGTTAGGGTAAGAGTAAGGGTTAGGTTTAGTGTTAGGGTTAGGGTTAGGGGTTAATGTTAGGGTTAGGCTTAGGATTAGGGTTACGGGTTAGGGTTAGGGTTAGGGTAAGGATTAGGGTTAGGGTTAGGGTAAGGATTAGGGTTAGGGTTAGGTTTAGAGTTAGGGTAAGGGTTAGAGTGAGGGTTAGTGTTCGGGGTTAATTTTAGCGTTAGGGTTAGTGTTAGGGTTAGGGGTTAAGTTTAGTGTTAATGTTAGCGTTAGGGTTAGGTTTAGGGTTAGGGTTAGGTTTAGGATAAGGGTAAGTGTTAGCGATACGGTTAGGGTTATGGTTATGGCTAGGGTTAGGGTAAGGGTAAGGGTTAGGGTTAGGGTTAGGATAAGGGTAAGGGTAAGGGTTAGTGGTAGGGTTAAGGTTAGGGTAGGAGTAAGGGTTAGGGTTAGGGTTAGGGTTTAGTTTAGGGTTAGGTTAGGGTTAGGGTTATGGTAAGGGTAAGGGTTAGGGTGAGGGTTAGGTGTTAGGGTTAGGGTTAGGGTAAGGGTTAGGGTTAGGTTTAGGGTAAGAGTAAGGGTTAGGGTTAGGGTTAGGGTTAGGGTTAGGGTAAGGGTAAGGGTTAGGGTTAGGGTTAGGGTTAGGGTAAGGGTAAGGGTTAGGGTTAGGTTTAGGGTTAGAGTAAGGGTAAGGTTTAGGGTTAGGGTTAGGGTTAGGGTTACCGGTTTGGGTTAGGGTTAGGGTTAGGTTTAAGTTTAGGGTTAGGATTAGGGTTAGGTTAAGGCTAAGTGTTAGGGTTAGGGTTAGGGTTAAGGTTAGGGTTAGGGTTAGGGTTAGGGTTAGGGTTAGGGTTTGGGTTAGGGTTAGGTTTAGGGTTCGGGTAAGTGTTAGGGTTAGGGTTAGGGTTAGGGTTAGGGTAAGGCTAAGGGTTAGGGTTAGGGTTAGGGTAAGGGTAAGTATTAGGTTTAGGGTTAGGGTTAGGGTTAGGGCTAGGCTTAGGGTTAGATTTAGGTTTAGGGGTTAGGGTTTGGTGTTAGCGTTAGGGTTAGTGTTAGGGTAAGGGTAAATATTAGGGTTAGGTTTAGGGTTAGGGTTAGGGCTAGGGTTAGGGTAAGGGTAAGGTTTACTGTTACGGTTAGGGTTAGGGTTAGGTTTAGGGTTAGGGTTAGGGTTAGGTTAAGGGTAAGGGTTAGCGTTAGGGTTAGGGTTAGGGTTAGGGTTAAGGTTTGCTCTTTCTGCTGAGGAACTTCTTGTCTCATCGGGATATTTCATCCTTCCTCGTTCAACTTCAGTGTACCTGCTTTTATTTCTGCATGGTGCTTCATCGACTACAAGCGAGACAGTACAACCACTCATATAGCTCTATCTGATAAGAGTTGTTCTGTGTAGGCGTGGTCATTTCTTCTACCACAAGCAACTTCAATGTATCTGCTGTTAGTTCTTGGACGTTTTCATCCAGTGTAATGCTTACTGGATTTTGCCGTTCAAATTTCTACGGCATTGCTCTTTCTGCTAAGCGGGGTATTATATACTTCCTCGTTCAACTTCAGTGTACCAGCTTTTATTTCTTCGTGGTCTCTGAGCAGGTACAAGGGAGAGTGTACTTCCACCGAGATTGCTCTATCTCCTAGAGTTGTTCAATGTATCTCGTGTTACTTCTTAGAGGATTTGATCCAGTGTAATTGGTAGTGGATTTTGCCATTGAACTTCCTACAGAATTGTTCGATGTGCTAAGATCGTTTTTGTCTAAGCGGGGTATTTTATTTTTCCCTCTGTATCTTCAGTGTATCTGCTTTTATTTCACCATGGTGTTTCATCTTGTACAACGGAGACAGAGCTACCATTGACATTGCTCTATCTAGTATGATTTGTTCTGTGTAAACATGGTCATTTCTTCTACCACAAGTAACTTGAATGTATCTCGTTTCACTTCCTGGAGGTTTTCATAGAGTATCATGGATGCTGGATTTTGCTGGTGCAGTCAATACGGCATTGCTCTTTCTGCTGGGAAACTTCTTGTCTTTGCGGGGCATTTTCTCGTTCCTGGTTCAAACTGGATTTTGCCGTTGAGCTTCCTACGGAATTGTTCGATATGCTAAGATCGTTTTTGTCTAAGAGGGGTATTATATTTCCCCCCCCTGCACCTTAAGTATATCTGCTTCAGTGTACCGGGTTTTATTTCTGCCTGGTCTCTGAGCAAGTACAATAGGGACCCTACTGCCACCGACAATGCTCTATCTGCTAAGAGTTGTTCGGTTAACGTGGTCGTTCATTGTCCCCTAAGCAGCTTAAAGGTGTCTGCTTTTACTTCTTGGAAGATTTCATCCTGGGTAATGGATACTGTATTTCGCCGTTGAACCTCCTACGGCATTACTCTTTTTGCTGAGGACCCTCTTGTCTCATCGGGTTATTTTATTCTTCCACGTTCAACTTCAGTGTACCTGCTGTTATTTCTGCGTGGTGCTTCATCGGCTACAACCGAGACAGTACTACCACTCATATCTCTATCTGCTAAGAATTGTTCTGTGTAGGCGTGGTCATTTCTTCTACCACAAGCAACTTCAATGTATCTGGTTCTGGTTCTTGGACGTTTTCATCCAGTGTAATGCTTACTGGATTTGCCTTTCAAATTTCTACGGCATTGCTCTTTCTGGTAAGCGGGGTATTATATGCTTCCTCGTTCAACTTCAGTGTACCAGCTTTTATTTCGTCATGACCTCTGAGCAGGTACAAGGGAGAGTGTACTTCCACCGAGATTGCTCTATCTCCTAGAGTTGTTCTTGTGAACAGTGTCATTTCTTTGACCAACAGCAACTTCAATGTATCTCGTGTTACTTCTTCGAGGATTTCATCCAGTGTAATTGGTACTGGACTTTGCTGTTGAACTTCCTACGGAATTGTTCGATGTTCTAAGATCATTTTTGTCTAAGCGGGGTATTTTATTTTTCCCCCTGTACCTTTAGTGTATCTGCTTTTATTTCACCGTGGTGCTTTATCTTGTACAATGGAGACGGAGCTACCATTGACATTGCTCTATCTAATATGATTGGTTCTGTGTAAACCTGGTCATTTCTTCTACCACAAGTAACTTCAATGTACCTCGTTTCACTTCCGCGAGGTTTTCATAGTATGTCATGGATACTGGATTTTGCCGGTGCAGTCAATACGGCATTGCTCTTTCTGCTAGGAACCTTCTTGTCTTAGCGGGGTATTTACTTCTTCCTCGATCATCACAGTGTAGTACCTGGTTTTATTTCTGCGTGGTCTCTGAGCATGACAATGGGGAGTCTACTGCCACCGACAATGCTCTATCTGCTAGGAGTTGTTCGGTTAACGTGGTCGTTCATTGTCCGCCAAGCAGCTTCAAGGAGTCTGCTTTTACTTCTTGGAAGATTTCATCCTGGGTAATGGATACTGTATTTTGCCGTTTAACCTCCTACAGCCTTACTCTTTCTGCTGAGGACCCTCTTGTCTAATCGGGTTATTTTATTCCTCCTCATTCAACTTCAGTGTACCTGCTTTTATTTCTGCGTGGTGCTTCATCAAGTACAATGGAGATTGAACTACCATTGACATTGCTTTATCTAGTATTATTTGGGTTAGGGTTAGGGTTAAGTTGAGGGTAAGGGATAGGCTTAGGGTTAGGGTTAGGGTTAGGGTTAAGGTTAAGGTTAGGGTTAGGGTTAGGGTTAGGGTTACGGTTACGGTTACGGTTAGGGTTAGGGTTAGGGTTAGGGTTAAGGTTAGGGTTAGGGTTACGTTTAATGTTAGGGTTAGGTTTAGGGTTAGGGTTAGGGTTATGGTTAGGGTTAGGGTAAGGGTAAGGGATAGGGTTAGGATTAGGGTTACGGTTAGGGTTAGGGTTAGGGTTAGGGAATGGGTTAGGGTTAGGGTTAGGGTTAGGTTTAGTGTTAGGGTAAGGGTAAGGGTTAGGGTTATGGTTAGGGTTAGGGTTAGGGTTAGGGTTAGGGTTAGGGTAAGGGATAGGTTTAGGGTTAGGGTTAGGTTTAGGGTAAGGGATAGGTTTAGTGTTAGGGTTAGGGTTAGGTTTAGGGTTAATTTTAGGGTTAGGTTTAGGGTAAGGGTTAGGGTTAGGGTTAGGTTTAGGGTTAAGGTTAGGGTTAGGGTTAGGGTAAGGGTTAGGGTTAGGGTTAGGGTTAGGTTTAGGGATAGGGTAAGGGTTAGGGTAAGTGTTACGGTTAGGGGTAGTGTTAGGGGTAGGATAAGGGTTAGGGTTAGGTTTAGGGTTAGGGTTATTGAAAGGGTTAGGTTTATGTTTATTGTAAGGGTTAGGATTAGGGTTAGGGTTAGGGTTAGTGTTAGGGGAAGGATAAGGGTTAGGGTTAGGATTATGGTTAGGGTTAGGGTAAGGGTAAGGGTTAGGGTTAGGGTTAGGGTAAGAGTTAGGGTAAGGGTTAGGGTTAGTGTTAGGGTTAGGGTAAAGGATAGGCTTTGGGTTAGGGTTAGGGTTAGGTTTAGGGTTGATTTTAGGGTTAGGTTTAGGGTAAGGGTTAGGGTTAGGGTTAGGGTTAGGGTTAAGTTTAGTGTTAGGGTAAGGGTAAGGTTTAGGGTAAGGTTTCAGGTTAGGGTTAAGTTTAGGGTGAGGGTTAGGGTAAGGGTAAGTGTTAGGGTTAGTGTTAGGGTTAAGTTTAGGGTTAGGGTTAGGGTAAGGGTTAGGGTTAGGTTTAGGGTTAGGTTTAGTGTTAGGGTAAGGGTAAGGCTTACGGTTAGGGTTAGCGTTAGGGTTAGGGTAAGGGAAAGGGTTTAGGGTTAGGGTTAGGGTTGGGTTTAGGGTTAGGTTTAGTGTTAGGATAAGGGTAAGGGTTTGGGTTAGGGTTAGGGTAAGGGTTAGGGTTAGGGTTAAGTTAAGAGTAAGGGTTAAGGTTAGGGTTAGTGTTAGGGTTAGGGTTAGGGGTTAATGTTAGGGTTAGGGGTTAGTGTTAGGGTTAGGGTTAGTTTTACGGTTAGGGTTAGGGTTAGAGGTAGGGTAAGGGTAAGGGTCAGGGTAAGGGTTAGGTTTAGGGTTAGGTTTAGGGTTAAGTTTAGGGTTAGGGTTAGGGTAAGGATAAGGTTTAGGGTTAGGGTTAGGGAAAGGGTGAGGGTTAAGGTTAGGGTTAACTTTAGTGTTAGGGTAAGGGTAAGGGTTAGGGTTATGGTAAGGGTTAGGGTTAAGTTTAGGGTAAGTGTTAGGGTAAGGGTAAGAGTTAGGGTTAGGTTTAGGGTTAAGTTTAGGGTTAGGGTTAGGGTAAGGGTTATGGTTAGGGTTAGGTTTAGTGTTATGGTAAGGATAAGGGTTAGGGTAAGGTTTAGGGTTAAGGTTAGGGTTAGGGTTAGGGTAAGGGTTAGGGTTAGGGTTAGGTTAAGGGATAGGGTAAGGGTTAGGGTAAGTGTTACGGTTAGCAGTAGTGTTAGGGGTAGGGTAAGGGTTAGGGTTAGGTTTAGGGTTAGGGTTATTGTAAGGTTTAGGGTTATGGTTATTGTAAGGGTTAGGGTTAGGGTTATGGTTAGGGTTAGTGTTAGGGTAAGGATAAGGATTAGGGTTAGAGTTAGGGTTAGGTTTTGGGTTAGGGTTAAGTTTAGGGTTAGGGTTAGGGTAAGGTTACGGGTTAGGGTTAGGGTTACGGTTAGGGTTAGGTTTAGGGTTAGGTTAAGCGTTAGGGTTAGGGTTAGGGTTAAGATTCGTGTTAGGGTTAGGGTTAGGTTAAGGGTAAGGGTTAGGGTTAGGGTTAGGGTTAGGGGTTAGGATTAGGTTTAGGGTTAGGTTTAGGGTTAGGGTTAGGGTTAGGATTAGGGTTAGGGTAAGGGAAAGGGTTTAGGGTTAGGGTTAGGGTTGGGTTTAGGGTTAGGTTTAGTGTTAGGATAAGGGTAAGGTGTAGGGTTAGGGTTAGGGTAAGGGTTAGGGTTAGGGTTAGGGTAAGAGTAAGGGTTAGGGTTAGTGTTACGGTTAGGGTTAGGGGTTAATGTTAGGGTTAGGGGTTAGGGTTAGGGTTAGGGTTAGGTTTACGGTCAGGGTTAGGGTTAGGGTTAGGGTCAGGGTAAGGGTAAGGGTTAGGGTTAGTGTTAGTGTTAGGTTTAGGGTTAAGTTTAGGGTTAGAGTTAGGGTAAGTATAAGGTTAAGGGTTAGGGTTAGGGTAAGGTAGAGGGTTAGGGTTAGGGTTAGGGTTAAGTTTAGTGTTAGGGTAAGGGTAAGGGGTAGGGTTAGCGTTAGGGTTAGGGTTAGGGTAAGGGTTAGGTTTAAGGTTATTGTAAGGGTTAGGGTTTGGGTTAGGGTAAGCATAAGGGTTAGGGCTAGGGTTAGGTTTAGGGTTAGGGTAAGGGTAAGGGTAAGGGTTAGGGTTAGGGTTAGGTTAAGGGTTAGGGTTAGGGTTAGAGTTAGGTTTAGGGTTACTGTTAGGTTTAGGGTTAGGGTAAGGGTAAGGATTAGAGGTAGAGTTAGGGTTAGGGTTAGGGTTAAGGTTAGGGTTAGGGTTAGGATAAGAGTAAGGGTTGGGGTTAGGTTTAAGTTTAGGGTTAGGTTTAGGGTAAGGGTAAGGGTTAGGGTTAAGGTTAGGTGTTAGATTTAGGGTTAGGCTTAAGGTTAGCGTAAGGGTTAGGGTTAGGTTTAGTGTAAGAGTAATGGTTAGGGTTAGGGTTAGGGTTAGGTTTAGGGGTTAGGGTTAGGGTTAGGGTTAGGGTAAGGGTTAGGATTAGGGTTAGGTTTAGGTGTTAATGTTAGGGTTAAGTTTAGTGTTAGGGTAAGGGTAAGGGTCAGGGTTAGAGTAAGGGTTAGGGTTACGTTTAGGGTAAGGGTTAGGGTAAGGGTAAGTGTTAGGGTTAGGGTTAAGTTTAGGGTTAGGGTTAGGGTAATGGTTAGGGTTAGGGTTAGGGTTATGTTCAGTGTTAGGGTAAGGGTAAGGGTTAGGGTTAGGGTTAGGGTTAAGTGAGGGTTAGGGTTAGGGTAAGGGTAAGGGATAGTGTTAGGGTTATGTTTTGGGTTAGGGTTAGGGTTAAGTTGAGGGTTAGGGTTAGGGTAAGGGTAAGGTTTAGGGTTAGGGTAAGGATTAGGGTTAGGGTTAGGGTTAGGGTTAGGTTTATTGTTAGGGTAGGGGTAAGGATTAGGTTAAGGGTTAGGGTTAGGGTTAAGGTTAGGGTTAGGGTTAGGGTTAGGGTTAGGGTTAGGGTAAGGGTTAGGGTTAGTGATAGGGTTAGGGTTAGGGATATGGTAAGGGATAGGGTTAGGATTAGGGCAAGGATAAGGGTTAGGGTTAGGGTTATTGTGAGGGTTAGGGTTAGGGTTAGGGTAAGGATAAGGGTTAGGGCTAGCTTTAAAGTTAGGGTTAGGGTAAGGGTAAGGGTTAGGGTTAGGGTTAGGGTTAGGGTAAGGGTTAGGGTTAGGGTAAGATTTAGGGTTACTGTTAGGTTTAGGGTTAGGGTAAGGGTAAGGATTAGAGTTAGAGTTCGCGTTGGGGTTAGGGTTAGGGGTAAGGTGAGGGTTAGGGTTAGTGTTAGGTTTTGGGTTAAGTTTAGGGTTAGGGTTAGGGTAAGGATAAGGTTTAGGGTTAGGGTTAGGGTTAGGGTAAGGGTGAGGGTTAGGGTTAGGGTTAGGGTTAAGTTTAGTGTTAGGGTAAGGGTAAGGTGTAGGGTTAGGGTTAGGGTTAGGGTTAGGGTAAGGGTTAGTTTTAAGGTTATTGTAAGGGTTAGGGTTAGGTTTAGGGTAAGGATACGTGTTAGGGCTAGGGTTAGAGTTAGGGTTAGGGTAAGGATAAGGGTTAGGGTTAGGGTTAGGTTAAGAGTTAGGGTTAGGGTTATGGTTAGGGTTAGGTTTAGGGTTACTGTTAGGTTTAGGGTTAGGGTAAGGGTAAGGATTAGAGGTAGAGTTAGGTTTAGGGTTAGGGTTAGGGTTAAGGTTAGGGTTAGGGTTAGGGTAAGAGTAAGGGTTAGGGTTAGGTTTAAGGTTAGGGTTAGGTTTAGGGTAAGGGTAAGTGTTAGGGTTAAAGTTAGGTGTTAGATTTAGGGTTACGCTTAAGGTTAGGGTAAGAGTTAGGGTTAGGTTTAGTCTAAGAGTAATGGTTAGGGTTAGGGTTAGGGTTAGGGTTAGGTTTAGGGGTTAGGGTTAGGGTTTGGGTAAGGGTTAGGATTAGGGTT
The DNA here is from genome assembly GCA_024803745.1 of Megascapheus bottae. Lineage (NCBI taxonomy): Eukaryota > Metazoa > Chordata > Mammalia > Rodentia > Geomyidae > Megascapheus > Megascapheus bottae. The sequence goes on from JANJXV010000414.1 coordinate 362,280, forward strand.
AGGGTTAGGGGTTAATGTTAGGGTTAAGTTTAGTGTTAGGGTAAGGGTAAGGGTCAGGGTTAGAGTAAGGGTTAGGGTTACGTTTAGGGTAAGGGTTAGGGTAAGGGTAAGTGTTAGGGTTAGGGTTAAGTTTAGGGTTAGGGTTAGGGTAACGGTTAGGGTTAGGGTTAGGGTTATGTTCAGTGTTAGGGTAAGGGTAAGGGTTAGGGTTAGGGTTAGGGTTAAGTGAGGGTTAGGGTTAGGGTAAGGGTAAGGGATAGTGTTAGGGTTATGTTTTGGGTTAGGGTTAGGGTTAAGTTGAGGGTTAGGGTTAGGGTAAGGGTAAGGTTTAGGGTTAGGGTAAGGATTAGGGTTAGGGTTAGGGTTAGGGTTAGGTTTATTGTTAGGGTAGGGGTAAGGATTAGGTTAAGGGTTAGGGTTAGGGTTAAGGTTAGGGTTAGGGTTAGGGTTAGGGTTAGGGTTAGGGTAAGGGTTAGGGTTAGTGATAGGGTTAGGGTTAGGGATATGGTAAGGGATAGGGTTAGGATTAGGGCAAGGATAAGGGTTAGGGTTAGGGTTATTGTGAGGGTTAGGGTTAGGGTTAGGGTAAGGATAAGGGTTAGGGCTAGCTTTAAAGTTAGGGTTAGGGTAAGGGTAAGGGTTAGGGTTAGGGTTAGGGTTAGGGTAAGGGTTAGGGTTAGGGTAAGATTTAGGGTTACTGTTAGGTTTAGGGTTAGGGTAAGGGTAAGGATTAGAGTTAGAGTTCGCGTTGGGGTTAGGGTTAGGGGTAAGGTGAGGGTTAGGGTTAGTGTTAGGTTTTGGGTTAAGTTTAGGGTTAGGGTTAGGGTAAGGATAAGGTTTAGGGTTAGGGTTAGGGTTAGGGTAAGGGTGAGGGTTAGGGTTAGGGTTAGGGTTAAGTTTAGTGTTAGGGTAAGTGTAAGGTGTAGGGTTAGGGTTAGGGTTAGGGTTAGGGTAAGGGTTAGTTTTAAGGTTATTGTAAGGGTTAGGGTTAGGTTTAGGGTAAGGATACGTGTTAGGGCTAGGGTTAGAGTTAGGGTTAGGGTAAGGATAAGGGTTAGGGTTAGGGTTAGGTTAAGAGTTAGGGTTAGGGTTATGGTTAGGGTTAGGTTTAGGGTTACTGTTAGGTTTAGGGTTAGGGTAAGGGTAAGGATTAGAGGTAGAGTTAGGTTTAGGGTTAGGGTTAGGGTTAAGGTTAGGGTTAGGGTTAGGGTAAGAGTAAGGGTTAGGGTTAGGTTTAAGGTTAGGGTTAGGTTTAGGGTAAGGGTAAGTGTTAGGGTTAAAGTTAGGTGTTAGATTTAGGGTTACGCTTAAGGTTAGGGTAAGAGTTAGGGTTAGGTTTAGTCTAAGAGTAATGGTTAGGGTTAGGGTTAGGGTTAGGGTTAGGTTTAGGGGTTAGGGTTAGGGTTTGGGTAAGAGTTAGGATTAGGGTTAGGGTTAGGGGTTAATGTTAGGGTTAAGTTTAGTGTTAGGGTAAGGGTAAGGGTCAGGGTTAGAGTAAGGGTTAGGGTTAAGTTTATGGTAAGGGTTAGGGTAAGTGTAAGTGTTAGGGTTAGGGTTAGGGTTAAGTTTAGGTTTAGGGGTAGGGTAAGGGTTAGGGTTAGGGTTAGGGTTATGTTCTGTGTTTGTAAGGGTAAGGGTTAGGGTTAGGTTTAGGGTTAAGTTTAGGGTTAGGGTTAGGGTAAGGGTTAGGGTTAGGGTTAGGTTTAGGGTTAGGGTAAGGGTTAGGGTAAGTGTTAGGGTTAGGGTTAGGTTTAGGGGAAGGGTAAGGGTTAGGGTTAGGTTTAGGTTTAGGATAAGGGTAAGGGTTATGATTAGGTTTAGGGTAAGGTTTAGGGTTAGGTTAGGGTTAGGGTTAGGGTTAGGGTTAGTGTTAGGGTTAGGGTTAGGTTTAGGGTTTTCGTTAGGGTTAGGGTTAGGGTAAGGGTAAGCGTTAGGGTTAGGGTTAGGGTTAAGTTTAGGGTTAGGGTTAGGGTTAGGGTTAGGGTTAGTGTTAGGGTAAGGGAAAGGGTTAAGGTTAGGGTTCCGGTTACGGTTAGGGTTAGGATTAGGGTAAGGGAAAGGGTTAGGGTTAGGGTCAGGGTTAGGTTTTGTGTTAGGTTAAGGGTTACGGTTAGGGTTATGTTTAGGGTTACGGTTAGGGTTAGGGTAAGGGATAGGGTTAGGGTTAGGATTAGGGTTAGGTGTAGGGTTACGTTTAGGGTTAGGGTTAGGGTAAGGGTTAGGGTTATGGTTAGGGTTAGGGTTAAGTTTAGTGTTAGGGTAAGAGTAAGGTTTAGGGTAAGGGTTAGGGTTAGGGTTAAGTTTATGGTAAGGGTTAGGGTAAGGGTAAGTGTTAGGGTTAGGGTTAGGGTTAGGGTTATGTTTAGGGTTAGGGTTAGGGTAAAGGTTAGGGTTAGGGTTAGGGGTAGGGGTAGGGTTAGGGTTAGTGTTAGGGTAAGTGTAAGGGTTAGGGTTAGGATTAGGGTTAGGGTAAGGGAAAGGGTTAGGGTAAGGGTTAGGGTCGGGGTTAGGGTTAGGGTTAGGGTTAGGGTAAGGGAAAGGGTTAGGGTTAGGGTTAGGGTCGGGGTTAGGGTTAGGTTTAGTGTTAGGATAAGGGTAAGGCTTAGGGTTAGGGTTAGGGTAAGGGTTAGGGTTAGGGTTAGGGTAAGAGTAAGGTTTAGGGTTAGGGTTAGTGTTAGGGTTAGGGTTAGGGTTAGGGGTCAATGTTAGGGTTAGGGGTTAGTGTTAGGGTTAGGGTTAGGTTTACGGTCAGCGTTAGGGTTGGGGTTAGGGTAAGGGTAAGGGTAAGGGTTAGGGTTAGTGTTAGTGTTAGTTTTAGGGTTAAGTTTAGGGTTAGGGTTAGGGTAAGGATAAGGTTTAGGGTTAGGGTTAGGGTAAGGGTGAGGGTTAGGGTTAGGGTTAGGGTTAAGTTTAGTGTTAGGGTAAGGGTAAGGGGTAGGGTTAGGGTTAGGGTTAGGGTTAGGGTAAGGTTTAGGTTTAAGGTTATTGTAAGGGTTAGGGTTAGGGTAAGGATAAGGGTTAGGGTTAGGGTTTGGATTAGGGTTATGTTTAGGGTAAGGGTAAGTGTTAGGGTTAAGTTTAGGTGTTAGATTTAGGGTTACGCTTAAGGTTAGGGTAAGGGTTAGGGTTAGGTTTAGTGTAATAGTAATGGTTAGGGTTAGGGTTAGGGTTAGGGTTAGGTTTAGGGGTTAGGGTTAGCGTTAGGGTTTGGGTAAGTGTTAGGATTAGGGTTAGGGTTAGGGGTTAATGATAAGGTTAAGTTTAGTGTTAGGGTAAGGGTAAGGGTCAGGGTTAGAGTAAGGGTTAGGGTTAAGTTTAGGGTAATGGTTAGGGTAAGTGTAAGTGTTAGGGTTAGGGTTAGGGTTAAGTTTAGGTTTAGGGTTATGTTCTGTGTTTGTAAGGGTAAGGGTTAGGGTAAGGTTTAGGGTTAAGTTTAGGGTTAGGGTTAGGGTAAGGGTTAGGGTTAGGGTTAGGTTTAGGGTTAGGGTAAGGGTTAGGGTTAGGGTTAGGTTTAGGGGTAGGGTAAGGGTTAGGGTTAGGTTTAGGGTTAGGAAAGGGTAAGGGTTAGGATTAGGTTTAGGGTAAGGTTTAGGGTTAGGGTTAGGGTAAGAGTAAGGGTTAGGGTTAGGGTTAGGTTTAGGGTTTTCGTTAGGGTTAGGGTTAGGGTAAGGGTAAGGGTAAGGGTATGGGTTAGGGTTAGTGTTAGGTTTAGTGTTAGGGTAAGGGTAAGCGTTAGGGTTAGGGTTAGGGTTAAGGTTAGGGTTAGGGTTAGGGTTAGGGTTATGGTTAGTGTTAGGGTAAGGGAAAGGGTTAAGGTTAGGGTTCCGGTTACGGTTAGGGTTAGGGTTAGGGTAAGGGAAAGGGTTAGGGTTAGGGTCAGGGTTAGGTTTTATGTTAGTGTAAGGGTTACGGTTAGGGTTATGTTTAGGGTTACGGTTAGGGTTAGGGTAAGGGATAGGGTTAGGGTTAGGATTAGGGTTAGGTTTAGGGTTAAGTTTAGGGTTAGGGTTAGGGTAAGGGTTAGGGTTAAGGTTAGGGTTAGGGTTAAGTTTAGTGTTAGGGTAAGGGTAAGGTTTAGGGTAAGGGTTAGGGTTAGGGTTAAGTTTATGGTAAGGGTTAGGGTAAGGGTAAGTGTTAGGGTTAGGATTAGGGTTAAGTTTAGGGTTAGGGTTAGGGTAAGGGTTAGGGTTAGGGTTAGGGGTAGGGTTAGGGTTAGTGTTAGGGTAAGTGTAAGGGTTAGGGTTAGGATTAGGGTTAGGGTAAGGGAAAGGGTTAGGGTAAGGGTTAGGGTCGGGGTTAGGGTTAGGGTTAGGGATAGGTTTAAGGTAAGGGAAAGGGTTAGGGTTAGGGTTAGGGTCGGGGTTAGGGTTAGGTTTAGTGTTAGGATAAGGGTAAGGCTTAGGGTTAGGGTTAGGGTAAGGGTAAGGGTCAGGGTTAGAGTAAGGGTTAGGGTTACGTTTAGGGTAAGGGTTAGGGTAAGGGTAAGTGTTAGGGTTAGGGTTAAGTTTAGGGTTAGGGTTAGGGTAACGGTTAGGGTTATGTTCAGGGTTAGGGTAAGGGTAAGGGTTAGGGTTAGGGTTAGGGTTAAGGTTAGGGTTAGGATTAGGGTAAGGGTAAGGGATAGCGTTAGGGTTATGTTTTGGGTTAGGGTTAGGGTTAAATTGAGGGTTAGGGTTAGGGTAAGGGTAAGGTTTAGGATTAGGGTTAGGGTAAGGATTAGGGTTAGGTTTATTGTTAGGGTAGGGGTAAGGATTAGGGTAAGGGTTAGGGTTAGGGTTAGGGTTAAGGTTAGGGTTAGGGTTAGGGTTAGGTTTAGGGTGAGGCTAAGTGTTTGGGTTAGGATTATGGTAAGGGTTAGGGTTAGTGTTAGGGTTAGGGTTAGGGATATGGTAAGGGATAGGGTTAGGATTAGGGCAAGGATAAGGGTTAGGGTTGGGGTTATTGTAAGGGTTAGGGTTTGGGTTATGGTAAGGATAAGGGTTAGGGCTAGCTTTAAAGTTAGGGTTAGGGTAAGGGTAAGGGTTAGGGTTATGGTTAGGGTTAGGGTAAGGGTTAGGGTTAGGGTTAGATTTAGGGTTACTGTTAGGATTAGGGTTAGGGTAAGGGTAAGGATTAGAGTTAGATATAGGGTTGGGGTTAGGGTTAGGGTTAAGGTTAGGGTTAGGGTTAGTGTTAGGTTTTGGGTTAAGTTTAGGGTTAGGGTTAGGGTAAGGATAATGTTTAGGGTTAGGGTTAGGGTAAGGGTGAGGGTTAGGGTTAGGGTTAGGGTTAAGTTTAGTGTTAGGGTAAGGGTAAGGGGTAGGGTTAGGGTTAGGGTTAGGGTTAGGGTAAGGGGTAGGTTTAAGGTTATTGTAAGTGTTAGGGTTAGGGTTAGGGTAAGGATAAGTGTTAGGGCTAGGGTTAGAGTTAGGGTTAGGGTAAGGGTAAGGGTAAGGGTTAGGGTTAGGGTTAGGTTAAGGGTTAGGGTTAGGGTTAGGGTTAGGTTTAGGGTTACTGTTAGGTTTAGGGTTAGGGTAAGAGTAAGGATTAGAGGTAGAGTTAGGGTTAGGGTTAGAGTTAGGGTTAAGGTTAGGGTTAGGGTTAGGGTAAGAGTAAGGGTTAGGGTTAGGTTTAAGGTTAGGGTTAGGTTTAGGGTAAGGGTAAGGGTTAGGGTTAAGGTTAGGAGTTATATTTAGGGTTACGCTTAAGTTTAGGGTAAGGGTTAGGGTTAGGTTTAGTGTAAGAGTAATGGTTAGGGTTAGGGTTAGGGTTAGGTTTAGGGGTTAGGGTTAGGGTTAGGGTTTGGGTAAGGGTTAGGATTAGGGTTAGGGTTAGGGGTTAATGTTAGGGTTAAGTTTAGTGTTAGGGTAAGGGTAAGGGTCAGGGTTAGAGTAAGGGTTAGGGTTAAGTTTAGGGTAAGGGTTCGGGTAAGTGTAAGTGTTAGGGTTAGGGTTAGGGATAAGTTTAGGGTTAGGTTTAGGGTAAGGGTTAGGGTTAGGGTTAGGGTTATGTTCTGTGTTTGTAAGGGTAAGGGTTAGGGTTAGGTTTAGGGTTAAGTTTAGGGTTAGGGTTAGGGTTAGGGTTAAGTTTAGGGTTAGGGTAAGGGTTAGGGTAAGTGTTAGGGTTAGGGTTAGGTTTAGGGGTAGGGTAAGGGTTAGGGTTAGGTTTAGGGTTAAGTTTAGGGTTAGGGTTAGGGTTAGGGTTAGGGTTAAGTTTAGGGTTAGGGTAAGGGTTAGGGTAAGGGTAAGGGGTAGGTTAGGGTTAGGGTTAGGGTTAGGGTTAGGGTTAGGGGTTAGGGTTAGGCTTAGGGTTAGTCCTAGGGTAAGGGTTAGGGTTTGGGTTAGGATTAGGGTAAGGATAAGTGTTAGAGTTAGGGTTAGGGTTCAGGTTAGGGTTAGGTTTATGTTAAGGGTAAGGGTTTTAGTTAGGGTTAGGGTTAGGGTTAGGGTTAGGGTTAGGGTTAGGGTAAGATTAAGGGTTCGGATTAGGGTTAGGGTTATGGATAAGGTTAGTGTTAGGGTTAGGGTAAGGGTAAGGGTTAGGGTTAGGGTTAGGGTAAGGATTAAGTTTAGGGTTAGGTTAGGGTTATTGTAAGGGTTAGGGTTAGTTTTAGGTTTAGGGTTAGGGTTAGGGTAAGAGTAAGGGTAAGCTTTAGGGTTATTTTAATGTTTAGGGTTAGGGTTAGTGTTAGGATAAGGGAAAGAGTTAGGGTTAATGTTAGGGTTAGGGTTAGGATTAGGTTTAGTGTTATGATAAGGGTAAGGGTTAGGGTTAGGGTTAGGGTAAGGGTTAGGGTTAGGGTTAGGGTAAGAGTATGGTTTTGGGTTAGGGTTAGGGTTAGGTTTAGGGGTTGAATTTAGGGTTAGGGGTTAGGGTTAGGTTGAGGGTTAGGGTTAGGTTTACGATTAGTGTTAGGGTTAGTGTTGGGGTTAGGGTTAGGGTAAGGGTAAGGTTTCGGGTTAGGGTTAGGGTTAGGGTTAAGGTTAGGGTTAGGGTTACGTTAGGGGTAAGTTATAGGTTTAGGGTTAGGGTTAGGTTTAAGTTTAGGGTTAGGGTTAGGGTAAGGGTAAGGTTTCGGGTTAGGGTTAGGGTAAGGCTTAGGGTTACGGTTAGGGTTATTGTAAGGGTTAGGGTTAGGGTTAGATTTAAGGTTAGGGTAAGGTTTAGGGTTATTGTAAGTGTTAGGGTTAGGGGTAGGGTTAGGCTTAGGGTTACTGTTAGGTTTAGGGTTAGGGTAAGGGTAAGGAATAGGGTTAGATTTAGGATTAGGGTTAGGATTAGGGTTTGGGTTAGGTTTAGGTTTTGGGTTAGGGTAAGGGTTATGGTTAGGGTTTGGGTTAGGGTTAAGATTAGGGTTAGGGTTAGGGTTAGGGTAAGGATAAGGTTTAGGTTTAGGGTTAGGGTTCAGGTTAGGGTTAGGTTTAGGTTAAGGGTAAGGGTTTGAGTTAGGGTTATGGTTAGGGTTAGGGATAGGGAGAAGGTTAGGGTTAGGGTTAGGGTAAGGATAAGGGTTGGGGTTAGGGTTAGGGGTTAGGTTTAGGGTTAGGGTAAGAGTAAGGGTTAGGGTTAGTGTTAGGGTAAGAGTAAGGGTTAGGATTAGGGTTAGGGTTAGGGTTAGGGTTAAGTTTATGATTAGGGTTAGGGTAAGTGTAAGGGTTAGTGTTAGGTTTAGGGGTTAGGGTTAGGGTTAAGGTTAGGGTAAGGGTTAGTGTTAGGGTTAGTGTAAGGGTAAGGGTTAGGGT
>JANJXV010000414.1:372500-482500 GCA_024803745.1 Megascapheus bottae
TAGGGTTAGGGTTAGGGTTAGGGTAAGGCTTCGGTTTAGGGTTAGGGTTAAGGTTAGGGTTAGGGTTAGTGTTAGGGTAAGGGTAAATGTTAGGTTAGGGTTAGGGTAAAGGTTAGGGTTAGGGTTATTGAAAGATTTAGAGTTAGGCTTAAGATTAGGTTTATGGTTAGAGTTAGGGTTACGGTAAGGGTTAGGGTTAGGGTTAGTGGTTAGGGTTCGGGTTAGGGTTAGGGCTAGGGTTAGGGTTAGGGTTAGGGTTAGGGTTAGGGTAAGAGTAAGGTTAGAATTAGGGTTAGGGTAAGAGTAAGGATAAGGGTTCGGGTTAAGTTTAGGGTTAGGGTTAGGGTAAGGGTAAGGGTTAGGGTTAGGGTTAGGGGTTAGAGTTAGGGTTAGGGTTAGTGCTAGGGTAAGAGTTAGCTTTAGGGTTAGGATAAGGGTAAGGGTTAGGGTTAGGGTTAGGGTAAGGGTAAGGGTTAGGTTTAGGGTTAGGGTTAAGGTTAGGTTTAGGGTTAGGGTAAGGGTAAGGGTTAGGGTTAGGGTTAGGGTAAGGTTTAGGGTGAGGGTTAGGGTTAGGGTTAGGGAAAGGGTTAGGGTTAGGGTTAGGGTTAGGGTAAGTGTAAGGGTTAGGGGTAGGGTTATTGTAAGGGTTAGGGTTAAGGTTAAGGTTAAGGTAAGTGTTATTGTTAGGGTTAGGGTAAGGGTAAGAGTTAGGGTTCCGGTTAGTTTTAGAGTAAGGGTAAGGGTTAGGATTATGGTTAGGGTTAGGTTTAGGGTAAGGGTAAGGGTTAGGGTTAGGGTTAGGTTTAGGGTCGGGGAAGGGTTAGGGTTAGGTTAAGGTTAGCTTTAGGGTTAGGGTTAGGGTTAGGGTAAGGGTGTGAATTAGGGTTAGAGTTAGGGTTAGGGTTAGGGTTAGGGTTTGGGTTAAGGTTAGGGTTAGGGTTAGGGTAAGGGTAAGGTTTAGGGTTAGTATATGGCTAGAGTTAGAGTTTGGGCTAGGGTTAGGTTTAGGGTTAGGGAAAGTGTTAGGGTTATGGTTAGGGTTAGGGTTAAGATTAGGGTTAGGGTTAGGGTAAGGGTAAGGGTTATTGTTAGGGTTAGGGTTCAGGTTAGGGTTAGGGTTAGGTTAAGGGTAAGGGTTAGGGTTAGGGTAAGGGCTAGGGTTAGGGTTATTGTAAGGGTTAGGGTGAGGGTTAGGGTTAAAGTAAGGGTCAGGGTTAGGTTTATGTTTATGGTTAGGGTTAGGGTAAGGGTAAGGCTTAGGGGTAGGGTTAGGGTTCGGGTAAAGGTTAGGGTTAGGTTTAAGGTTAGGTTTAGGGTTAGGGTTAGGGTTAGGGTTCGGGTAAAGGTTAGGGTTAGGGTTAGAGTTAGGGTTATGGTTAGGGTTAGGGTTAATATTAGGTTTAGGGTTAGGGTAAGGGTAATGGTTATTGTTAGGGTTAGGGTTCAGGTTAGGATTAGGGTTAGGTTAAGGGTAAGGGTTAGGGTTACGGTTAGGGTTAGGGTTAGAGTAAGGGTCAGGGTTAGAATTATGGTTATGGTTAGGGTAAGGGTAAGGGTTAGGGTTAGGGTTAGGGTTAGGGTTCGGGTAAAGGTTAGGGTTCGGTTTAAGGTTAGGTTTAGGGTTAGGGTTAGGGTTAGGGTTAGGGTAAGAATTAGGGTTCGAGTTAGGGTTAGGGTTAGGATTACTGTTAAGGTTAGGGTTAGGGTTAGGGTAAGGGTAAGGTTTAGGGTTAGGGTTTAGCTAGGGTTAGGGTTTATGTTAGGGTTAGGTTTAGGGTTAGGGAAAGTGTTAGGGTTATGGTTAGGGGTAGGGTTAAGATTAGGGTTAGGGTTAGGTTTAGGGTAAGGGTAAGGGTTAGGGTTAGGGTAAGGGGTTAGGGTTAGGGTTAGGGTTAGGGTAAGGGTTATGGTTCGGGTAAGGATAAGTGTAAGGCTTAGGGTTAGGGTTAGGGTTAGGGTAAGGGTAAGGGTTAGGGTTAGGGTAAGTGTTAGGTTACGGTTAGGGTAAGGGTAAGGATAAGGGTTAGGGTTAGGATTAGGGTTACAGTAAGGGTAAGGGTTAGGGTTAGGGTTAGGGTTAGGGCTAGGGTAAGGGTAAGGGTTAGGGGTAAGTTTAGGGTTAGGGTAAGTGTTAGGGTTAGGGTTAGGGTTAGGGTAAGGGTAAGAATTTGGGTTAGAGTTAGGGTTAGTTTTAGGTTTAGGCTTAAGGTTAGCGTTAGGGTTAGGGTTAGGTTAAGGTTAAGTGTTAGGTTAGGGTTACGGTAAGGGTAAGGTTTAGGGTTAGGGTTAGGGTTAGCGTAAGGGTTAGCGTTAGGTTTAGGGTTAGGGTTAGTGTAAGGGTTAAGGTTAGGGTTAGGGTTAGCGTAAGGGTTAGCGTTAGGGTTAGGGTTAGGGTTAGTGTAAGGGTTAGCGTTAGGGTTAGGGTTAGGGTGAGGGTTAGGGTTATAGTTAGGGTAAGGGTATGAATTAGGGTTAGAGTTAGGATCAGGTTTAGGGTTATGGTTAAGGTTAGGGTTAGGTTAAGGGTAAGGGTAATGTTTAGGGTTAGGGTTTGGGTTAGGGTTAGGGTTTGGGTTAGGGTTAGGTTTAGGGTTATTGTAATTGTTAGGGTTAGGTTTAGGGTTAGGGTTAAGATTAGGGTTAGGGTTAGGGTTAGGGTAAGGTTTAGGTTTAGGGTTAGGGTTCAGGTTAGGGTTAGGTTTAGGTTAAGGGTAAGGGTTAGGGTTAGGTTTAGGGTTAGGTTAAGGGTTAGGGTTAGGGTTATTGTAAGATTTAGCGTTAGCCTTAAGATTAGCTTTAGGGTTAGATTTAGGGTAAGGGTAAGGGTTAGGGTTAGGGTTAGTGGTTAGGGTTAGGGTTAGGGTTAGGGCTAGGGTAAGGGTTAGGGTTAGGGTTAGGGTTAGGGTAAGAGTAAGGGTAGGGTTAGAGTTAGGGTAAGAGTAAGGATTAGGGTTCGGGTAAAGTTTAGGGTTGGGGTTAGGATAAGGGTAAGGGTTAGGGTTAGGGTTAGGGTAAGGGTAAGGTTTAGGGTTAGGGTTAGGGTTAAGGTTAGGTTTAGTGTTAGGGTAAGTGTAAGGGTTAGGGGTAGGGTTATTGCAAGGGTTAGGGTTAGGGTTATTGTTAAGGTAAGTGTTATTGTTAGGGTTAGAGTAAGGGTAAGTTTAAGGGTTAGGGTTAGGTTTAGTTTTAGGGTAAGGGTAAGAGTTAGGATTATGGTTAGGGTTAGGGTTAGGGTAAGGGTAAGGGTTAGGGTTAGGTTTAGGGTTAGGGTCGGGGAAGGGTTAGGGTTAGGTTAAGGTTAGCTTTTGGATTAGAGTTAGGGTTAGGGTAAGGGTGAGAATTAGGGTTAGAGTTAGGGTTAGGGTTAGGGTTAAGGTTAGGGTTACGGTTAGGGTAAGGGTAAGGTTTAGGGTTAGGGTTTGGCTAGGGTTAGGGTTTGGGGTAGGGTTAGGTTTAGGGTTAGGGAAAGTGTTAGGGTTATGGTTAGGGTTAGGGTTAAGATTAGGGTTAGGGTTAGGGTAAGGGTTAATGTTAGGTTTAGGTTTCAGGTTAGGGTTAGGGTTCGTTAAGGGTAAGGGTTAGGGTTAGGGTTAGGTTTAGGGTAAGGGCTAGGGTTAGGGTCATTGTAAGGGTTAGGGTTAGGGTTAGGGTTAGAGTAAGGGTCAGGGTTAGGATTATGGTTATTTTTAGGGTTAGGGTAAGGGTAAGGGTTAGGGTTAGGGTTCAGGTTAGGGTTAGGGTTCGTTAAGGGTAAGGGTTAGGGTTAGGTTTAGGTTTAGGGTAAGGGCTAGGTTTAGGGTTATTGTAAGGGTCAGGGTTAGGATTATGGTTATTTTTAGGGTTAGGGTAAGGGTAAGGGTTAGGGTTAGGGTTAGGGTTCGTGTAAAGTTTAGGGTTAGGTTTAAGGTTAGGTTTAGGGTTAGGGTTAGGGTTAGGGTAAGGGTAAGAATTAGGGTTAGAGTTAGGGTTATGGTAAGGGTAAGGGTTAATGTTAGGGTTAGGGTTCAGGTTAGGGTTAGGGTTCGTTAAGGGTAAGGGTTAGGGTTAGGGTTAGGTTTAGGGTAAGGGCTAGGGTTAGGGTTATTGTAAGGGTTAGGGTTAGGCTTAGGCTTAGAGTAAGGGTCAGGGTTAGGATTATGGTTATTTTTAGGGTTAGGGTAAGGGTAAGGGTTAGGGTTAGGGTTAGGGTTCGGGTAAAGTTTAGGGTTAGGTTTAAGGTTAGGTTTAGGGTTAGGGTTAGGGTAAGGGTAAGAATTAGGGTTAGAGTTAGGGTTAGGGTTAGGGTTAGGGTTAAGGTTAGGGTTAGGGTAAGGGTAAGGTTTAGGGTTTGGGTTTAGCTAGGGTTAGGTTTTGGGTTAGGGTTAGGTTTAGGGTTAGGGAAAGGGTTAGGGTTATGGTTAGGGGTAGGGTTAAGATTAGGGTGAGAGTTAGGGTTAGGGTAAGGGTAAGGGTTATTGGTAGGGTTAGGGTTCATTTAGGGTTAGGGTTAGGTTAAGGGTAAGGGTTAGGGTTAGGGTTAGGGTAAGGGTAATGGTTAGGGTTATTGTAAGGGATAGGGTTAGCGTTAAGTTTAGGGTTAGGGTTAGGGTTAGGTTAAGGGTAAGGGTTAGGGTTAGGTTTAGGGGTTATGGTTATGGTTAGGGTTAGGGTAAGGGTTAGGGTTAGCGTTAGTGTTAGGGTAAGAGTAAGGGTTAGGGTTAGGGTTAGGGTAAGAATAAGGGTTAGGGTTAGGGTTAAGTTTAGAGTTAGAGTTAGGTTTAGGGTAAGGGAAAGGGTTAGGGTTAGGGGTTAGGGTTAGGGTTAGGGTTAGGGTAAGGGTTATGGTTCAGGTAAAGATAAGTGTAAAGCTTAGGGTTAGGGTTAGGGTTAGGGTTAGGGTTAGGGTAAGTGTTAGGTTACGGTTAGGGTAAGGGTAAGGATAAGGGTTAGGATTAGGGTTAGAGTTAGAGTAAGGGTAAGGGTTAGGGTTAGGGTTAGGTTTAGGGCTAGGGTAAGGGTAAGGGTTAGGGGTAAGTTTAGGGTTAGTGTAAGGGTAAGAATTAGGGTTAGAGTTAGGGTTAGGTTTAGGGTTAGGGTTAAGGTTAGGGTTAGGGTTAGGGTTAGGTAAGGGTAAGAGTTAGGTTAGGGTTACGGTAAGTTTAAGGGTTAGGGTTAGGGTTAGGGTTAGAGTAAGGGTAAAGGTTAGGGTTATGGTTAGGGTTAGGGTAAGGGTAAGGGTTAGGGTTAGGGTTAGGGTTAGGGTTAGGGTAAGGGTAAGGGTTAGGGTTAGGGTTAGGGTTAGGGTAAGGGTAAGGGTTAGGGTTAGGGTTAGGGTTAGCCTAAGGTTTAGCGTTAGGGTTAGGGTTAGGGTAAGGGTAAGAATTAGCGTTAGAGTTAGTGTTAGGTTTAGGGTTAGGGTTAAGGTTAGGGTTAGGGTTAGGGTTAGGGTTAGTGTAAGGGTTAGGGTTAGGGTTAGGTTTAGGGTTAGGGTTAGGGTTAGGGTTAGGGTAAGGGTATGAATTAGGGTTAGAGTTAGGATTAGGGTTAGGGTTATGGTTAAGGTTAGGGTTAGGGTTAGGTTAATGGTAAGGGTAAGGTTTAGGGTTAGGGTTTGGGTTAGGGTTAGGTTTAGGGTTATTGTAAGTGTTAGGGTTAGGTTTAGTGTTAGGGTTAGGGTTAGGGTAAGGGTTAGGTTTAGGGTTAGGGTTCAGGTTAGGGTTAGGGTTAGGTTAAGGGTAAGGGTTAGGGTTAGGATTAGGGTTAGGGTAAGGGTTAGGGTTAGGGTTATTGAAAGATTTATAGTTACCCTTAAGATTAGGTTTAGGGTTAGAGTTAGGGTAAGGGTAAGTGGTAGGGGTAGGGTTATTGTAAGGGTTAGGGTTAGGGTTAAGGTTAAGGTAAGTCTTATTTTTAGGGTTAGGGTAAGGGTAAGGGTTAGGTTTGGGTTAGTTTTAGAGTAAGGGTAAGAGTTAGGATTATGGTTAGGGTTAGGGTTAGGGTAAGGGTAAGAGTTAGGGTTAGGGTTAGGGTTAGGGTTAGGGTCGGGGAAGGGTTAGGGTTAGGTTAAGGTTAACTTTAGGGTTAGGGTTAGGGTAAGGGTGTGAATTAGGGTTAGAGTTAGGGTTAGGTTTAGGGTTAGGGTTAAGGTTAGGGTTAGGGTTAGGGTAAGGGTAAGGTTTAGGGTTAGGTTATGGCTAGGGTTAGGGTTTGGGTTAGGGTTAGGTTTAGGGTTAGGGAAAGTGTTAGGGTTATGGTTAGGGTTAGGGTTAAGATTAGGGTTAGGGTTAGGGTAAGGGTAAGGGTTAGGTTTAGGGTTAGGGTTAAGGTTAGGGTTAGGGTTAGGGTTAGTGTAAGGGTTAGGGTTAGGGTTAGGGTAAGGGTATGAATTAGGGTTAGAGTTAGGATTAGGGTTAGGGTTATGGTTAAGGTTAGGGTTAGGGTTAGGTTAAGGGTAAGGGTAAGGTTTAGGGTTAGGGTTTGGGTTAGGGTTAGGGTTTGCATTAGGGTTAGCTTTAGGGTTATTGTAAGTGTTAGGGTTACGTTTAGGGTTAGGGTTAGGGTTAGGGTAAGGGTTAGGTTTAGGGTTAGGGTTCAGGTTAGGGTTAGGGTTAGGTTAAGGGTAAGGGTTAGGGTTAGGTTTAGGGTTAGGGTAAGGTTTAGGGTTAGGGTTATTGAAAGATTTAGAGTTAGCCTTAAGATTAGGTTTAGGGTTAGAGTTAGGGTAAGGGTAAGGGTTAGGGTTAGGGTTAGTGGTTATTGTTAGGGTTAGGGTTAGGGCTAGGGTAAGGGTTAGGGTTAGGGTTAGGGTTAGGGTAAGAGTAAGGTTAAGGTTAGGGTTAGGGTAAGAGTAAGGGTTAGGGTTCTGGGTAAGTTTAGGGTTAGGGTTAGGGTTAGGTTAAGGGTAAGGGTTAGGGTTAGGGTTAATGGTTAGAGTTAGGGTTAGGGTTAGTGTTAGGGTAAGAGTTAGCTTTAGGGTTAGGATAAGGGTAAGGGTAAGGGTAAGGGTTAGGGTTAGGGTTAGGGTTAATTTTAGGTTTAGGGTTAGGGTAAGGGTAAGGTTTAGGGTTAGGGTTAGGGTTAGGGTAAGGTTTACGGTGAGGGTTAGGGTTAGGGTTAGGGAAACGGTTAGGGTTAGGGTTAGGGTTAGGGTAAGGGTAAGGGTTAGGGTTAGGGTTAGGGGTTAGAGTTAGGGTTAGGGTTAGTGTTAGGGTAAGAGTTAGCTTTAGGGTTAGGATAAGGGTAAGGGTTAGGTTTAGGGTTAGGTTAAGGGTAAGGGTTAGGGTTAGGGTTAGGGTTAGGGTAAGGGTTAGGGTTAGGGTTATTGTAAGTTTTAGGGTTAGCCTTAAGGTTAGGGTTAGGGTTAGGGTTAGGGTAAGGGTAAGGTTTAGGTTTAAGGTTAGGGTTAGTGGTTAGGGTTAGGGTTAGGGTTAGGGCTAGGGTAAGGGTTAGGGTTAGGGTTAGGGGTTAGGGTTAGGGTTAGGTTTAGGGTAAGGTTTAGTGTTAGGGTTAGGATTAGGTTTTGGGTTAGGGTTATGGTTAGGGTTAGGGTAAGGGTAAGAATTAGGGTTAGAGTTAGGGTTAGGGTTAGGGTTAGGGTTAAGATTAGGGTTAGGGTTCTGGTAAGGGTAAGGTTTACGGTTAGGGTGTGGGTTAGTGTTAGGGTTGGGTTAGGGTTAGGTTTAGGGTTAGGGTAAGGGTAAGGGTTAGGGTTATGGTTAGGGTTACGGTTAATATTAGGATTAGGGTTAGGGTTAGGTTAAGAGTTAGGGTTAGGGGTTTTATAAGGGTTATCGTAAGCTTTAAGTTTAGGGTTAGTGTTAGGGTTAGGTGAGGGTAAGTGTTAGGGTTAGTGTTAGGGGTTAGGGTTAGGGTTACGGTTAGGGTTAGGGTTAAGGTTAGGGTTAGGGTTAGGGTTACGGTAAGAGTAAGTGTTATGTTAGGGTTATGGTAAGGGTAAGGGTTAGGGTTAGGGTTAGGGTTAGGGTTAGAGTAAGGGTAAAGTTTAGGGTTATGGTTAGGGTTAGGGTTAGGGTAAGGGTAACGGTTAGGGTTAGGGTTAGGGTTAGGGTAAGGGTAAGGTTTAGGGTTAGGGTTAGGTTTAGCCTAAGGGTTAGCGTTAGGGTTAGGGTTAGGGTAAGGGTTAGGGTTAGGGTAAGGGTATGAATTAGGGTTAGAGTTAGGATTAGGGTTAGGGTTATGGTTAAGGTTAGGGTTAGGGTTAGGTTAAGGGTAAGGGTAAGGTTTAGGGTTAGGGTTTGGGTTAGGGTTAGGGTTTGCGTTAGGGTTAGCTTTAGGGTTATTGTAAGTGTTAGGGTTACGTTTAGGGTTAGGGTTAGGGTTAGGGTAAGTGTTAGGTTTAGGGTTAGGGTTCAGGTTAGGGTTAGGGTTAGGTTAAGGGTAAGGGTTAGGGTTAGGTTTAGGGTTAGGGTAAGGGTTAGGGTTAGGGTTATTGAAAGATTTAGAGTTAGACTTAAGATTAGGTTTAGGGTTAGAGTTAGGGTAAGGGTAAGGGTTAGGGTTAGGGTTAGTGGTTAGGGTTAGGGTTAGGGTTAGGGCTAGGGTAAGGGTTAGGGTTAGGGTTAGGGTTAGGGTAAGAGTAAGGTTAGGGTTAGGGTTAGGGTAAGAGTAAGGATTAGGGTTCGGGTTAAGTTTAGGGTTAGGGTTAGGGTTAGGGTAAGGGTAAGGGTTAGGGTTAGGGTTAATGGTTAGAGTTAGGGTTAGGGTTAGTGTTAGGGTAAGAGTTAGCTTTAGGGTTAGGATAAGGGTAAGGGTAAGGGTAAGGGTTAGGGTTAGGGTTAGGGTTAATTTTAGGTTTAGGGTTAGGGTAAGGGTAAGGTTTAGGGTTAGGGTTAGGGTTAGGGTAAGGTTTAGGGTGAGGGTTAGGGTTAGGGTTAGGGTAAGGGTAAGGGTTAGGGTTAGGGTTAGGGGTTAGAGTTAGGGTTAGGGTTAGTGTTAGGGTAAGAGTTAGCTTTAGGGTTAGGATAAGGGTAAGGGTTAGGTTTAGGGTTAGGTTAAGGGTAAGGGTTAGGGTTAGGGTTAGGGTTAGGGTAAGGGTTAGGGTTAGGGTTATTGTAAGTTTTAGGGTTAGCCTTAAGGTTAGGGTTAGGGTTAGGGTTAGGGTAAGGGTAAGGTTTAGGTTTAGGGTTAGGGTTAGAGGTTAGGGTTAGGCTTAGGGTTAGGGCTAGGGTAAGGGTTAGGGTTAGGATTAGGGTTAGGGGTTAGGGTTAGGGTTAGGTTTAGGGTAAGATTTAGGGTTAGGGTTAGGATTAGGTTTTGGGTTAGAGTTACGGTTAGGGTTAGGGTAAGGGTAAGAATTAGGGTTAGAGTTAGGGTTAGGGTTAGGGTTAAGATTAGGGTTAGGGTTCTGGTAAGGGTAAGGTTTACGGTTAGGGTGTGGGTTAGTGTTAGGGTTGGGTTAGGGTTAGGTTTAGGGTTAGGGTAAGGGTAAGGGTTAGGGTTATGGTTAGGGTTACGGTTAATATTAGGATTAGGGTTAGGGTTAGGTTAAGGGTTAGGGTTAGGGGTATTATAAGGGTTAGCGTAAGCTTTAAGTTTAGGGTTAGTGTTAGGGTTAGGTAAGGGTAAGTGTTAGAGTTAGTGTTAGGGGTTAGGGTTAGGGTTACGGTTAGGATTAGGGTTAGGGTTAGGGTTAGGGTAAGAGTAAGGTTTAGGTTTAGTGTTAGGGTAAGAGTAAGGGTTAGGGTTAGCGTTAAGTTTAGGGTTAGGGTTAGGGTTAGGGTAAGGGTAAGGGTTAGGGATAGGTTTAGGGGTTAGTGTTAGGGTTATGCTTAGGTTTAGGGTAAGGGTTAGGGTTAGGGTTAGGGTAAGGGTAAGAGTTAGGGTTAGGGTTAGGGTTAGGGTCAGGGTAAGGGTTAGGGTTAGTTTTAGGGTTAAGTTTAGGGTTAGAGTTAGGGTAAGGGTAAGGATTAGGGTTACGGTTAGGGTTAGGGTTAGGGTAAGGGTTAGGGTTAGGGTTAGGTTTAGGGTTATTGTAAGGGTTAGGGTTAGGTTTAAGTTTAGGGTTAGGGTTAGGATAAGGGAAAGGGTTAGGGTTAATGTTAGGGTTGGTGTTAGGATTAGGTTTAGTGTTAGGATAAGGGTAGGGATAGGGTTAGGGTAAGGGTTAGGGTTAGGGTTAGGGTAAGAGATGGGTTAGGGTTAGGGTTAGGGTTAGGTTTAGGGGTTGAATTTAGGGTTAGGGGTTAGGGTTAGGTTTAGGGTTAGGGTTAGGTTTAGGGTTAGGGTTAGGGTTAGTGTTAGGGTTAGGGTAAGTGTAAGAGTTAGGATTAGGTTTAGGTTAGCGTAAGGGTAAAGGTTAGGTTTAGGTTTAGGGTTAGGGTAAGAGTAAGGGTTAGGGTCAGGGTTAAGTTTAGGGTTAGGGTTAGGTTTAGGGTAAAGGTAAGGGTTAGGGTTAGGGTTAGGGGTTAGGGTTAGGGTTAGGGTTAGGGTTAGGATAAGTGTAAGGCTTAGGGTTAGGGTTAGGGTTACGGTAAGGGTAAGGGTTAGGGTTAGGGTTAGGGTTAGGTTTAAGTTTAGGGTTAGGGTTAGGTTTAGGGTAAGGGTTAGGGTTAGGGTTAGGTTTAGGGTAAGGGTTAGGGTTAGGGTTAGGGTTAGCGTAAGTGTTAGGGTTAGGTTTAGCGTTGGGTTAAGGGTAAGGATTAGGGGTAGGGTTGTTGTAAGGGTTAGGGTTAGGGTTAGGGTAAGTGTTAGAGTTAGGGTTAGGGTAAGATTAAGGGTAAGGGTTAGGCTTAGGCTTAGGGTTTGAATAGGGGTAAGGGTTAGGGTTAGGGTTAGGGTAAGGGTAAGGATTAGGGTTAGGGTTAGGTTTAGGGTAAGGTTTAGGGTTAGGGTCAGGGTTAGGTTTTAGGTTAGGGTTACGGTTAGGGGTAGGGTAAGGGTAAGGTTTAGGGTTAGGGTTTGGGTTAGTGTTAGGGTTTGTGTTAGGGTTAGGTTTAGGGTTAGGGTAAGGGTTAGTGTTAGGGTAAGGGTAAGGGTTAGGGATAGGGTTAGGGTTTAGGGTTAGGGTTACGGTTAGGGTTAGGGTTATGGTTAGGGTTAGGGTAAGGGTTAGGGTTAGGGTTAGGGTAAGGGTAAGTGTTAGGGTTAGGGTTAGGGTTAGGGTTAGGGTAAGGGTAAGAGTTAGTGTTACGGTTAGGGTTAGAGGTTAGGGTTAGGGTTAGGGTTAGCGTTAGGGTTAAGATTAGGGTTAGGGTTATGGTAAGGGTAAGGTTTAGGGTTAGGGTTTGGGTTAGTGTTAGGGTTTGGGTTAGGGTTAGTTTTAGGGTTAGGGTAAGGGTTAGGGTTATAGTTAGGGTTACGGTTAATATTAGGGTTAGGGTTAGGGTTAGGGTAAGGGTCAGGGTTAGGGGAATTATAAGGGTTAGGGTTAGCGTTAAGGTTAGGGTTAGGGTTAGGGTTAGGGTAAGGGTAAGGGTTAGGGTTAGGGTTAGGTGTTAGGGTTAGGGTTACGGTTAGGGTTAGGATAAGGGTTAGGGTTAGGGTAAGAGTAAGGGTTAGGTTTAGTGTGAGGGTAAGAGTAAGGGTTAGAGTTAGGGTTAGTTTTAGGGTTAGGGTAAGGTTTAGGGTTATGGTTAGGGTTACGGTTAATATTAGGGTTAGGGTTAGGGTTAGGGTAAGGGTCAGGGTTAGGGGAATTATAAGGGTCAGGGTTAGCGTTAAGGTTAGGGTTAGGGTTAGGTTTAGGCTAAGGGTAAGGGTTAGGGATAGGGTTACGGGTTAGGGTTAGGGTTAGGGTTAGGGTTAGGGTAAGGGTAAGGGTTAGGGTTAGGGTTAGGGTTAGGGTAAGGGTTAGGGTTAGTGTTAGGGTTAGGGTAAGGGTAAGGGTTAGGGGTAGGGTTATTGTAAGGGTTATGGTTAGGGTTAGGGTAAGGGTAAGGTTTATGGTTAGGGTTTGGGTTAGGGTTAGGTTTAGGGTTAAGGTAAGGGTTAGGGTTATGATTAGGGTTAGCGTTAAGATTAGGATTAGGGTTAGGGTTAGTGTTAGGGATAGGGTTCAGGTTAGGGTTAGGGTTAGGGTAAGGGTAATTGTTAGGGTTAGGGTTATGGTAAGGGTTAGGGTTAAGGTTATTGTAAGTTTTAGAGTTAGCGTTAAGGTTAGGGTTAGGGTTAGGGTTCGGGTTAGGGTTAGGGTAAGGGTAATGGTTAGGGTTAGGGTTAGTGGTTAGGGTTAGGGTTACGGTTAGGCTTAGGGTAAGGGTTAGGGTTAGGTTTAGGGTTAGGGTTAGGGTAAGAGTAAGGGTTAGGGTTAGGGTTAGGGTAAGAGTAAGGGTTAGGGTTAGGGTTAAGTTTAGGGTTAGTGTTAGGGTTAGGGTAAGGGTAACGGTTAGGTTTAGGGTTAGGTGTTAGTGTTAAGGATAGGGTTAGGTTTAGGGTTAGGGTAAGGGTTAGAGTTAGGCTTAGGGTTAGGGTTAGGGTAAGGGTTAGGGTTAGGGTTGGGGTTAGGGTAAAGGTCAGGGTTAGGTTTAGGGTTAGGGTTAGGGTTAAGGTTAGGTTTAGGGTTAGGGTAAGGATAAGATAAGGGTTAGGGTTAGGGTTAGGGTAAGGGATAGGGTTAGTGTTAGGGTTAGGGTTAGGGTAAGGATAGGGTTAGGGTTAGGATTAGGGTTATTGTAAGGTTTAGGCTTAGGGTTAGGGTTAGGGTGAGGGAAAAGGTTAGGATTAATGTTAGGGTTAGGGTTAGGGTTAGGTTTAGTGTTAGGATAAAGGTAAGCGTTAGGGTTAGGGTTAGGTTAAGGGTTAGGGTTAGGGTTAGGGTTAGGGTAAGAGTAAGGGTTAGGGTTAGGGTTAGGGTTAGGGTTAGGGCTAGAGATTGAATTTAGGGTTAGGTGTTAGGGTTAGGTTAGGGTTAGGGTTAGGGTTAGGGTTAGGGTAAGGGTAAGGATTAGTGTTAGGGTTAGGGTAAGGGTAAGATTTATGATTAGGTTTAGGGTTAGCGTAAGGTTAAGGGTTAGGTTTAGTGTTAGGGTTAGGGTTAAGGTTAGGGTTAGAGTTACGGTAAGGGTAAGGGTAAGGTTTCGGGTTAGGGTTAGGGTAAGGGTTAGGGTTAGGGTTAGGTTTAGGGTTAGGGTTAGGTTTATGGTTAGGGTTAGTGTTACGGTTAGGGTAAGGGTAAGAGTTAGTATTAGGTTGAGGGTTAGTGTTTGGTTTAGGGTTAGGGTAAGGGTAAGGGTTAGGTTTAGGGTTAGGGTTAGGGTTAAGGTTAGGGTTAGGGTTAGGGTAAGGGTAAGGTTTAGGGTTAGGGTTAGGGTAAGGGTTAGGGTTAGGGTTAGGGTTATTGTAAGGGTTATGGTTAGGGTTAGCGTTAGGGTTAGGGTAAGGGTTAGGGTTATTGTTAGGGTTAGGGTTAGGTTTAGGGTAACTGTTAGGGTTAGGTTTAGGCTTAGGGTTTTGGTAAGGGTTAGGATCAGGGTTAGGGTTAGGGTTAGAGTTAGGTTTAGTTTTAGGAAAAGGGTAAGGTTTAGGGTTAGGGTTATGGTAAGGGTTAGGGGTAGGGTTAGGGTTAGGGTTAAGTTTAGCGTTGGGGTTAGGGTAAATGTAACGGTTAGGGTTAGGGTTAGGGTTAGGCTTAGGGTTAGGGTAAGGGTTAGGTTTAGGGTTAGGGTTAGGTTTAGTGTTAAGGTAAGGGTAAGTGTTAGGGTTAGGGTTAGGGTTAGGGTTAGGATTAGGGTTAAGGTTAGGGTTCGGGTTCGGGTTAGGGTAAGGGTTAGGCTTAGGGTTAGGGTTCTTGTAAGGGTTATGGTTAGGGTTAGCGTTAGGTTTAGGGTAAGGGTTAGGGTTATTGTAAGGGTTAGGGTTAGGGTTAGGGTTAGGATTGGGGTAAGGGAAAAGTTTAGGGTTAGGATTAAGTTTAGGGTTAGGGTTAGGGTTAGGGTAAGGGTAAGGGTTAGGTTTAGGTTTAGGTTTAAGTTAGGGTTTGGGTTAGGGTTAGGTTTAGGGTTAGGTAAGGGTAAGGGTCAGGGTTAAGCTTAGGGTTAGGGTTTGGGTTAGGTTTAGGTTTAGGGTTAGGGTTAGGGTTATGGTTAGGGTCAGGGTTAGGTTTAATATTAGGGTTAGGGTTAGGGTTAGGGTAAGGGTAAGGGTTAGTGTTAGGGTTAGGGTTAGGGTTAGGGGTTAGGGTTAGGGTTAGGGTTAGGTTAAGGGTTAGGGTTAGGGTTACGGTTAATATCAGGGTTAGGGTTAGGGTTAAGGTAAGGGTTAAGGTTATGGGTATTATAAGGGTTAGGGTTAGCGTTAAGGTTAGGGTTAGGGTTAGGGTTAGGGTAAGGGTAAGTTTTAGGGTTAGGTTTAGGGGTTAGGGGTTAGGGTTAGGGTTACGGTTAGGGTTAGGGTAAGGGTTAGGGTTAGGGTAAGAGTAAGGGTTAGATTTAGTGTGAGGGTAAAAGTAAGGGTTAGAGTTAGGGTTAAGTGTAGGGTTAGGGTTAGGGTAAGGGGAAGGGTTAGCGATAGGGTTACGGGTTAGGGTTAGGGTTATGGTTAGGGTTAGGGTAAGGGTTATGGTTAGCCTTAGGGTAAGGGTAATGGTGAGGGTTAGGGTTAGGGTTAGGGAAAGGGTAAGGTTAAGGGTTAGGGTTAGGGATAGGGTTAGGGTTAAGTTTAGGGTTAGGGTTAGTTTTAGTGTAAAGGTAAGGGTTAGATTTATGATTAGGGGTTAGGGTTAAGGTTAGGGTGAAGGTAAGGGTTAGGGTTAGGGTTAGGATAAGTGTAAGGCATTAGGGTAGGGTTAGGGTTACGGTAAGGGTAAGGGTTATGGTTAGGGTTAGGGTTAGGGTTAAGGTTAGGGTTAGGGTTAGGGTAAAGGTAAGGGTTAGGGTTAGGGTTAGGGTTAGGGTAAGGGTTCGGGTTAGGGTTAGGGTTAGGGTAAGAGTTAGTGTTAGGGTTAGGGTTAGGGTAAGGGTAAGGGTTAGGGGTAGGGTTGTTGTAAGGGTTAGGGTTAGGATTAGGGTTAGGGTTAGGGTAAGTTTTAGGGTTAGGGTTAGGGTAAGGTTAAAGGTAAGGGTTGGGCTTAGGGTTAGGGTTTGAGTAAGGGTAAGGGTTAGGGTTATGGTTAGGGTTAGGGTTAGGGTAAGGGTAAGGGTTAAGGTCAGGGTTATGTTTAGGGTAAGGTTTAGGGTTAGGGTTAGGGTGAGGTTTTGGTTTAGGGTTACGGTTAGGGTTAGGGTAAGGGTAACAATTAGGGTTAGAGTTAGGGTTAGGGTTAGGGTTAGGGTTAAGTTTAGCGTTAGGCTTAGGGTAAGGGAAGGTTTAGGGTTATAGTTAGGGTTACGGTTAATATTAGGGTTAGGGTTAGGGTTAGGGTTAGGGTTAAGTTTAGGGTTAGGGTTAGGTTAAGGGTAAGGGTTAGGGTTACGGTTAGGGTAAGGGTTAGGGTTAGGGTAAGGGTAAGGGTAAGCTTTAGGGTTATTTTAAGGTTTAGGTTTATGGTTAGGGTTAGGGTTAGGATAGGGAAAGGGTTAGGGTTAATGTTAGGGTTAGGGTTAGGATTAGGTTTAGTGTTAGGATAAGGGTAAGGGTTAGGGTTAGGGTAAGGGTTAGGGTTAGGGTTAGGTTTAGGGGTTGAATTTAGGGTTAGGGGTTAGGGTGAGGTTTAGGGTTAGGATTAGGTTTAGGGTTAGGGTTAGGGTAAGAGTTAGGTTTAGGGTTAGGGTTAGCGTAAGGTTAAGGGTTAGGTTTAGGGTTAGGGTTAGGGTTAAGGTTAGGGTTAGGGTTACGGTAAGGGTAAGGGATAGGTTTAGGGTTAGGGTTAGGTTTAAGTTTAGGGTTACGGTTAGGGTAAGGGTAAGGTTTCGGTTTTGCGTTAGGTTTAGATTTGGGGTTAGGGAAAGGGTTATGGTTAGGGTTAGTGTTAGGGTTAAGATTAGGGTTAGGTTTAGGGTTATGGTAAGGATAAGGGTAAGGGTTAGGGTTAGGGTAAGGTTTAGGGGTAGGGTTAAGGTTATTGTAAGGGTTAGGGTTAGGGTTAGGGTTAGGCTTAGGGTTACTGTTAGGTTTAGGGTTAGTGTAAGGGTAAGGATTAGGGTTAGGGTTAGGGTTAGGATTAGGGTTTGGGTTAGGTTTAGATTTAGGGTTAGGGAAAGGGTTATGGTTAGGGTTAGGGTTAGGGTTAAGATTAGGGTTAGGGTTAGGGTTAGGGTAAGGATAAGGGTAAGGGTTAGGGTTCAGGTTAGGGTTAGGTTTAGGTTAAGGGTAAGGGTTAATGTTAGGGTTAGGGTTAGGGTTAGGGTTAGAGTGAAGGTTAGGGTTAGGGTTAGGGTAAGGGTTGGGGTTAGGGTTAGCGGTTATGGTTAGGGTTAGGGTTAGGGTAAGATGAAGGGTTAGGGTTAGGGTTAGGGTAAGAGTAAGGGTTAGGATTAGGTTTAGGGTTAGGGTTAGGGTTAGGGTTAAGTTTAGGGTTAGGGTTAGGTTAGGGTAAAGGTAAGGATTAGGGTTAGGTTCATGGGTTAGGGATAGGGTTACTGTTAGGGTAAGGGTTAGTGTTAGGGTTAGTTTAAGGGTAAGGGTTAGGGTTAGGGTTAGGCTTAGGGTAAGGGTAAGGGTTAGTGTTAGGGTTACGGTTAAGGTTAGGGTTAGGGTTAGGGTAAGGGTAAGGGTAAGGTTTAGGGTTAGGGTTAGGGTTAGGTTTAGGGTAAGGGTTAGGGTTAGGGTTAGGATTAGGACTATTGTAAGGGTTAGGTTTGGGGTTAGGGTTAGGGTTAGAGTAAAGTTAAGGGTTAGGTTAGGGTTGTTGTAAGGATTAGGGTTAGGGTTAGGGTTAGAGTAAAGTTAAGGGTTAGGTTAGGGTTGTTGTAAGGATTAGGGTTAGGGTTAGGGTTAGGTTTAGGGTTAGGGTAAGGGAAAGGGTTAGGGTTAAGTTTAGGGTTAGGGTTAGGTTTAGTGTTAGGATAAGGGTAAGGGTTAGGGTTAGGTTTCGGGTAAGGGTTAGGGTTAGTTTTAGGGTTAGGGTAATAGTAAGGGTTAGGGTTAGGGTTAGGGATAGGGTAATGGTTAGGTTTAGGGTTATGTTTAGTGTTAGGATAACGGTTAGGGTTAGTGTTAGGGTTAGGGTAAGGGTAAGGGTTAGGGGTAGGGTTATTGTAAGTGGTAGGGTTAGGGTTAGGGTAAGGGTAAGGTTTAGGGTTAGGGTTTGGGTTAGGGTTAGGGTTTGAGTTACGGTTAGGGTTAGGGTTAGGGTAAGGGTTAGTGTTAGGGATTGGGTTAGGTTTAGGGTTAGGGTTAGGGTAAGGGTATGAATTAGGGTTAGGGTTAGGGTTAGGGTTAGGGTTAGGGTTAGGGTTAGGGTAAGGGTAAGGGTAAGGTTAGGGTTAGGGTTAGGGTAAGGGTTAGGGTTAGGGTTAGGGTTAACATTAAGGTTAGGTTTAGGGTTAGGGTTAGGGTAAGTGTTAGAGTTAGGGTTAGGGTTAGGGTTAGGGTTAGGTTTAGGGTTAGGGTTAGGGTTAGGGTGAGGGTAAGTATTAGGGTTAGCGTTAGGGTTAGGGTTATTCTAAGGGTTAGGGTTAGTGTTAGGGTAAGGGTTAAGATTAGGTTTATGGTTAGGTTTAGGATTAGGGTTAGGGTTAGGGTAAGGGTAAGAATTAGGGTTAGAGTTAGGGTTAGGGTTAGGGTTATGGTTAAGAATAGGGTTAGGGTTAGGGTAAGGGTAAGGTTTAGGTTTAGTGTTTGGATTAGGGTTAGGTTTTGGTTAGTGTTAGGTTTAGCGTTAGGGTAAGGCTTTGGGATATGGTTAGGGTTAGGGTTAAGATTATGGTTAGGGTTAGGGTTAGGATTAGGGTAAGGGTAAGGGTTAGGGTTAGGTTTAGGGTTAGGATTAGGTTTAGGAGTTAGAGTTAGGGTTAGGGTTAGAGAATGTTTAGGGTTAGGGTTATTGTTAGGGTTAAGGTTAGGGTTAGGGTTAGGGTATGGGTAAGTGTTATATTTAGGGTTAGGGTTAGGGGTTAGGATTATGGTTAGGGTTAGAGTAAAGGTAGTTTTAGGGTTAGGGTTAGGAATAGGGTTAGGGTTAGCGTAAGGGTTAGGGTAAGGTTTACGTTTAGGGTTAGCGTTAGGGTTAGGGTTAGGTTTAGGGTTAGGCTTAGGATTAGGGTAAGGGTTAGGGTTAGGGTTAGGTTTAGGTTTAGGGTTAGGGTTTGGGTTAGGGTTAGATTTAGGGTTAGGGTAAGGTTAAGGGTTAGGGTTAGTTTTAGGGTTAGGGTTAACGTTAGGTTTAGGGTAAGGGTATGGGGTTAGGGTTAGGGTTAGGTTTGGGTTAGGATGAGGGTGTGGATAAGGGTAAGTGTTAGTGTTAGTGTTAGGGTTAGGTTTATGGTTGGGGTTATTGTAAGGGTAAGGGTTAGGGTTAGGTTTAGGGTTAGGGTTAGGGTTAGAGTTAGGGTTAGGGTTAGGGTAAGGATAAGTGTAAGGCTTAGGGTTAGGGATAGGTTTACGGTAAGGGTAAGGGTTAGGGTTAGGGTTAGAGTTAGGGTTAGGGTTAAGGTTAGGGTTAGGCTTGGGGTAAGGGTAAGGGTTAGGGTTATGGTTAGGGTTAGGGTAAAGGTTAGGGTTAGGCTTAGGGTTAGGGTAAGGATAAGGGTTAGGGTTAGGGTTAGGGTTAGGGTTAGGGTAAGGGTTAGGGTTAGTGTTAGGGTAAGGGTTAGGGTTAGGGTTAGGGTTAGGTTTAGGGTTAGGGTTAGGGTTAGGGTAAGGGTAAGAATTAGGGTTAGAGTTAGGGTTAGAGTTAGGGTTAGGGTTATTCTAAGGGTTAGGGTTAGGGTTAGGGTTAGGTTTAATGTAAGGGTAAGGGTTAGATTTAGGTTTAGGGTTAGGGTTAGTGTAAGGGTAAGGGTTCAGGTTTGGGTTAGGGTTAGGCATAAGGTTAGTGTTAGGGTTAGGGTAAGGGTAAGGGTTAGGGTTAGGGTTAGGGTAAGGGTTAGGGTTAGGGTTAGCGTTAGGGTTAGGGTAAGGGATAGGGTAAGGGTTAGGGCTATTGTAAGGGTGAGGGTTAGGTTTAGGTTTAGGGTTAAGGTTAGAGTAAAGGTAAGGGTTAGGGTTAGGGTTATTGTAAGGTTTAGGGTTAGGGTTAGGGTTAGGGTAAGGGAAAGTGTTAGGGTTAGGGTTTGGGTTAGGGTTAGGGTTAGGGTTAGGGTTAGGTTTAGTGTTAGGATAAGTGTAAGGGTTAGGGTTAGGGTTAGGGTAAGTGTTAGGGTTAGGGTAACAGTAGGTTTAGGGTTAGGTTTAGGTTTAGTATTAGGATAAGGGTAAGGGTTATGGTTAGGGTTAAAGTAAGGGTTTGGGTTAGGGTTAGGTTTAGGGTTAAGGTTAGGTTTAGGGTTAGGGTAAGGGTAAGAATTAGGATTAGAGTTAGGGTTAGGATTAGGGTTAGGGTTAAGGTTATGGTTAGGGTTAGGTAAGGGTAAGGTTTAGGGTTAGGGTTTGGATTATGGTTAGGGTTTTGTTTAGGGTTTGGTTTAGGGTTAGGGTAAGGGTTAGGGTTATGGTTAGCGTTAGGGTTATGATTAGGGTTAGGGTTAGGGTAAGGGTAAGTTTTAGGGTTAGGGATAGGGTTCAGGTTAAGGTTAGGGTTAGGTTAAGGGTAAGGGTTAGGGTTAGGGTTAGGGTTAGCGTAAGGGTTAGTGTTAGGGTTATTATAAGGGTTAGGGTTAGCGTTAAGGTTAGGGTTAGGGTTAGGGTAATAGTAAGGGTTTGGGTAAGGGTTATGGTTGAGGTAAGAGTTAGTGTTAGGGTTAGGGTTAGGGTTAGGCTAAGATTTAGGGTTACGGTTAGGGTTAGGGTAAGGTAAGGCTTAGGGGTAGGGTTATTGTAAGGGTTAGGGTTAGGGTTAGGGTTGGGGTTAGGGTTAGGGTTAGGGTTAGCGTAAGTGTTAGTGTTAGGGTTATTGTAAGGGTTAGGGTTAGCGTTAAGGTTAGGGTTAGGGTTAGGGTTAGGGTAAGAGTAAGGATGAAGGTTAGGGTTAGGGTTGAGGTAAGAGTTAGGGTTAGGGTTAGGGTTAGGGTTAGGCTAAGATTTAGGGTTAGGGGTAGGGTTAGGGTAAGGTAAGGGTTAGGTTTAGGGTTAGGGTTAGGTTTAGGGTTAGGGTTAGTGTAAGTCTTAGGGTTAGGGTTAGGGTTAGGGTAAGAATTAGGGTTAGAGTTAGGGTTACAATTAGGGTTAGGGTTATTCTAAGGGTTAGGGTTAGGGTTAGGGTTAGGGTAAGGGTTAAGGTTAGGGTTAGGGTTAGGTTTAGGATTAGGGTTAGGGTTAGGGTAAGGGTAAGAATTAGGGTTAGAGTTAGGGTTAGGGTTAGGGTTATGGTTAAGAATAGGGTTAGGGTTAGGTTAAGGGTAAGGTTTAGGTTTAGTGTTTGGATTAGGGTTAGGGTTTGGTTAGCGTTAGGTTTAGGGTTAGGGTAAGGGTTGGGGTTATGGTTAGGGTTAGGGTTAAGATAATGATTAGGGTTAGGGTTAGGATTAGGGTAAGGGTAAGAGTTAGGGTTAGGGTGAGTGGTTAGGGTTAGGGTTAGGGTTAGGGGAAGGGTTAGGGTTATGGTTAGTGTTAGTGTTAGTGTAAGTGTTAGGGTTAGGGTTAGGATAAGTGTAAGGCTTTGTGGTAGGGTTAGGGTTACGGTAAGTGTAATGGTTATGGTTAGGGTTAGGTTTAGGGTTAAGGTTAGGGTTAGGGTTAGGGTAAGGGTTAGGGTTAGGTTTAGGGTTAGGGTTAGGTTAAGGGTTAGGGTTATGGTTAGGGTTAGGGTAAGAGTTAGGTTTAGGGTTAGGGTTAGGGTAAGAGTAAGGGTTAGGGGTAGGGTTGTTGTAAGGGTTTGAGTAGGGGTAACGGTTAGGGTTATGGTTAGGGTTAGGGTTAGGGTAAGGGTAAGGTTTAGGGTTAGGGTTAGGTTTAGTGTAAGGTTTAGGGTAAGGGTTCGGGTTAGGTTTTGGGTTAGGGTTACGGTTAGGGTTAGGGTAAGGGTAAGAATTAGTATTAGAGTTAGGGTTAGGGTTAGGGTTAGGGTTAAGTTTAGTGTTAGGGTTATGGTAAGGTAAGGTTTAGGCTTAGGGTTTGGGTTAGTGTTAGGGTTTGGGTTAGGGTTAGATTTAGGGTTAGGGTAAGGCTTAGGGTTATGGTTAGGGTTACGGTTAATATTAGGTTTAGGGTTAGGGTTAGGGTAAGGGTTAGTGGTATTATAAGGGTTAGGGTTAGCCTTAAGGTTAGGGTTAGGATTAGGGTAAGGGTAAGGGTTAGGGTTAGGGTAAGAGTAAGGGTTAGGTTTAGTGTTAGGGTAAGAGTAAGGGTTAGTGTTAGGGTTATGTTTAGGGTTAGGGATAGGGTTAGGGGTTAGGGTTAGGTTTATGGTTAGGGTTAGGGTAAGGTAAAGGTTAGGGTTAGGGTTAGGGTTAGGGTAAGGGTAAGGGTTAGGACTAGGGTAATGGTAAGGGTTAGGGTTAGGTTTAGGGTTAAGTTTAGGGTTAGGGTTAGTGTAAGTGTAAGGTTTAGGGTTAGGGTTAGGGTTAGGGTTAAGTTTAGAGTTAGGGTTAGAGTAAGGGTAAGGGTTAGGGTTACGGTTAGGGTAAGGGTTAGGGTTAGGGTTAGGTTTAGGGTTAGGGTTAGGGTTAGGGTAAGGGTTAGGGTTAGGGTAAGGGTTAGGGTTAGGGTTAGGGTTAGGGTTAGGGTTATTGTAAGGGTTAGGGTTAGGTTTAGGTTTAGGGTTAGGGTTAGGGTAAGGGTAAGGGTAAGCTTTAGGGTTATTTTAAGGTTTCGGGTTAGGGTTAGGGTTAGGGTTAGGATAAGGGAAAGGGTTAGGGTTAATGTTAGGGTTAGGGTGAGGATTAGGTTTAGTGTTAGGATAAGGGTAAGGGTTAGGGTTAGGGTTAGGGTTCGGGTAAGGGTAAGGGTTAGGGTTACGGTGAGGGTTAGGGTTAAGTTTAGAGTTAGGGTTAGGGTAAGCGTAAGGGTTAGGGTTATGGTTAGGGTAAGGGTTAGGGTTAGGGTAAGGGTTAGGGTTAGGGTTAGGTTTAGGTTTATTGTAAGGGTTAGGGTTAGGTTTAGGTTTAGGTTTAGGGTTAGGGTAAGGGTAAGGGTAAGCTTTAGGGTTATTTTAAGGTTTCGGGTTAGGGTTAGGGTTAGGATTAGGATAAGGGAAAGGGTTAGGGTTAATGTTAGGGTTAGGGTTAGGGTTAGGTTTAGTGTTAGGATAAGGGTAAGGGTTAGGGTTAGGGTTAGGGTAAGGGTTAGGATTAGGGTTAGGGTAAGAGTATGGGTTAGGGTTAGGGTTAGGGTTAGGTTTAGGTGTTGAGTTTAGGGTTAGGGGTTAGGGTTAGGTTTAGGGTTAGGGTTAGGTTTAGGGTTAGGGTTAGGGTTAGTGTTAGGGTTAGGGTAAGGGTAAGACTTATGATTAGCTTTAGGGTTAGCGTAAGGTTAAGAGTTAGGTTTAGTGTTAGGGTTAGGGTTAAGGTTAGGGTTAGGGTTACGGTAAGGGTAAGGGTAAGGTTTCGGGTTAGGGTTAGGGTAAGGGTTAGGGTTAGGGTAAGGGTAAGGGATAGGGTTAGGGTTAGGGTTAGGAGTAGGGTTAAGTTTAGGGTAGGGTTAGGGTAAGGGTAAGGTTTAGGGTTAGGGTTAGGGTAAGGGTTAGGTTTAGGTTTGGGTTAGGGTTATTGAAAGGGTTAGGGTTAGGGTTAGCGTTAGGGTTAGAGTAAGGGTTAGGGGTATTGTAAGGGTAAGGGTAAGGGTTAGGCTTATTGTTAGGTTTAGGGTAAGGCTTAGGGTTAGGGTTAGGATTAGGTTTAGGGTTACTGTTAGGTTTAGGGTTAGGGTAAGGGTAAGGATTAGGGTTAGATTTATGGTTAGAGTTAGGGTTAGAGTTAGGGTTTGGGTTAGGGTTGGGTTTAGGGTTAGGTAAGGGTAAGGGTCAGGGTTAGGCTTACGGTTAGGGTTTGGATTAGGTTTAGGTTTAGGGTTAGGGTAAGGGTTATGGTTATGGTTAGGGTTAGGGTTAAGATTAGGGTTGTGGTTAGTGTTATGGTAAGGGTAAGGGTTAGGGTTAGGTTTAGGGTGCAGTTTAGGGTTAGGTTTAGGTTAAGTGTAAGGGTTAGAGTTAGGGTTATGGTTAGGGTTAGGGTTAAGGTTAGGGTTAGCTTTAGGGTAAGGGTAAGGATTGTGGTTAGGTTTAGGGGTTAGGGTTAGGGTTAGTGTAAGGGTTAGGGTTAGGGTTACGGTAAGGGTAAAAGTAAATGTTAGGGTTAGAGTTAGGGTAAGAGTAAGGGTTAGGATTAGGGTTATGGTTAGGGTTAGGGTTAAGTTTAGGGTTAGGGATAGGGTTAGCTAAGGGTAAGGTTTAGGTTTAGGGTTAGGGGATAGTGTTAGGGTTAGGGATAGGGTTAGGGTAAGGGTTAGTGTTAGGGTTAGGGTAAGGGTAAGGGTTAGGGTTAGGGTTAGGGTTAGGGTTAGTGTAAGGGTAAGGGTTAGGGTAAGAGTAAGGGTTAGGGTTAAGGTTAGTGTTAGGGTTAGGGTAAGGTTAAGGTTTAGGGTTAGGGTTAGGGTAAGGGTTAGGGTTAGGTTTAGGGTAAGGGTTAGGGTTAGGGTTAGCGTTAGGGCTATTGTAAGGTTTAGGGTTAGGGTTAGGGTTAGGGTTAGGGTAAAGTGTGAGTTAGGGTTAGGGTTGTTGTAAGGTTTAGGGTTAGGGTTAGGGTTAGCATAAGGGAAAGGGTTAGGGTTAGGGTTATGGTTAGGTTTAGTGTTAGGATAAGGGTAAGGGTTAGGTTAGGGTTAGGGTTAGGGCTGGGGTTAGGGTAAGGGTAAGGGTTAGGTTTAGGGTTAGGGTAAGGGTTAGGGTTAGGGTTAGGGTTAGGGTTAGGGTTAGGGTTAGGAGTTAGGGTTAGGGTTAGGGTTAGGGTTAGGTTTAGTGTTAGGATAATGGTAAGGGTTAGGTTAGGGTTAGGGTAAGGGTAACGGTTAGGGTTAGGGTTACGTTAGGGTTAGTGTTAGGGTCAGGATTAGGGTTACATTTTCGTTAGTGTAATGGTAAGTGTTAGGGTGAGGGTTAGGGTTAGGGTTAGGGTTATGTTTAAGTTTAGGGTTAGGGTTAGGGTAAGAGTAAGGGTTAGTGTTAGGATTAGGTTTAGGGTTAGGTTTAGGGTAAGATTTAGACTTATTGTTAGGGTTAGGGTAAGTGTAAGTGTTAGGGTGAGGGTTATTGTAAGGGTTAGGGTTAGGTTTAGGGTTAGGGTAAGGGTTAGTGTAAGGGTTAGTGTTAGGGTAAGGGTTAGGGTTAGGGTTAGGGTTAGAGTAAGGGCAAGGGTTAGGGTTAGGGTTAGGGTAAGTGTTAGGGTTAGGGTTAGGGTTAGGGTAAGGGTAAGGGTTAGGGTTAGGGTTAGCGTTAGGGCTATTGTAAGGGTTAGGGTTAGGGTTAGGGTTAGGGTAAAGTGTGGGTTAGGGTTAGGGTTAGGGTTAGGAAAAGAGTAAGTTTTAGGGTTAGGGTTAGGGTTAGGGTGAAGGTTAGGGTTAGGGTTAGGGTTAGGGTAAGGTTACGGGTTAGGGTTAGGGGTTAGGGTTAGGGTTAGGGTAAGTTTTAGGGTTAGGATAAGGGTTAGGGTTAGGTTTAGGGTTAGGTAAGTGTAAGGATTAGGGTTAGGGTTAGGGTAAGTGTAAGAGTTAGGGATAGGTTTAGGGTTAGGGTTAGGGTTAATTTTAGGGTTAGAGTTAGGGTTCGGTGAAGGGTAAGGGTTAGGGTTACGATTAGCGCTTAGGGTTAGGGTTAGGGAACGGTAAGGTTTAGGGTTAGCGTTAGGGTAAGGGTAAGGGTTAGGGTTAAGGTTAGGGTTAGGGTAATGGTAAGGATTAGGGTTAGGTTTAGGGTTAAGTTTAGGGTTAGGGTTAGGGTAAGGGTAAGGGTTAGGGTTAGGGATAGGGTTAGGGTAAGGGTTAGGGTAAGGGTTAGGGTAAGGGTAAGGGTTAGGGTGAGGGTAAGGGTTAGGGTTAGAGTTAGGGTTAGTGTTATTGTAAGGGTTAGGGTTCTGGTTACAGTTACGTTTAGGTTTAGGGTAAGGGTAAGGGTTAGTTTTAGGTTTATTGTAAGGTTTAGGGTTAGGGTTAGGGTTAGGGTTAAGGTTAGGGTTAGGGTTAGATTTAGGGTAAGGGAAAGGGTTAGGGTTAGGGTTAGGTTTAGTGTTAGGATAAGGGTAAGGGTTAGGGTTAGGGTTAGGGTAAGGGTTAGGGTTAGGGTTAGGGTAAGGGTTAGGGTTAGGGTTAGGGTTAGGGTTAGAGTAATGGTAAGGGTTAGGGTTAGGGTTAGGGTAAGTGTTAGGGTTAGGGTTAGGGTAAGTGTAAGGATTAGGGTTAGAGTTAGGGTTAGGGTTAGGGTTACGGTTAAGATTCCGGTAACGGTAAGTGTTAGGGTTATGGTTTGGGTTAGGGTTACGGTTTGAGTTAGGGTTAGGTTTAGGGTTAGGGTAATGGTTAGGTTTAGGGTTAGGGTTAAGATTAGGGTTACGGTTAGGGTTAGGGTAAGGGTAAGGGTTAGGGTTATGGTTAGGGTTCAGGTTAGGGTTAGGGTTAGGTTAAGGGTAAGGGTTAGGGTTAGGGTTAGGGTTAGGAAAAGTGTAAGTTTTAGGGTTAGGGTTAGGGTTAGGGTGAAGGCTAGGGTTAGGGTTAGAGTTAGAGTAAGGTTAAGGGTTAGGGTTAGGGTTAGGGGTTAGGGTTAGGGTTAGGGTAAGTTTTAGGGTTAGGATAAGGGTTAGGTATAGGGTTAGGTAAGTGTAAGGATTAGGGTTAGGGTAAGGGTAAGTGTAAGAGTTAGGGATTGGTTTAGGGTAGGTTTAGGGTTAATTTTAGGGTTAGAGTTAGGGTTCGGTGAAGGGTAAGGGTTAGGGTTACGATTAGGGCTTAGGGTTAGGGTTAGGGAATGGTAAGGTTTAGGGTTAGCCTTAGGGCAAGGGTAAGGGTTAGGGTTAAGGTTAGGGTTAGGGTAATGGTAAGGGTTAGGGTTAGGTTTAGGGTTAAGTTTAGGGTTAGGGTTAGGGTAAGGGTAAGGGTTAGGGTTAGGGTTAGGGTAAGGGTAAGGGTAAGGGTAAGGGTTAGGGTGAGGGTAAGGGTTAGGGTTAGAGTTAGGGTTCGTGTTATTGTAAGGGTTAGGATTCTGGTTACAGTTACGTTTAGGTTTAGGGTAAGGGTAAGGGTTAGTTTTAGGTTTATTGTAAGGTTTAGGGTTAGGGTTAGGGATAAGGTTAGGGTTAGGGTTAGGGTTAGATTTAGGGTAAGGGAAAGGGTTAGGGTTAGGGTTAGGTTTAGTGTTAGGATAAGGGTAAGGGTTAGGTTAGGGTTAGGGTTAGGGTTAGGGTTAGGGTTAGGGAAAGGGTTAGGGTTAAGGATAGGATTAGGGTTAGTTTTAGTGTTAGGATAAGAGTAAGGGTTAGGGTTAGGGTTAGGGTAAGGGTTAGGGTTAGTGTTAGGGTTAGGGTAAGAGTAAGGGTTAGGGTTACGGTTAGGGTTAGGGTTAGGGTTAGATTTAGTATTAGGATAAGGGTAAGGGTTAGGGTTAGGGTTAGTTTAAGGGTTAGGGTTACAGTTAATGTTAGGGTTAGGGTTAGGGTTAGGGTAAGGGTAAGGTTTAGGGTTAGGGTTGGGATTAGGGTTAGGTTTAGTGTTAGGTTAAGGTTAAGAGTTAGGGTTAGGCTTAGGTTTAGGGTTAGGGTTAGGATTAGGGTTAAGTTCAGGGTTAGGTTTAGGGTAAGGGTAACGGTTAGGGTTAGGTTTAGGCTTAGGGTTTTGGTAAGGGTTAGGGTCAGGGTTAGGGTTAGGGTTAGTGTTAGGTTTAGTGTTAGGATAAGGGTAAGGTTTAGGGTTAGGTTTAGGGTAAGGGTTAGGTTAGGGTTAGGGTTAAGTTTAGCGTTAGGGTTATGGTAAATGTAACAGTTAGGATTAGGGTTAGGGTTAGGCTTAGGGTTAGGGTAAGGTTTAGGGTTAGGGTTAGGTTTAGATTTAGTGTTACGGTAAGGGTAAGTGTTAGGGTTAGGGTTAGGGTTAGGGCTAGGGTTAACGTTAGGGTTCGGGTTAGTGTAAGGGTTAGGCTTAGGGTTAGGGTTAGGGTTTGGTTAGGGATAGGATTAGGGTAAGGGCAAGAGTTACGGTTAGGGTTAGGCTTAGGGTTATGTTTAGTGTTAGGGTAAGGGTAAGGGTTAGGTTTAGGCTTAGGGTTAGGGTTAAGGTTAGGGTTAGGGTTAGGGTAAGAGTAAGGGTTAGGGTTAGGATTAGGGTTTGGGTTAGGGTTAGGGTAAGATTTAGACTTATTGTTAGGGTTAGGGTAAGTGTAAGGGTTAGAGTGAGGGTTATTGTAAGGGTTAGGGTTAGGTTTAGGGTTAGGGTAAGGGTTAGGGTTAGGGTTTGGGTAAGGTTTAGGGTTAGGGTTAGGGTTAGGG
Organism: Megascapheus bottae; assembly: GCA_024803745.1. Lineage (NCBI taxonomy): Eukaryota > Metazoa > Chordata > Mammalia > Rodentia > Geomyidae > Megascapheus > Megascapheus bottae. The sequence continues at coordinate 399,875 of JANJXV010000414.1, forward strand.
TAAGGTTAAGGGTTAGGGGTTAGGGTTAGGGTAAGGGTTAGGGTTAGGGTTAGGGTTAGGGTTAGTGTAAGGGTAAGGGTTAGGGTTAGGGTTAGGGTAAGTGTTAGGGTTAGGGTAAGGGTAAGAGTTAGGGTTAGGGTTAGGGTTACAGTTAGGGTAAGGGTAAGGGTTAGGGTTAGGGTTAGGGTTAGGGTAAGGATTAGGGTTAGGGTTAGGGTTAGGTGTAGAGTTAGAATTAGGGTTAGGGTTAGGGTAAGTGTAAGGATTAGGATTAGAGTTAGGGTTAGGGTTAGGGTTAGGGTTAAGGTTACGGTAACGGTAAGTGTTAGGGTTATGGTTTGGGTTAGGGTTAAGGTTTGGGTTAGGGTTAGGTTTAGGGTTAGGGTAATGGTTAGGTTTAGGGTTAGGGTTCAGATTAGGGTTACGGTTAGGGTTAGGGTAAGGGTAAGGGTTAGGGTTATGGTTAGGGTTCAGGTTAGGGTTAGGGTTAGGTTAAGGGTAAGGGTTAGGGTTAGGGTTAGGGTTAGGAAAAGAGTAAGTTTTACGGTTAGGGTTAGGGTTAGGGTGAAGGCTAGGGTTAGGGTTAGGGTTAGAGTAAGGTTAAGGTTAGGGTTAGGGTTAGGGTTTAGGGTTAGGGTTAGGGTAAGTTTTAGGGTTAGGATAAGGGTTAGGGTTAGGTTTAGGGTTAGGTAAGTGTAAGGATTAGGGTTAGGGTTAGGGTAAGTGTAAGAGTTAGGGATAGGTTTAGGGTTAGGGTTAGGGTTAATTTTAGGGTTAGAGTTAGGGTTCGGTGAAGGGTAAGGGTTAGGGTTACGATTAGAGCTTATGGTTAGGGTTAGGGAACGGTAAGGTTTAGGGTTAAGGTAAGGGTTTGGGATATGGTTAGGTTTATGGTTAATATTAGGGTTAGGGTTAGGGTTAGGGAAAGGATTAGGGTTAGGGGTATTATAAGGGTTAGGGTTAGCGTTAAGGTTAGGGTTAGGGTTAGGGTAAGGGTAAGGGTTAGGGTTAGGGTTAGGGGTTAGGGTTAGGGTTACAGTTAGGTTTAGGGTAAGGGTTAGTGTTAGGGTTAGTGTTAGGGTTAGGGTAAGGTTAAGGGTTATGGTTAGGGTTAGGGGTTAGAGTTAGGGTTAGGGAAAGTTTTAGGGTTAAGGTAAGTGTTAGGGTTAGGTTTAGGGTTAGGTAAGTGTAAGGGTTAGGGTTAGGGTTAGGGTAAGTGTAAGAGTTAGGGATAGGTTTAGGATTAGGGTTAGGGTTAATTTTAGGGTTAGAGTTAGGGTTCGGTGAAGGGTAAGGGTTAGGGTTAGGATTGGGGGTTAGGGTTAGGGTTAGGGTAGGGTAAGATTTAGGGTTAGCGTTAGGGTAAGGGTATGGGTTAGGGTTAGGGTAATGGTAAGAGTTAGGGTTAGGTTTAGGGTTAAGTTTAGGGTTAGGGTTAGGGTAAGGGTAAGGTTTAGGGTTAGGGTTAGGGTTAGGGTAAGGGTTAGGGTTAGGGTAAGGTTTAGGGTGAGGGTAAGGGTTAGGGTTAGAGTTAGGGTTAGTGTTATTGTAAGGGTTAGGGTTCTGGTTACAGTTACGGTTAGGTTTCGGGTAAGGGTAAGGGTTAGTTTTAGGTTTATTGTAAGGTTTAGGGTTAGGGTTAGGGTTAGGGTTAGATTTAGGGTAAGGGAAAGGGTTAGGGTTAGGGTTAGGGTAAGGGTTAGGGTTAGGGAAAGGGTTAGGTTTAGGGTTAGGGTTAGGGTAAGGGTTAGGGTTAGACTTAGGTTTAGGGTTATGGTTAGGGTTAAGCTCAGGGTTAGGGTTAGGGTAGGGGTCATCGTTAGGGTTAGGGTTAGTTTTAGGGTTAGGTTAAGGGTTAGGGTTAGGGTTAGGGTTAAGCTTAGTGTTAGGGTTAGGGTTAGGGTAATGGTAAGGGTTAGGGTTAGGGTTAGGTTAGGATTAATGTTAAGGTTAGGGTTAGGGTTAGGTTAAGGGTAAGGGTTAGTGTTAGTGTTAGGGTTAGGGTTATGGTAAGAGTAAGGGTAAGGTTAGGGTAAGGGTTAGGGTTAGGGTTAGGGGTTAGGATTAGGGTTAGGGTTAGGGTTAGGGTAAGGGTTAGGGTTAGTTTTATGGTTAGGGTAAGAGTAGGGGTTAGTGTTAAGGTTAGGGTAAGAGTAAGGGTAAGGGTTAGGGTTAGGGTTAGTGTTAGGTTTAAGTTTAGAGTTAGAATTAGGGTTATGGTAAGGGTAATGGTTAGGGTTAGGGTTAGGGGTTAGGGTTAGGGTTAGGGTAAGGGTTAGAGTTAAGGTTAGGTTAAGGTAAGGATTAGGGTTAGGGTTAGGGTTATGGGTAGGGTTAGGTTAAGGGTTAGTGTTAGGGTTAGGATTAAGGTTAGGGTTAGGATTATTGTAAGGGTAAGGGTTAGGGTTAGGGTTAGGGATATGGTTAGGGTTTGGGTTAGGGTTATTGTAAGGGTTAGAGTTAGGGTTAGGGTTAGGGGAAGGGTAAGGGTTAGGCTTAGGGTTATTGTAAGGTTTAGGTTTAGGGTTACAGATAGGGTAAGGGAAAGGGTTAGGGTTAGGGTTAGGGTTAGCGTTACGGTTTGGGTTAGGGTTAGGTTTAGGGTTAGGGTAAGGGTTAGGTTTAGGGTTAGGGTTAAGATTAGGGTTACGGTAGGGTTAGGGTAAGGGTAAGGGTTAGGGTTATGGTTAGGGTTCAGTTTAGGGTTATGGTTAGGTTAAGGGTAAAGGTTAGGGTTAGGGTTAGGGTTAGGAAAAGAGTAAGTTTTAGGGTTAGGGTTAGGGTTAGGTTTAGGGTGAAGGTTAGGGTTAGGGTTAGGGTTAGGGTAAGGTTAAGGGTTAGGGTTAGGGTTAGGGGTTAGAGTTAGGGTTAGGGTAAGTTTTAGGGTTAGGGTAAGGGTTAGGGTTAGGTTTAGGGTTAATTAAGTATAAGGGTTAGGGTTAGGGTTAGGGTAAGTGTAAGAGTTAGGGATAGGTTTAGGGTTACGGTTAGGGTTAATTTTAGGGTTAGAGTTAGGGTTCGGTGAAGGGTAAGGGTTAGGGTTAGGATTAGGGGTTAGGTTTAGGGTTAGGGTAGGGTAAGGTTTAGGGTTAGCGTTAGGGTAAGGGTAAGGGTTAGGGTTAGGGTGATGGTAAGAGTTAGGGTTAGGTTTAGGGTTAAGTTTAGGGTTAGGGTTAGGGTAAGGGTAAGGTTTAGGGTTAGGGTTAGGGTAAGGGTTAGGGTTAGGGTAAGGGTCAGGGTGAGGGTAAGGGTTAGGGTTAGAGTTAGGGTTAGTGTTATTGTAAGGGTTAGGGTTCTGATTACAGTTACGGTTAGGTTTAGGGTAAGGGTAAGGGTTAGTTTTAGGTTTATTGTAAGGTTTAGGGTTAGGGTTAGTGTTAGGGTTAGGGTTAGGGTTAGATTTAGGGTAAGGGAAAGGTTTAGGGTTAGGTTTATGTTTAGTGTTAGGATAAGGGTAAGGGTTAGGGTTAGGGTTAGGGTAAGGGTTAGGGTTAGGGTAAGGGTTAGGTTTAGGGTTAGGGTTAGGGTAATGGTTAGGGTTAGACTTAGGGTTAGGGTTATGGTTAGGGTTAAGCTCAGGGTTAGGGTTAGGGTAGGGGTCATGGTTAGGGTTAGGGTTAGTTTTAGGGTTAGGTTAAGGGTTAGGGTTAGGGTTAGGGTTAAGCTTAGTGTTAGGGTAATCGTAAGGGTTAGGGTTAGGGTTAGGTTAGGATTAGTGTTAAGGTTAGGGTTAGGGTTAGGTTAAGGGTAAGGGTTAGTGTTAGTGTTAGGGTTAGGGTTATGGTAAGAGTAAGGATTAGGGTTAGGGTAAGGGTTAGGGTTAGGGTTAGGGGTTATTTTAGGGTTAGGGTTAGGGTTAGGGTGAGGATTAGGGTTAGTTTTAGGGTTAGACTAAGAGTAAGGATTAGGGTTATGGTTAGGGTAAGAGTAAGGGTAAGGGTTAGGGTTAGGGTTAGTGTTAGGTTTAAGTTTAGAGTTAGGATTAGGGTTAGGGTAAGGGTAATGGTTAGGGTTCGGGTTAGGGGTTAGGGTTAGTGTTAGGGTTAGGGTAAGGGTTAGAGTTAGGGTTAGGTTAAGTGTAAGGATTGGGGTTAGGTTTAGGGTTATGGTTAGGGTATGGGTAAGGGTTAGGGTTAGGGTTAGGTTTAGGATTAAGGTTAGGGTTAGGGTTATTGTAAGGTTTAGGGTTATGGTTACAGATAGGGTAAGGGAAAGGGTTAGGGTTAGGGTTAGGCTTAGGGTTAGGATTAGGTTTAGTGTTAGGATAAGGGTAAGAGTTAGGGTTAGGCTTAGGGTTAGGGTAAGGGTTTGGGTTAGGGTAGGGGTTAAATTTAGGGTTAGGGGTTGGGGTTAATTTTAGGGTTAGGGTTAGATTTAGGGGTAGGGTTAGGGTTAGGGTTAAGGTTAGGGTTAGGGTTAGGCTAAGGGTAAGGTATAGGGTTAGGGTTAGGGTTAGGTTTAGGGTTAAGTTTAGGGTTATGGTTAGGATAAGGGTAAGGTTTAGGGTTAGGATTAGGGTAAGGATTAGGGTTAGGGTTAGGGTTAGGATTAGGGTTATTGTAAGGGTTAGGGTTAGGGTTAGGGTAAGGTTTAGGGTTAGGGTTATTGTAAGGGTTCGGGGTAGGGTTAAGGTTAGGGTTAGGGTTAGAGTAAGGGTAAGGGATAGGGTTAGGTTTAGGGTTAGGGTTAAGTTTAGGGTTAGTGTTAGGGTAAGGGTAAGGTTTAGGTTTAGGGTTAGGGTAAGGGTTAGGGTTAGGGTTATTGAAAGGGTTTGGGTTAGGGTTAGGATTAAGGTAAGAGTAAGAATTAGGGTTAGGGTTAGGGTTAAGATTAAGGTTAGAGTTAGGGTTATTGTAAGGGTAAGGGTTAGGGTTAGGGTTAGGGATAGGGTAAGGGTTAGGGTTAGGGTTATTGTAAGGGTTAGAGTTAGGGTTAGGGTTAGGGGAAGGATCAGGGTTAGGCTTAGGGTTATTGTAAGGTTTAGGGTTAGGGTTACAGATAGGGTAAGGGAAAGGGTTAGGGTTAGGGTTAGGGTTCGGGTTAGGATTAGGTTTAGTGTTAGGATAAGGGTAAGGGTTAGGGTTAGGGTTAGGGTAAGGGTTTGGGTTAGGGTAAGGTTAAATTTAGGGTTAGGGGTTAGGGTTAATTTTAGGGTTAGGTTTAGATTTAGGGTCAGGGTTAGGGTTAGTTTTAGGGTTAGGTTAAGGGTTAGGGTTAGGGTTAGGGTTAAGCTTAGTGTTAGGGTTAGGGTGAGGGTAATGGTAAGGGTTAGGGTTAGGGTTAGGTTAGGATTAGTGTTAAGGTTAGGGTTAGGTTTAGGTTAAGGGTAAGGGTTAGTGTTATGGTTAGGGTTACGGTAAGAGTAAGGATTAGGGTTAGAGTAAGGGTTAGGGTTAGGGTTAGGGGTTAGGATTAGGGTTAGGGTTAGGGTTAGGGTAAGGGTTAGGGTTAGTTTTAGGGTTAGGGTAAGAGTAAGGGTTAGGATTAGGTTTAGGGTAAGAGTAAGTGTAAGGGTTAGGGTTAGGGTTAGTGTTAGGTTTAAGTTAAGAGTTAGGATTAGGGTTAGGGTAAGGGTAATGATTAGGTTTAGGGTTAGGGGTTAGGGTTAGGGTTAGGGTAAGGGTTAGAGTTAGGGTTAGGTTAAGGGTAATGGTTAGGGTTAGGGTTAGGGGATAGGGTTAGGGTTAGAGTTAGGGTAAGGGTTAGAGTTAGGGTTAGGGTTAGGGGAAGGATAAGGGTTAGGCTTAGGGTTATTGTAAGGTTTAGGGTTAGGGTTACAGATAGGGTAAGGGAAAGGGTTAGGGTTAGGGTTAGGGTTAAGGTTAGGATTAGGTTTAGTGTTAGGATAAGGGTAAGGGTTAGGGTTAGGGTTAGGGCAAGGGTTTGGGTTAGGGTAGGGGTTAAATTTAGGGTTAGGGGTTAGGGTTAATTTTAGGGTTAGGTTTAGATTTAGGGTTAGGGTTAGGGTTAAGGTTAGGGTTAGGGTTTGGCTAAGGGTAAGGTATAGGGTTAGGGTTAGTGTTAGGTTTAGGGTTACGTTTAGGGTTAGGGTTAGGATAAGGGTAAGGTTTAGGGTTAGGTTTAGGGTAAGGGTTAGGGTTAGGGTTAGGGTTAGGGTTATTGTAAGGGTTAGGATTAGGGTTAGGGTAAGGTTTAGGTTTAGGGTTATTGTAAGGGTTCGGGTTAGGGTTAAGGTTAGGGTTAGGGTTAGAGTAAGGGTAAGGGATAGGGTTAGGGTTAGGGTTAGTGTTAAGTTTAGCTTTAGGTTTAGGGTAAGGGTAAGGTTTAGGTTTAGGGTTAGGGTAAGGGTTAGGGTTAGGGTTAGGTTTAGGGTTAGGGAAAGTGTTAGGGTTATGGTTAGGAGTAGGGTTAAGATTAGGGTTAGGGTTAGGGTTAGGGTAAGGGTAAGGGTTAGGGTTAGGGTTACGGTTGAGGTACGAGTTAGGGTTAGGTTTAGGTTTAGGGTTAGGCTAAGATTTAGGGTTAGGGTTAGGGTTAGGGTATGGTAAGGGTTAGGGATCGGGTTATTGTAAGGGTTAGGGTTAGGGTTAGGGTAAGGGTAAGAATTAGGGTTAGAGGTAGGGTTAGAGTTAGGATTAGGGTTATTCGAAGGGTTAGGGTTAGGGTTAGGGTTAGGGTAAGGGTTAGGGTTAGGGCAAGGCTTAGGGTTAGGGTTAGGGTTAGGGTTAGGGTAAGGGTAAGAGTTAGCGTTGGAGTTAGGGTTAGGGTTAGGGTTAGGGTTAAGGATAGGTTTAGGGTTAGGGTAAGGGTAAGGTGTAGGGTTAGTGTTTGGATTAAGTTAGGGTTTGGGTTAGCGTTAGGTTTAGGGTTAGGGTAAGGGTTGGGGTTATGGTTAGGGTTAGGGTTAACATTAGGGTTAGTGTTAGAGTAAGGGTAAGGGTTAGCGTTAGGGTTAGGGTTAGGATTAGGTTTAGGAGTTAGGGTTAGGGTTAGGTTTAGAGAATGTTTAGGGTTAGGGTTAGGGTTAGGGTTAGGATTAGGGTTAAGGTTAGGGTTAGGGTTAGGGTAAGGGTAAGGGTTAGGTTTAGGGTTAGGGTTAGGGGTTAGGTTTAGGGTAAAGGTAGGTTTAGGGTTAGGGTTAGGGATAGGGTTAGGGTTAGCGTAAGGGTTAGGGTTTGATTTAGGATTAGGGTTAGGATGTGGGTAAGGGTAAGGGTTAGGGTTAGGGTAAGGGTTAAAGTTGTGGTTAGGGTAAGAGTAAGGGTTAAAGTCAGGGTTAGTGTTAGGCTTAGGATTAGGGTAATGGTAAGGGTTAGGGTTAGGTTTAGGTTTAATGTTAGGGTTTGGGTTAGGGTTAGTTTTAGGGTTAGGGTAAGGGCAAGGGTTAGGGTTAGGTTTAGGGTTAGGGTTAACGTTAGGGTTAGGGTAAGGGTATGGGGTTAGGGTTAGGGTTGGGTTTAGGGTTAGGATGAGGGTGTGGGTAAGGATAAGTGTCAGTGTTAGTGTTAGGGTTAGGTTTAAGGTTGGGGTTAGTGTAAGGGCAAGGGTTAGGGTTAGGTTTAGGGTTAGGGATAGGGTAAGAGTAAGGGAAAGGGTTAGGGTTGGGGTTAGTGTTAGGGGTTAGCGTTAAAATTAGGGTTATGTGTAGGTTTAGGGTAAGGGTTACGGATAGGTTTAGGGTAAGGTGAGGTTTAGGGTTAGGGTTAGGGTTAGGATTAGGGTAAGAGTAAGGGTTTGGGTTAGGTTTAGCGTTAGGGTTAGGTTTAGGGTTACGGTTAGGGTAACGGTAACGGTTAGGGTTAGGGTTAGGGTTAGGGTAAGGGTTAGGGTTAATGTTAGAGTTAGGGTTAGGGTTAGGGTTAGGGTAAGGGTAAGGGTTAGGGTTAGGGTTAGGGTAAGGATTAGGGTTAGGGTTAGGGTTAGTGTTAGTGTAAGAGTTAGGGTTAGGGTTTGTCAGAGACCAAGGAGTTAAACGGAACAAAGCAAAGACCCTCTAGCCTTGAGCAAATCGCATCTGGTTGAGTCATCTGCACAAAATACTTCTCGGAATAACCGCAGGTTGTTGCTTGGGTTAGCACAACGGCCAAAAGAACAGCCTGACCCACCCCTAACCTTGAGATTTCCCGTTCTTGTTATCACAAAAACTCTCCATCCTCCCCCTCTATACTCCCTTCCTTACACTCAGGGTATATAAACCCTGCTTTACTTTTAATAAATGAGACCTTGACGCGACTCAGATTGTCTCTGTCTTTCTTTATGCGCCTGGTCTCCTTCCTCTCTTTCCCCCATTGGTTTTCTTCTTTTAGGAGGTGCCTCTTCGAGCCGCATGAATAGCTGAACCCGCGGGTCGGGGGAAGTGGCGCCCAACGTGGGGCTCGAAGCACGGTGACCTACCGGACGGCCTGGAGAACAGGGGACCCCGATTATATTAAGGTAGAGACGCCCACACCGCATCGCTCGTGCACCGTGGGAGAGTCTTGAGGTAAGTTCTGCCGTCCCATCAACCATGGGCAAAGCATTATCAAAAGAGGTTTTATTTATAAAAGAAATGAAAGGATCACTTAGGGAGAGAGGAATAAGAGTTAAAAAGAAAGATTTGGTAAAATTCTTTTGTTTTGTTGGAGAAAAGTGTCCGTGGTTGGTCTTGCACGGACCAGACATCCATCCCCTTACCTGGAATAAGGTAGGAAAAAATATCAATGATTTACTTCATCAGGGAGAGGAAATCCCCGAGGCCTTCTTTAGCTTCTATGGGGTTATTAGAGATATTTTAAAGGAAGCAGAGGAGGGAGGTGACAGTGCTCGCTTACTAGCTTAACAGAGGATTACCTAATGGAGTCACGTTGCCCGTCTCGCAAAAGCGAAAGTGACAATGAAAAACCTATGGTCACTGGCCTTCGGCTTGGCTCACGCACTCCCTCTGTGATTGATGAGCCTGTGCCCTCAGGACGCCGCTTGGCGTCACCTTTAATCCCCGAAAAAGAGGAACAAGTCCAACCCCCTTTAGAAGACAGCATCAGGAATTATACTAAAAAGAAAAATATGTCACTAAAACCTTATAAAAATATTTATCCTATTATTCCTAAGACTTCTCCTGATAATGGCAGGCTCAACCCCCCCTCTGAGGTGGAGCTAGAGGAGGAGGCAGCGCATTATGAGGAAGAAAAATATGGCCCTTTTCCTCTTCCCCAAGTTTCTGCAGCTACACAGACTCCAGAGATAAGGGCCCTTCACTGGCCCACCCCTCCCCCCTATCCAGACACCTCTCTCCAGTCAGCCCCACCACAGGAAATGGTGAGATCATTCTCTGTTCCTCCGGAGGTGCAAGGTCTCCTTAAATCCAAAGACTCTCTCTTGAAACAAGTGACAGAATTAAAAAACGTGCTTCATTTAAAAAGAGAGTTAAGGGACCTCACTTTGCAAATTCATGATTTACAAATGGATCTTGTTGGGGAAGCCATGACTACCCCCCATGCCTCGGGTAACAGCCTGCTAAAACACCCTCAGCCTCAAAGAGCCGCAATAGTAGACTCAGATCCGGGGCGCAAACTGTTTCCTTCTCCTTCCCGGTAATTACTCGCTCTAACACTCAACCTCGGGAACAAGAGGGGGAGGGAGGAGAAGCGGAAGAGGAGGAGGCAGACACCACCAGAAGGCAGGAGGAGGGACAAAACCTAGATTCCTCTGCCTCCGAGGAGGAAGGGGGTGATCAGGAGGAGGCAAGGAGACATTCTCAAATTACATATAGGAGACTGACGTTTAAACAAATTAAAGAACTACATTCGGCTGTTAAGAATTATGGAATTAACGCCCCTTTTACTTTAACAGTACTGGAGGGCCTCGGGGGTGAGGGACATTTATTGCCTCTTGAGTGGCACAAGATTGTACAGTCTGTTTTAACCAGGAGTCAATATCTAACCTGGAAAGCTGAATTTATAGATAAGGCAGAAAATCAAGCTATTACCAATAAAAAAACATACACAAATGGCTTCATGGTCTTCTGATAAAATTTCAGGGAGGGGCAAATTTGCCTCAGAGGAAAAACAACAAAAACTCCCTGCAGAAATATTAACCCAGACTGCTCAGGCTGCCCTGGCCGCCTGGAGAGCCGTGCCTGCTGCAGGAGCGGTTACTACCTCTCTTTCCAGGGTAGTACAAGGCAATAATGAACCATATTCTCAATTTGTTGCCAGACTGCTAGAAGCAGCTGAAAGAATATTAGGTGAGGTAGATACAGATGATATTATAGTTAGACAGTTGGCCATAGAAAATGCTAATGCAGCCTGTAAAGCTGCTTTAAGAGGCAAAACAAAGACCCTAGATTTAAATGGTATGATTACAATTTGCAATGATGTGGATTCCTTTGAACATAAAATGTCTAAATCTATTAATTTGGCCATTGGAGCCATACTCCAAAACCAGACTCCACCTTCAGGAAAACTAGGACGAGTATCTAGCAGTAAAAACTGTTTTAAATGTGGACAAATCGGACATTTTGCTAGAGAATGCCCTGGAACTATTAAACAACCCAACGTTCCTGGGACGATTCCCCTCCCCCTTCCCCCTGGCCTTTGTCCTAAATGCAGAAGAGGCCGTCACTGGGCTAAAGAGTGCCGGTCCAAGACCGATATAAATGGCCAGCCTTTATCTGTGGTCTCGGGAAACGGGCTTCGGGCCCCAGTAGGGGGCCCTACCTACCCACCACGACAACCAATGACCCCTCCCGCCCAAAATCTGCCTCTAATGCAAACATCGCTGACTCAGACTTGTTCCGAGCCACTGCAGGCAGCGCAGGACTGGACCTCTGTTCCTCCACCACCAGAATTATAACTCCAGAGGAAGGAACAGTTGTTATAAACTCTGGAAGGTTCGGGCCTCCCCCGCCAGGAATGTTTTTTCTTATTATAGGCCGAGCTTCAAGCTCACTGCAAGGACTCTCTGTCATTCCCTCGGTGGTTGACACCGATTATTCAGGCGAATTAAAAATTTTAGTTCATGCCTCTCAAGGCCCTCTTGCCATATCGGCAGGCCAACGCATTGCACAAGCCCTCCCTCTGCCCGTAACAGGACAGTTCCCATATAAGCATCCCCAGCGTGGCAATTCTACCCCAGGATCAACAGATATATTTTGGGTACATCAATTGACAGAATCTCGACCAACTTTAAAACTTTTTTTGGAAGGAAAACAATTCCTGGGTCTTTTAGATACAGGGGCCGATGCTACTGTCATTGCAAAACAACATTGGCCTATCTCTTGGCCTCTGGAACCCACCGCTACCCATCTAAAAGGTATTGGGCAGACTCAAAATACACTCCAGAGTTCTAAAATATTAACATGGACAGACCCAGAGGGAAACACTGGGACAGTTAAACCTTTTGTGGTGGACGGACTCCCTGTAAATCTATGGGGGAGAGATATAATGACCCAAATGGGAGTTATCATGTTCAGTCCTAATGAGACTGTGACTAACACGATGCTCAAGTCTGGATATTTGCCAGGAAAAGGGCTGGGAAAGCATGAGCAAGGAATTAGTCACCCAATTATACCCACCCCTAAATGGGATAGAAAAGGTCTTGGGACCGACCTTTTTTCCTAAAGACCACTGCTCCCCCTGCGCTCCAAGCCGATAAAATAACTTGGAAATCTGACAATCCGGTTTGGATAGACCAGTGGTCCATGCCTCAAGAAAAGGTTCAGGCTGCTCTTCAGTTGGTGCAGGAACAATTAGAGCAGGGACATCTTGAACCTTCTACCTCTCCCTGGAATACTCCCATATTTGTTATAAAAAAGAAAAATGGGAGTTGGAGGTTACTGCAGGATCTAAGGGAAATTAATAAAACCATGGCACCCATGGGAGCCCTACAACCTGGACTGCCCTCTCCCACAGCTATCCCTAAAGGATTTTTTAAAATTGTAATAGATATAAAAGACTGTTTTTTCTCCATTCCCCTCAATCCTGGAGATTGTAAAAGATTTGCCTTTTCCATACACATGATAAACCATAAAGGCCCTAATCCCCGCTTTCAATGGCGAGTGTTGCCACAGGGTATGGCTAATTCTCCCACTCTTTGTCAAAAATTTGTGGCTCAATCCATAGACCCAATTCGTGTTCAGTACCCTCATATATATATTATACATTATATGGATGACCTATTAATTGCTGCCAAACTAGAACTGGAGGCACATCAAGTGACTCAAAGAATAGTTATTGCTTTACAAGACAGAGGACTTTTTATCTCCCCAGAAAAAATTCAAACTTGCTATCCCTTCTTGTTCCTGGGTTTTCAATTAGAACCCTCTTTAATATATACTCAAAAAATTCAAATCAAAAGGAATAAACTAAATTGTCTAAATGATTTCCAAAAACTCCTTGGAGACATTAATTGGCTACGTCCTCACCTTAAATTAACAACAGGAGATCTCAAACCCCTGTTTAATATTCTACAGGGAGATTCTGACCCTTCCTCCCCCAGAAAACTTACGCCCGAAGCTGAAAAAGCCCTAATAAAGTTAGAGGAGGCCATTACACAACAAAATATAGGTTACTTCAACCCCTCCTTGACCCTTTATTTAATCATTTTTGCCACAGAATTTACACCCACCGGTTTATTGTGGCAAAAAACCGTGCCCCTGTTATGGATTCATGCCTCCGCCTCTCAGTCCAAGGTACTCCCCTCCTACCCCTCTTTGGTCTCCCAACTTATTTTTCTGGGGCTCAAGACTTCTGTCAGATATTTTGGCAAGGATCCTGATATCATAATCACCCCTTACTCTAAGGAACAAATTAATTGGTTACAACAAAGACAAGATGATTGGGCTGTTTTATGCACTGGGTTCCAGGGTAACTTTGATACTCACATGCCCAGCGACAGACTTATTCAATTCCTTAATATCACTCCTTTCGTTTTTCTAAAAAATACCTTAATAAAGCCCATCCCCAATACTTTGAGCATCTTTATTGATGGTTCAAAAAATGGAAAAGCTTCATATGTTATTAATAATGTTTCCCACTTTGTAAATACTTCCTTTAAATCTACTCAGTTAGTAGAATTATTTGCTGCGCTTTGTGTTTTTCGGTTATTAAAGACCCACCCTTTTAATCTGTTTTCGGATAGCCATTATGTTGTTAGAGCTTTACAAGTTTTAGAAATGGTTCCGGTTATTCAGCCTACTACACCTACTTTTCAATTATTTTTTGAATTGCAAAAACTTATTAGACAACGTTCGTACCCTTTCTTTGTAGGACATATTCGTGCTCATTCTGGCCTACCTGGGCCACTAACCCGGGGCAATGAATTAGCTGATTTGGCAACCCAAATAGTTACCTTATCTCAAACAGTTGATCCGGTGACCCTTGCACAGGAGGCCCATGCTGTTCACCACCTTAATGCTCATACCCTGCGCTTAAAATTTAAAATTACTAGAGAACAGGCAAGACAAATTGTTAAAAACTGCAGAAATTGCCTAACCCTGCTCCCTGAACCCCATGTAGGTGTAAACCCTAGAGGGCTCATACCTGGACAACTTTGGCAGATGGATGTTACTCATGTCCCATCCTTTGGAAGGTTAAAATATGTACATGTTACCATTGATACCTTTAGTGGATTTATTTGTGCCTCTGCTCATTTAGGGGAGGCCACAAAAGATGTTATAAACCATCTCCTATATGTTTTTTCTGTCATGGGACAACCCCAAACTATAAAGACGGACAATGGGCCTGGATATACCAGTCAAAAGTTCAAACAATTTTGCTCCCAAATGAGCATAAAACATATCACTGGAATCCCCTACAACCCCCAAGGACAAGGAATAGTGGAAAGGGCTCATCAGACTTTAAAAAACACCCTCATTAAACTTGCCTCACAAGAAACATTATATTCCCTTAAAGGAAACTATAAGACTTTGCTATTACATGCTCTCTTTGTTTTAAACTTTTTAACCCTTGACGCTAATGGCAAATCTGCCGCAGAACGCCTTTGGCATCCCACCACACAAACAGACTACGCCCAGGCCCTATGGAAAGACCCACTGACGGGAATATGGAACGGCCCTGACCCAGTCATTATCTGGGGAAAAGGATCAGCTTGCATTTATAATTCTAAAGAAGGGGGAGCTAGATGGTTGCCTGAAAGATTAATAAAGCCATATAGTAAACAATAAAGCCATATAACTAATTCCAGGGTGGCGCCTGAGAACAAAAATATTTTTCTTTTACAGGTCAACAACCATGATAATGAGGCCTTCCCCGTCATCACTCGGCATGATGCTATTGACGGTGATGCTGATCCTGGTAATCGAAGACGTCGAAACTACAAAACAAAAAGCTCCCTATCAAATATATAACTCTACATGGGTTATTATTAATCAAGCAGGGGATATAGCCAATGCTACCTCTTCCCTAAGCGCCACCATCCCTTGGCCTGATTTATTTGTTGATTTATGCGCCCTAGCCTTAGGCGCTGATCCCTCCTGGGGAACACCTGATAAATTTATGCCCCAAAAGGGACCTGTAGATGGACCTAATCCAGATTATAAAGGGCGAACAGCCGCATGTAATTCATATTATCTTCGTACGGCTTTGGCAGAAGATTCCACTGGATTATATGTTTGTCCAGGAGATATTCATAGGGATAGATCCCTACAATACCAATGTGGTTTTCGAGATTCTTATTTTTGTTATAATTGGAAATGTGAAACCACTGGGGATGCCTATTGGAAGCCAACCTCGTCCTGGAACCTCATAACAGTACGGAGACTATATCTCCCACAATATTTACAGAAAATATTGCAAATTACTACACAAACCCCAGAAAAGGCACGCTGTGCCAGTGAGTGGTGCATCCCGCTTCTTATCAGATTTACAGATTCAGGAAAAAGGTTCACCTCATGGGAAAAAGCACCAGAATGGGGAATGAGGCTGAGGACCTGCGATGGCATGACTTGGGGATGCCAGGACCCTGGACTCACCTTTAAAATCAAATTACTTAAAGAAATCCCCACTCAATATAAGGCATCTATAGGTCCCAACACTCAGCTTCATCGCTCATCAAGCCCATTGAACCCCTTACCTTCTAAAAACAGTGCCTTAAATACCCCTACGCCTTTTATAGATTTCAGCACAATTTTTCAGCCTACCATACCCCCTGGTCCTAAGTCTTCAGCTGAATTACTGTGGAGCATTCTTAATGCATCTGCCTCCACTCTTTTAACAGCTAAAAAGAAAAATGACACCAATGACTTGGAATGTTGGCTGTGTTTTTCTGCTAGTCCTCCTTTTTACGAAGGAAGAGCTCTTTTTGGCAATCCTATAATTCTTGCACAGCCACCCCAGGAACTAATCCAAGACTTACAGTTGACCCTCACGGAGGTTGTTGGTATTGGATCCTGCATATTGGGTCCACATATGATTCCTCCAGCTGAGCTTATATATATTTGTAATGATACCTTTATTATAAACTCCTCTACAACAGGATATTTGTTAGCCCCTAACAATACGTATTTTGCCTGCTCTGAAGGACTTACTAGTCTTATAGCTATAGAAGATTTTAGAAAGAATAGAGATTACTGTGTAATAGTACAGTTACTCCCAAATTTCTCCATCTATTCACCCAACGAGCTTTTAAATTTTTGGGAAGAAAGATCAGCCCCTCATCTCAGAAGTAAAAGAGAACCTATTACTGCCCTTACCTTGTCTGTGCTATTGGGGCTCGGAGCTGTTGGTACAGGCACAGGGATAGCCTCTATAGTTGTTTCTAAAGAAAATACCCAACAGCTTCATGCCCTAAATGCAGCCATAAGTCAGGATTTGGAAGATTTGAAAACAGGAATGGAGCATTTAACAGAATCTTTGAGCTCTCTGGCAGAAGTTGTCCTCCAAAATCGACGAGGATTAGACTTAATTTTTCTACAGCAAGGAGGCTTATGCGTGGCTTTAAAGGAAAAATGCTGCGTATATGTAGATAGAACAGGACTTGTTAAGGATAGCTTAGAAAAAATTACAGCTAGCCTAGAAAAGCGAAAAAGAGAAAGGGAAAAACAAGAATCTTGGTATCAAAACTGGTTCTCCACATCTCCCTGGCTATCAACTCTTTTATCCTCCCTCTTGGGCCCCCTTGTGGGACTTCTCCTAATTTCTTTTGGCCCTTGGGCTTTTCAGCGCCTTACGCGATTTATAAAAAATCAAATTGATTCTGCCTTTTCCAAAAACTCAATCTCGGTGCATTATCATCGCTTAGAGGCTCAGGATGACCCTGTAGGGTCCGAAACAAGCACTCCCGAAAGAGGACTCCAGTTTCATACACTTCTTGGCTGATAAACCCCAAGCGGCTAGAGAGCATCCAATGACGGGATTATTATGGAGCTTACCCTGGGTGGCACAACATACAGAGGCCTTCGAGGCCGGCTCAACAAGGCATGTTGCCAGGAGTAAGGGTCCCTCCATATAGCCTAAGACAGGGTGTTCTCTCCAACTATAGAGACCTTGTTCTTTAAAGGAAAGGGGGAATTGTCAGAGACCAAGGAGTTAAACGGAACAAAGCAAAGACCCTCTAGCCTTGAGCAAATCGCATCTGGTTGAGTTATCTGCACAAAATACTTCTCGGAATAACCGCAGGTTGTTGCTTGGGTTAGCACAACGGCCAAAAGAACAGCCTGACCCACCCCTAACCTTGAGATTTCCCGTTCTTGTTATCACAAAAACTCTCCATCCTCCCCCTCTATACTCCCTTCCTTACACTCAGGGTATATAAACCCTGCTTTACTTTTAATAAATGAGACCTTGACGCGACTCAGATTGTCTCTGTCTTTCTTTATGCGCCTGGTCTCCTTCCTCTCTTTCCCCCATTGGTTTTCTTCTTTTAGGAGGTGCCTCTTCGAGCCGCATGAATAGCTGAACCCGCGGGTCGGGAGAAGGGTTAGTGTAAGGGTAAGGGTTAGGGGTAGGGTTATTGTAAGGGTGATGATTAGGGTTAGGGTTAGGGTAATGGTAAGTGTTAGGTTAGGGTTACGGTAAGGGTAAGGGTTAGGGTTAGGGTTAGAGTAAGGGTAAAGGTTAGGGTTATGGTTAGGGTTAGGGTTATGGTAAGGGTAAGGGTTAGAGTAAGGGTAAGGGTTAGGGTTATGGTTATGGTTAGGGTTAGGGTAAGGGTAAGGGTTAGGGTTAGGGTTAGGGTTAGGTTAAGGGTTAGGGTTAGGGTTAGGGTAAGGGTAAGAATTAGGGTTAGAGTTAGGGTTTGGTTTAGGGTTAGGGTTGAGGTTATGGTTAGGGTTAGGGTTAGGGTTAGTGTAAGGGTTAGGGTTAGGGTTAGGGTTAGGTTTAGGGTTAGGGGTAGGTTTAGGGTTAGGGTAAGTGTATGAATTAGGGTTAGAGTTAGGATTAAGGTTAGCGTTATGGTTAAGGTTAGGGTTGGGGTTAGGTTAAGGGTAAGGGTAAGGTTTAGGGTTAGATTTTGGGTTAGGGTTAGAGTTTGGGTTAGGGTTAGGTTTAGGGTTATTGTAAGTGTTAGGGTTAGGTTTAGGGTTAGGGTTAAGATTAGGGTTAGGGTTAGGTTTAGGGTTAGGTAAGGGTTAGGGTTAGGGTTAGGGTTCAGGTTAGGGTTAGGGTTAGGTTAAGGGTAAGGGTTAGTGTTAGGTTTAGGGTTAGGGTAAGGGTTAGGGTTAGGGTTATAGTAAGATTTAGGGTTAGCCTTAAGATTAGGGTTAGGGTTAGAGTTAGGGTAAGGGTAAGGGTTAGGGTTAGGGTTAGGGGTTAGGGTTAGGGTTAGGGTTAGGGCTAGGGTAAGGGTTAGGGTTAGGGTTAGGGTAAGGGTAAGGGTTGGGGTTAGGGTTAGGGTTCAGGTTAGGGTTAGGTTTACGTTAAGGGTAAGGGTTAGATTTAGTGTTAGTGTTAGGGTAAGGGTAAGGGTTAGGGTTAGGGTTAGGGTAAGGGTTAGGGTTAGGGTTAGGGTTAGGTAAGGGATAGGGTAAGGTTTAGGGCTATTGTAAGGGTTAGGGTTAGGTTTAGGGTTAGGGTTAGGGTTAGAGTAAAGGTAAGGGTTAGGGTTAGGGTTATTGTAAGGTTTAGCGTTAGGGTTAGGGTTAGGGTTAGGGTAAGGGAAAGTGTTAGGGTTAGGGTTAGGGTTAGGGTTAGGGTTACGGTTAGGTTTAGTGTTAGGATAAGGGTAAGGGTTAGGGTTAGGGTTAGGGTAAGGGTTAGGGTTAGGGTAACAGTAGGTTTAGGGTTAGGTTTAGTTTTAGTATTAGGATAAGGGTAAGGGTTAGGTTAGGGTTAAGGTAAGGGTTTGGGTTAGGGTTAGGTTTAGGGTTAAGGTTAGGGTTAGGGTTAGGGTAAGGGTAAGAATTAGGGGTAGAGTTAGGGTTAGGATTAGGGTTAGGGTTAAGGATAGGGTTAGGTTTAGGTAAGGGTAAGGTTTAGGGTTAGGGTTTGGATTATGGTTAGGGTTTGGGTTAGGGTTAGGTTTAGGGTTAGGGTAAGGGTTAGGGTTATGGTTCCGTTAGGGTTAAGATTAGGGTTAGGGTTAGGGTAAGGGTAAGTTTTAGGGTTAGGAATAGGGTTCAGGTTAAGGTTAGGGTTAGGTTAAGGGTAAGGGTTAGGGTTAGCGTAAGGGTTAGTGTTAGGGTTATTATGAGGGTTAGGGTTAGCGTTAAGGTTAGGGTTAGGGTTAGGGTAATAGTAAGGGTTAGGGTAAGGGTTTGGGTTGAGGTAAGAGTTAGTGTTAGGGTTAGGGTTAGGGTTAGGCTCAGATTTAGGGTTACGGTTAGGTTTAGGGTAAGGTAAGGCTTAGGGGTAGGGTTATTGTAAGGATTATTGTTAGGGTTAGGGTTGGGGTAAGTGTTAGAGTTAGGGTTAGGGTAAGGGTAAGAGTAAGTTTAAGGGTTAGGGTTAGGGTTAGAGTAAGGGTACGGTTAGGTTTATGGCTAGGGTTAGGGTTAGGGTAAGGGTAAGGGTTAGGGTTAGGGTTAGGGTAAGGGTTAGGGTTAGGGTTAGGGTTAGGTTTAGGGTTAGGGTTAGAGTTAGGGTAAGGGTAAGAAATAGGGTTAGAGTTAGGGTTAGAGTTAGGGTTAGGGTTATTCTAAGGGTTAGGGTTAGGGTTAGGGTTAGGTTTAGGGTAAGAGTTAGGGTTAGGGTTAGGGTTAGGGTTAGCGTAAGTGTTAGTGTTAGGGTTATTGTAAGGGTTAGGGTTAGCATTAAGGTTAGGGTTAGGGTTAGGGTTAGGGTAAGAGTAAGGGTGAGGGTTAGGGTTAGGGTTGAGGTAAGAGTTAGGGTTAGGGTTAGGGTTAGGCTAAGATTTAGGGTTAGGGTTAGGGTTAGGGTAAGGTTAGGGTTAGGAGTAGGGTTATTGTAAGGGTTAGGGTTAGGGTTAGGGTTAGGGTAAGGGTTAGGGTTAGGGTTAGGGTTAGGTTTAGGGTTAGGGTTAGGGTTAGGGTAAGGGTAAGAATTATGGTTAGAGTTAGGGTTAGGGTTATTCTAAGGGTTAGGGTTAGGGTAAGCGTTAAGGTTAGGTTTATGGTTAGGTTTAGGATTAGTGTTAGGGTTAGGGTAAGGGTAAGAATTAGGGTTAGAGTTAGGGTCAGAGTTAGGGTTATGGTTAAGAATAGTGTTAGGGTTAGGGTAAGGGTAAGCTTTAGGTTTAGTGTTTGGATTAGGGTTAGGGTTTGGTTAGTGTTAGGTTTAGGGTTAGGGTAAGGCTTGGGGTTATGGTTAGGGTTAGGGTTAAGATTATGGTTAGGGTTAGGGTTAGGATTAGGGTAAGGGTAAGGGTTAGGGTTAGGTTTAGGGTTAGGATTAGGTTTAGGAGTTAGGGTTAGGTTTAGGGTTATTGAATGTTTAGGGTTAGGGTTAGGGTTAGGGTTAGGGTTAAGGTTAGGGTTAGGGTTAGGGTAAGGGTAAGGGTTATATTTAGGGTTAGGGTTAGGGGTTAGGATTATGGTTAGGGTTAGAGTAAAGGTAGTTTTAGGGTTAGGGTTAGGAATAGGGTTAGGGTTAGCATAAGGGTTAGGGTAAGGTTTACGTTTAGGGTTAGCGTTAGGGTTAGGGTTAGGTTTGGGGTTAGGGTTAGGATGTGGGTAAGGATAAGGGTTAGGTTTAGGGTTAGGTTTAAGGTTGGGGTTAGGGTAAGGCTAAGGGTTAGGGTTAGGGTTAGGGTTAGGGTTAGGGTTAGGGTTAGGATTAGGGTAAGGGTAAGGGTTAGGGTTAGGTTTAGGTTTAGGGTTAGGGTTTGGGTTAGGGTTAGATTTAGGGTTAGGGTAAGGGTAAGGATTAGGGTTAGGTTTAGGGTTAGGGTTAACGTTAGGTTTAGGGTAAGGGTATGGGGTTAGGGTTAGGGTTAGGTTTAGGGTTAGGATGAGGGTGTGGGTAAGGGTAAGTGTTAGTGTTAGGGTTAGGGTTAGGTTTATGGTTGGGGTTAGTGTAAGGGTAAGGGTTAGGGTTAGGTTTAGGGTTAGGGTTAGGGTTAGAGTTAGGGTTAGGGTTAGGGTAAGGATAAGTGTAAGGCTTAGGGTTAGGGTTAGGTTTATGGTAAGGGTAAGGGTTAGGGTTAGGGTTAGAGTTAGGGTTAGGGTTAAGGTTAGGGTTAGGCTTGGGGTAAGGGTAAGGGTTAGGGTTATGGTTAGGGTTAGGGTAAGGTTTAGGGTTAGGGTTAGGGTTAGGGTTAGGGTAAGATTTAGGGTTAGGGTTAGGGTTAGGGTAAGGGTAAGGGCTAGGGGTAGGGTTGTTGTAAGGGTTAGGGTTAGGATTAGGGTTAGGGTTAGAGTAAGTGTTAGGGTTAGGGTTAGGGTAAGGTTAAGGGTAAGGGTTAGGCTTTGGGTTAGGGTTTGAGTAGGGGTAAGGGTTATGGTTATGGTTAGGGTTAGGGATAGGGTAAGGGTAAGGGTTATGGTTAGGGTTAGGTTTAGGGTAAGGTTTAGGGTTAGAGTTAGGGTTAGGTTTTGGGTTAGGGTTACGGTTAGGGGTAGGGTAATGGTAAGAATTAGGGTTAGATTTAGGTTTAGGGTTAGGGTTAAGGTTAAGATTAGGGTTAGGGGTATGGTAAGGGTAAGGTTTAGGGTTAGGGTTTGGGTTAGTGTTAGGGTTTGGGTTAGGGTAAGGTTTAGGGTTAAGGTAAGGGTTAGGGATATGGTTAGGTTTACGGTTAATATTAGTGTTAGGGTTAGGGTTAGGGAAAGGGTTAGGGTTAGGGGTATTATATGGGTTAGGGTTAGCGTTAAGGTTAGGGTTAGGGTTAGGGTTAGGGTAATAGTAAGGGTTAGGGTAAGGGTTTGGGTTGAGGTAAGAGTTAGTGTTAGGGTTAGGGTTAGGGTTAGGCTCAGATTTAGGGTTACGGTTAGGTTTAGGGTAAGGTAAGGCTTAGGGGTAGGGTTATTGTAAGGATTATTGTTAGGGTTAGGGTTGGGGTAAGTGTTAGAGTTAGGGTTAGGGTAAGGGTAAGAGTAAGTTTAAGGGTTAGGGTTAGGGTTAGAGTAAGGGTACGGTTAGGTTTATGGCTAGGGTTAGGGTTAGGGTAAGGGTAAGGGTTAGGGTTAGGGTTAGGGTAAGGGTTAGGGTTAGGGTTAGGGTTAGGTTTAGGGTTAGGTTTAGAGTTAGGGTAAGGGTAAGAAATAGGGTTAGAGTTAGGGTTAGAGTTAGGGTTAGGGTTATTCTAAGGGTTAGGGTTAGGGTTAGGGTTAGGTTTAGGGTAAGAGTTAGGGTTAGGGTTAGGGTTAGTGTAAGTGTTAGTGTTAGGGTTATTGTAAGGGTTAGGGTTAGCATTAAGGTTAGGGTTAGGGTTAGGGTTAGGGTAAGAGTAAGGGTGAGGGTTAGGGTTAGGGTTGAGTTAAGAGTTAGGGTTAGGGTTAGGGTTAGGGTAAGAGTAAGGGTGAGGGTTAGGGTTAGGGTTGAGTTAAGAGTTAGGGTTAGGGTTAGGGTTAGGCTAAGATTTAGGGTTAGGGTTAGGGTTAGGGTAAGGTTAGGGTTAGGAGTAGGGTTATTGTAAGGGTTAGGGTTAGGGTTAGGGTTAGGGTAAGGGTTAGGGTTAGGGATAGGGTTAGGTTTAGGGTTAGGGTTAGGGTTAGGGTAAGGGTAAGAATTATGGTTAGAGTTAGGGTTAGGGTTATTCTAAGGGTTAGGGTTAGGGTAAGCGTTAAGGTTAGGTTTATGGTTAGGTTTAGGATTAGTGTTAGGGTTAGGGTAAGGGTAAGAATTAGGGTTAGAGTTAAGGTCAGAGTTAGGGTTATGGTTAAGAATAGTGTTAGGGTTAGGGTAAGGGTAAGCTTTAGGTTTAGTGTTTGGATTAGGGTTAGGGTTTGGTTAGTGTTAGGTTTAGGGTTAGGGTAAGGCTTGGGGTTATGGTTAGGGTTAGGGTTAAGATTATGGTTAGGGTTAGGGTTAGGATTAGGGTAAGGGTAAGGGTTAGGGTTAGGTTTAGGGTTAGGATTAGGTTTAGGAGTTAGGGTTAGGGTTAGGGTTATTGAATGTTTAGGGTTAGGGTTAGGGTTAGGGTTAAGGTTAGGGTTAGGGTTAGGGTAAGGGTAAGGGTTATATTTAGGGTTAGGGTTAGGGGTTAGGATTATGGTTAGGGTTAGAGTAAAGGTAGTTTTAGGGTTAGGGTTAGGAATAGGGTTAGGGTTAGCATAAGGGTTAGGGTAAGGTTTACGTTTAGGGTTAGCGTTAGGGTTAGGGTTAGGTTTAGGGTTAGGGTTAGGATGTGGGTAAGGATAAGGGTTAGGTTTAGGGTTAGGTTTAAGGTTGGGGTTAGGGTAAGGCTAAGGGTTAGGGTTAGGGTTAGGGTTAGGGTTAGGCTTAGGATTAGGGTAAGGGTAAGTGTTAGGGTTAGGTTTAGGTTTAGGGTTAGGGTTTGGGTTAGGGTTAGATTTAGGGTTAGGGTAAGGGTAAGGGTTAGGGTTAGGTTTAGGGTTAGGGTTAACGTTAGGTTTAGGGTAAGGGTCTGGGGTTAGGGTTAGGGTTAGGTTTAGGGTTAGGATGAGGGTGTGGGTAAGGGTAAGTGTTAGTGTTAGGGTTAGGGTTAGGTTTATGGTTGGGGTTAGTGTAAGGGTAAGGGTTAGGGTTAGGGTTAGGGTTAGAGTTAGGGTTAGGGTTAGGGTAAGCATAAGTGTAAGGCTTAGGGTTAGGGTTAGGTTTATGGTAAGGGTAAGGGTTAGGGTTAGGGTTAGAGTTAGGGTTAGGGTTAAGGTTAGGGTTAGGCTTGGGGTAAGGGTAAGGGTTAGGGTTATGGTTAGGGTTAGGGTAAGGTTTAGGGTTAGGGTTAGGGTTAGGGTTAGGGTAAGATTTAGGGTTAGGGTTAGGGTTAGGGTAAGGGTAAGGGTTAGGGGTAGGGTTGTTGTAAGGGTTAGGGTTAGGATTAGGGTTAGGGTTAGAGTAAGTGTTAGGGTTAGGGTTAGGGTAAGGTTAAGGGTAAGGGTTAGGCTTTGGGTTAGGGTTTGAGTAGGGGTAAGGGTTATGGTTATGGTTAGGGTTAGGGATAGGGTAAGGGTAAGGGTTATGGTTAGGGTTAGGTTTAGTGTAAGGTTTAGGGTTAGAGTTATTGTTAGGTTTTGGGTTAGGGTTACGGTTAGGGGTAGGGTAATGGTAAGAATTAGGGTTAGATTTAGGTTTAGGGTTAGGGTTAAGGTTAAGATTAGGGTTAGGGGTATGGTAAGGGTAAGGTTTAGGGTTAGGGTTTGGGTTAGTGTTAGGGTTTGGGTTAGGGTAAGGTTTAGGGTTAAGGTAAGGGTTAGGGATATGGTTAGGTTTACGGTTAATATTAGGGTTAGTGTTAGGGTTAGGGAAAGGGTTAGGGTTAGGGGTATTATAAGGGTTAGGGTTAGCGTTAAGGTTAGGGTTAGGGTTAGGGTTAGGGTAAGGGTAAGGGTTAGGGTTAGGGTTAGGGGTTAGGGTTAGGGTTACGGTTAGGGTTAGGGTAAGGGTTAGGGGTAGGGTTAGGGTTAGGGTTAGGGTTAGGGTAAGGTTAAGGGTTATGGTTAGGGTTAGGGGTTAGAGTTAGGGTTAGGGTAAGTTTTAGGGTTAGGGTAAGGGTTAGGGTTAGGTTTAGGGTTAGGTAATTGTAAGGGTTAGGTTTAGGGTTAGGGTAAGTGTAAGAGTTAGGGATAGGTTTAGGGTTAGGGTTAGGGTTAATTTTAGGGTTAGAGTTAGGGTTCGGTGAAGGGTAAGGGTTAGGGTTAGGATTGGGGGTTAGGGTTAGGGTTAGGGTAGGGTAAGGTTTAGGGTTAGCGTTAGGGTAAGGGTATGGGTTAGGGTTAGGGTAATGGGAAGAGTTAGGGTTAGGTTTAGGGTTAAGTTCAGGGTTAGGGTTAGGGTAAGGGTAAGGTTTAGGTTTAGGGTTAGGGTTAGGGTAAGGGTTAGGGTTAAGGTAAGGTTTAGGGTGAGGGTAAGGGTTAGGGTTAGAGTTAGGGTTAGTGTGATTTTAAGGGTTAGGGTTCTGGTTACAGTTACGGTTAGGTTTAGGGTAAGGGTAAGGGTTAGTTTTAGGTTTATTGTAAGGTTTAGGGTTAGGTTTAGGGTTAGGGTTAGGGTTAGGGTTAGATTTAGGGTAAGGGAAAGGGTTAGGGTTAGGGTTAGGTTTAGTGTTAGGATAAGGGTAAGGGTTAGGGTTAGGGTTAGGGTAAGTGTTAGGGTTAGGGTAAGGGTTAGGTTTAGGGTTAGGGTTAGGGTAAGGGTTAGGGTTAGACTTAGGGTTAGGGTTAGGGTTAGGGTTAAGCTCAGGGTTAGGGTTAGGGTAGGGCTCATGGTTAGGGTTAGGGTTAGTTTTAGGGTTAGGTTAAGGGTTAGGGTTAGGTTTAGGGTTAAGCTTAGTGTTAGGGTAATCGTAAGGGTTAGGGTTAGGTTTAGGTTAGGATTAGTGTTAAGGTTAGGGTTAGGGTTAGGTTAAGGGTAAGGGTTAGTGTTAGTGTTAGGGTTAGGGTTATGGTAAGAGTAAGGATTAGGGTTAGGGTAAGGGTTAGGGTTAGGGTTAGGGTTTATTTTAGGGTTAGGGTTAGGGTTAGGGTAAGGATTAGGGTTAGTTTTAGGGTTAGACTAAGAGTAAGGATTAGGGTTATGGTTAGGGTAAGAGTAAGGGTAAGGGTTAGGGTTAGGGTTAGTGTTAGGTTTAAGTTTAGAGTTAGGATTAGGGTTAGGGTAAGGGTAATGGTTAGGGTTCGGGTTAGGGGTTAGGGTTAGTGTTAGGGTTAGGGTAAGGGTTAGAGTTAGGGTTAGATTAAGTGTAAGGATTAGGGTTAGGTTTAGGGTTATGGTTAGAGTATGGGTAAGGGTTAGGGTTAGGGTTAGGTTTAGGATTAAGTTTAGGGTTAGGGTTAGTGTAAGGTTTAGGGTTAGGGTTACAGATAGGGTAAGGGAAAGGATTAGGGTTAGGGTTAGGCTTAGGGTTAGGATTAGGTTTAGTGTTAGGATAAGGGTAAGGGTTAGGGTTAGGCTTAGGGTTAGGGTAAGGGTTTGGGTTAGGGTAGGGGTTAAATTTAGGGTTAGGGGTTGGGGTTAATTTTAGGGTTAGGGTTAGATTTAGGGGTAGGATTAGGGTTAGGGTTAAGGTTAGGGTTAGGGTTAGGCTAAGGATAAGGTATAGGGTTAGGGTTAGGGTTAGGTTTCGGGTTAAGTTTAGGGTTACGGTTAGGATAAGGGTAAGGTTTAGGGTTAGGATTAGGGTAAGGGTTAGAGTTAGGGTTAGGTTAAGGGTAAGGATTAGGGTTAGAGTTAGGGTTATGGGTAGGGTTAGGGTAAGGGTTAGTGTTAGGGTTAGGATTAAGGTTAGGGTTAGGGTTATTGTAAGGGTAAGGGTTAGGGTTAGGGTTAGGGATAGGGTAAGGGTTAGGGTTAGGGTTATTGTAAGGGTTAGAGTTAGGGTTAGGGTTAGGGGAAGGATCAGGGTTAGGTTTAGGGTTATTGTAAGATTTAGGGTTAGGGTTACAGATAGGGTAAGGGAAAGGGTTAGGGTTAGGGTTAGGGTTCGGGTTAGGATTAGGTTTAGTGTTAGGATAAGGGTAAGGGTTAGGGTTAGGGTTAGGGTAAGGGTTTGGGTTAGGGTAGGGTTAAATTTAGGGTTAGGGGTTAGGGTTAATTTTAGGGTTAGGTTTAGATTTAGGGTCAGGGTTAGGGTTAGGGTTAGTTTTAGGGTTAGGTTAAGGGTTAGGGTTAGGGTTAGGGTTAAGCTTAGTGTTAGGGTTGGGGTGAGGGTAATGGTAAGGGTTAGGGTTAGGGTTAGGTTAGGATTAGTGTTAAGGTTAGGGTTAGGTTTAGGTTAAGGTTAAGGGTTAGTGTTAGTGTTAGGGTTAGGGTTAGGGTTACGGTAAGAGTAAGGATTAGGCTTAGAGTAAGGGTTAGGGTTAGGGTTAGGGGTTAGGATTAGGGTTAGGGTTAGGGTTAGGGTAAGGGTTAGGGTTAGTTTTAGGGTTAGGGTAAGAGTAAGGGTTAGGATTAGGGTTAGGGTAAGAGTAAGTGTAAGGGTTAGGGTTAGGGTTAGTGTTAGGTTTAAGTTTAGAGTTAGGATTAGGGTTAGGGTAAGGGTAATGGTTAGGGTTAGGGTTAGGGGTTAGGGTTAGGGTTAGGGTAAGGGTTAGAGTTAGGGTTAGGTTAAGGGTAATGGTTAGGGTTAGGGTTAGGGGATAGGGTTAGGGTAAGAGTTAGGGTAAGGGTTAGAGTTAGGGTTAGGTTTAGGGGAAGGGTAAGGGTTAGGCTTAGGTTTATTGTAAGGTTTAGGGTTAGGGTTACAGATAGGGTAAGGGAAAGGGTTAGGGTTAGGGTTAGGCTTAAGGTTAGGATTAGGTTTAGTGTTAGGATAAGGGTAAGGGTTAGGGTTAGGGTTAGGGCAAGGGTTTGGGTTAGGGTAGGGGTTAAATTTAGGGTTAGGGGTTAGGGTTAATTTTAGGGTTAGGGTTAGATTTAGGGTTAGGGTTAGGGTTAAGGTTAGGGTTAGGGTTTGGCTAAGGGTAAGGTATAGGTTTAGGGTTAGTGTTAGGTTTAGGGTTAAGTTTAGGGTTAGGGTTAGGATAAGGACAAGGTTTAGGGTTAGGTTTAGGGTAAGGGTTAGGGTTGGGGTTAGGGTTATTGTAAGGGTTAGGGTTAGGGTTAGGGTAAGGTTTAGGGTTAGGGTTATTGTAAGGGTTCGGGTTAGGGTTAAGGTTAGGGTTAGGGTTAGAGTAAGGGTAAGGGATAGGGTTAGGGTTAGGGTTAGGGTTAGGGTTAGGGTTAAGTTTAGCTTTAGCTTTAGGGTAAGGGTAAGGTTTAGGTTTAGGGTTAGGGTACGGGTTAGGGTTAGGGTTAGGTTTAGGGTTAGGGAAAGTGTTAGGGTTATGGTTAGGAGTAGGGTTAAGATTAGGGTTAGGGTTAGGGTTAGGGTAAGGGTAAGGGTTAGGGTTAGTGTTACGGTTGAGGTAAGAGTTAGGGTTAGGGTTAGGTTTAGGGTTAGGCTAAGATTTAGGGTTAGGGTTAGGGTTAGGGTAAGGTAAGGGTTAGGGATCGGGTTATTGTAAGGTTTAGGGTTAGGGTTAGGGTAAGGGTAAGAATTAGGGTTAGAGGTAGGGTTAGAGTTAGGATTAGGTTATTCGAAGGGTTAGGGTTTGGGTTAGGGTTAGGGTAAGGGTTAGGGTTCGGGTAAGGTTTAGGGTTAGGGTTAGGGTTAGGGTTAGGGTAAGGGTAAGAGTTATCGTTAGAGTTAGGGTTAGGGTTAGGGTTAGGGTTAAGGATAGGTTTAGGGTTAGGGTTAGGGTAAGGTGTAGGGTTAGTGTTTGGATTAAGTTAGGGTTTGCGTTAGCGTTAGGTTTAGGGTTAGGGTAAGGGTTGGGGTTATGGTTAGGGTTAGGGTTAACATTAGGGTTAGGGTTAGGGTAAGGGTAAGGGTTAGCGTTAGGGTTAGGGTTAGGATTAGGTTTAGGAGTTAGGTTAGGGTTAGGTTTAGGGAATGTTTAGAGTTAGGGTTAGGGTTAGTGTTAAGGTTAGGGTTAGGGTTAGGGTAAGGGTAAGGGTTAGTTTTAGGGTTAGGGTTAGGGTTAGGATTAGGGTAAGGGTAAGGGTTAGGGTTAGGTTTAGGTTTAATGTTAGGGTTTGGGTTAGGGTTAGGGTTAGGGTTAGCGTAAGGGTTAGGGTTAGGTTTAGGGTTAGGGTTAGGATGTGGGTAAGGGTAAGGGTTAGGGTTAGGGTAAGGGTTAAAGTTGTGGTTAGGGTAAGAGTAAGGGTTAAAGTTAGGGTTAGGGTTAGGCTTAGGATTAGGGTAAGGGTAAGGGTTAGGGTTAGGTTTAGGTTTAATGTTAGGGTTTGGGTTAGGGTTAGTTTTAGTGTTAGGGTAAGGGCAAGGGTTAGGGTTAGGTTTAGGGTTAGGGTTAACGTTAGGGTTAGGGTAAGGGTATGGGGTTAGGGTTAGTGTTGGGTTTGGGTTAGAATGAGGGTGTGGGTAAGGGTAAGTGTCAGTGTTAGTGTTAGGGTTAGGTTTAAGGTTGGGGTTAGTGTAAGGGTAAGGGTTAGGGTTAGGTTTAGGGTTAGGGATAGGGTAAGAGTAAGGGAAAGGGTTAGGGTTGGGGTTAGTGTTAGGGGTTAGCGTTATAATTAGGGTTATGTGTAGGGTTAGGGTAAGGGTTACGGATAGGTTTAGGGTAAGGTGAGGTTTAGGTTTAGGGTTAGGGTTAGGGTTAGGGTAAGAGTAAGGGTTTGGGTTAGGTTTAGCGTTAGGGTTAGGTTTAGGGTTACGGTTAGGGTAACGGTAACGGTTAGGGTTAGGGTTAGGGTAAGGGTTAGGGTTAATGTTAGAGTTAGGGTTAGGGTTAGGGTTAGGGTAAGGGTAAGGGTTAGGGTTAGGGTTAGAGTAAGGATTACGGTTAGGGTTAGGGTTAGTGTTAGTGTAAGAGTTAGGGTTAGGGTTAGTGTAAGGGTAAGGGTTAGGGGTAGGGTTAGTGTAAGGGTGATGATTAGGGTTAGGGTTAGGGTAATGGTAAGTGTTAGGTTAGGGTTACGGTAAGGGTAAGGGTTAGAGTTAGGGTTAGAGTAAGGGTAAAGGTTAGGGTTATGGTTAGGGTTAGATTTATGGTAAGGGTAAGGGTTAGAGTAAGGGTAAGGGTTAGGGTTATGGTTATGGTTAGGGTTAGGGTAAGGGTAAGGGTTAGGGTTAGGGTTAGGATTAGGGTAAGGGTTAGGGTTAGGGTTAGGGTAAGGGTAAGAATTAGGGTTAGAGTTAGGGTTTGGTTTAGGGTTAGGGTTGAGGTTAGGGTTAGGGTTAGGGTTAGTGTAAGGGTTAGGGTTAGGGTTAGGGTTAGGTTTAGGGTTAGGGGTAGGTTTAGGGTTAGGGTAAGTGTATGAATTAGGGTTAGAGTTAGGATTAAGGTTAGCGTTATGGTTAAGGTTAGGGTTGGGGTTAGGGTTAGGGTTAGTGTAAGAGTTAGGGTTAGGGTTAGGGTTAGGGTAAGAGTTAGGGTTAGGGTTAGGTTTAGGGTTAGGGTTAGAGTTAGGTTTAGGGTTAGGGTAAGGTTTAGGGTTAGGGTTAGGGTTAGCGTAAGGGTAAGAATTAGGGTTAGAGTTAGGGTTAGGTTTAGGGTTAGGGTTAAGGTTAGGGCTAGGGTTAGGGTTAGGGTTAGGGTAAGAGTTATGGTTAGGGTTAGGGTTAGGGTTAGGGTTAAGGTTAGGGTTAGGGTTAGGGTAAGGGTATGGTTTAGGATTAGGTTTTGGGTTAGGGTTAGGGTTTGGGTTAGGTTAGGTTTAGGGCTATAGTAAGGGTTAGGGTTATGGTTAGGGTTAGGTTTAGGGTTAGGGTTAGGGTTAGCGTTAGGGTAAGGGTATGAATTAGGGTTAGAATTAGGGTTAGGGTTAGGGTTAGGGTTAAGGTTAGGGTTAGGGTTAGGGTAAGGGTAAGGTTTAGGCTTAGGGTTTGGGTTAGGGTTAGGGTTTGGCTGAGGTTAGGTTTAGGGTTATTGTAAGGGTTAGGGTTATGGTTAGGTTTAGGGTTATGATTAGGGTTAGGGTTAGAGTTAGGGTTAGGGTAAGGGTTAGGGTTAGGATTAGGGTTCAGTTTACGATTAGGGTTAGGTTAAGGGTAAGGGTTAGGGTTAGGGTTAGGGTTAAGGTAAGGGTTAGGGTTAGGGTTACTGTAAGATTTATGGTTAGCCTTAAGGTTAGAATTAGGGTTAGGGTTAGGGTAAGGGTAAGGGTTAGGGTTAGGGTTAGGGTTAGGGGTTAGGGTTAGGGTTAGGTTTAGGGTTAGGTTTAGGTTTAGGGTAAGAGTAAGGCTTAGGGTTAGGGTTAGGGTAAGAATAAGTGTTAGAGTTAGGGTTAAGTTTAGGGTTAGGGTTAGGGTTAGGGTAAGCGTAAGGGTTAGGGTTAGGGTTAGGGGTTAGGGTTAGGGTTAGGGTTAGGGTAAGGGTAAGACTTAGGGTTAGGGTTAGGGTTAGGGTTAAGGTTAGTGTTAGGGTTAGGGTAAGGGTAAGGGTTAGGGTTAGGGTTAGGGTAAGGGTTAGGGTGAGGGTTAGGGTTAGGGTTAGGGAAAGGGTTAGGGTTAGGGTTAGGGTAACGGTAAGTGTTAGGGTTAGGGTTAGGGTAAGTGTTACAGTTAGGGTTAGGTAAGGGTAAAGGTAAGGGTTAGGGTTAGGGTTAGGGTTAGAGTAAGGGTAAGGGTTAGGATTATATTTAAGGTTAGGGTTAGGGTAAGGGTAAGGGTTAGGGTTAGGGTTAGGGTTCGGGTAAAGGTTAGGGTTAGGGTTAAGGTTAGGTTTAGGGTTAGGGTTAGGGTTAGGGTAAGGGTAAGGGTAAGAATTAGGTTTAGAGTTAGGTTTAGGGTTAGGGTTAGGGTTAAGTTCAGGGTTAGGTTTAGGGAAAGGGTAAGGTTTAGGTTTAGGGTTTGGCTAGGGTTAGGGTTTGGGTTAGGGTTAGGTTTAGTGTTAGGGAAAGTGTTAGTGTTATGGTTAAGTTTAGGGTTAAGGTTAGGTTTAGGGTTAGGTTTAGGCTAAGGGTAAGGATTAGGGCTAGGGTTAGGGTCAGAGTAAGTGTTAGGGTTAGGGTTAGGTTAAGGGTAAGGGTTAGGGTTAGGGATAGGTTAAGGGTAAGGGTTAGGGTTCAGGTTAGGGTAAGGGTTAGGTTAAGGGTAAGGGTTAGGGTTAGGATTAGGGTTATGTTTAGGGTTAGCGTTAAGTTTAGGGTTAGGGTTAGGGTTAGGGTAAGGGTTAGTGTTAGGGATAGGGTTCAGGTTATGGTTATGGTTAGATTAAGGGTAAGGGTTAGGGTTAGGGTTAGGGTTATGGTAAGGGTTAGGTTTAGGGTTATTGTTATGGTTAGGGTTAGCGTTAATGTTAGGGTTAGGGTTAGGGTAAGGGTAAGGGTTAGGGTTAGGTTTAATGGTTAGTGTTAGGGTTACGGTTAGGCTTAGGGTATGGGTTAGGGTTATGTTTAGTGTTAGGGTTAGGGTAAGAGTAATGGTTAGGGTTAGGGTTAGGGTAAGAGTAAGGGTTAGGGTTAGGGTTAAGTTTAGGGTTAGTTTTAGGGTTAGGGTAAGGGTAATGGTTAGGGTTAGGGTTAGGGGTTAGTGTTAAGGTTAGGGTTAGGGTTAGGGTAAGGGTTAGAGTTAGGGTTTGGGTTAGGGTAAGGGTAAGGGTTAGGTTAGGGTTAGGGTTAGGGTTAAGGTTAGGGTTAGGGTTAGGGTAAGGGTAAGATTAGGGTTAGGGTTAGGGTAAGGGTATGGTTTAGGATTAGGTTTTGGGTTAGGGTTAGGGTTTGGGTTAGGTTAGGTTTAGGGCTATAGTAAGGGTTAGGGTTATGGTTAGGGTTAGGTTTAGGGTTAGGGTTAGGGTTAGCGTTAGGGTAAGGGTATGAATTAGGGTTAGAATTAGGGTTAGGGTTAGGGTTAGGGTTAAGGTTAGGGTTAGGGTTAGGGTAAGGGTAAGGTTTAGGCTTAGGGTTTGGGTTAGGGTTAGGGTTTGGCTGAGGTTAGGTTTAGGGTTATTGTAAGGGTTAGGGTTATGGTTAGGTTTAGGGTTATGATTAGGGTTAGGGTTAGAGTTAGGGTTAGGGTAAGGGTTAGGGTTAGGATTAGGGTTCAGTTTACGATTAGGGTTAGGTTAAGGGTAAGGGTTAGGGTTAGGGTTAGGGTTAAGGTAAGGGTTAGGGTTAGGGTTACTGTAAGATTTATGGTTAGCCTTAAGGTTAGAGTTAGGGTTAGGGTTAGGGTAAGGGTAAGGGTTAGGGTTAGGGTTAGGGGTTAGGGTTAGGGTTAGGTTTAGGGTTAGGTTTAGGTTTAGGGTAAGAGTAAGGCTTAGGGTTAGGGTTAGGGTAAGAATAAGTGTTAGAGTTAGGGTTAAGTTTAGGGTTAGGGTTAGGGTTAGGGTAAGGTTAAGGGTTAGGGTTAGGGTTAGGGTTTAGGGTTAGGGTTAGGGTTAGGGTAAGGGTAAGACTTAGGGTTAGGGTTAGGGTTAGGGTTAAGGTTAGTGTTAGGGTTAGGGTAAGGGTAAGGGTTAGGGTTAGGGTTAGGGTAAGGGTTAGGGTGAGGGTTAGGGTTAGGGTTAGGGAAAGGGTTAGGGTT
The DNA here is from genome assembly GCA_024803745.1 of Megascapheus bottae. Classification (NCBI taxonomy): domain Eukaryota; kingdom Metazoa; phylum Chordata; class Mammalia; order Rodentia; family Geomyidae; genus Megascapheus; species Megascapheus bottae. The sequence continues at coordinate 432,314 of JANJXV010000414.1, forward strand.
AGGGTTAGGGTAACGGTAAGTGTTAGGGTTAGGGTTAGGGTAAGTGTTACAGTTAGGGTTAGGTAAGGGTAAAGGTAAGGGTTAGGGTTAGGGTTAGGGTTAGAGTAAGGGTAAGGGTTAGGATTATATTTAAGGTTAGGGTTAGGGTAAGGGTAAGGGTTAGGGTTAGGGTTAGGGTTCGGGTAAAGGTTAGGGTTAGGGTTAAGGTTAGGTTTAGGGTTAGGGTTAGGGTTAGGGTAAGGGTAAGGGTAAGAATTAGGTTTAGAGTTAGGTTTAGGGTTAGGGTTAGGGTTAAGTTCAGGGTTAGGTTTAGGGAAAGGGTAAGGTTTAGGTTTAGGGTTTGGCTAGGGTTAGGGTTTGGGTTAGGGTTAGGTTTAGTGTTAGGGAAAGTGTTTGTGTTATGGTTAAGTTTAGGGTTAAGGTTAGGTTTAGGGTTAGGTTTAGGCTAAGGGTAAGGATTAGGGCTAGGGTTAGGGTCAGAGTAAGTGTTAGGGTTAGGGTTAGGTTAAGGGTAAGGGTTAGGGTTAGGGTTAGGTTAAGGGTAAGGGTTAGGGTTCAGGTTAGGGTAAGGGTTAGGTTAAGGGTAAGGGTTAGGGTTAGGATTAGGGTTATGTTTAGGGTTAGCGTTAAGTTTAGGGTTAGGGTTAGGGTTAGGGTAAGGGTTAGTGTTAGGGATAGGGTTCAGGTTATGGTTATGGTTAGATTAAGGGTAAGGGTTAGGGTTAGGGTTAGGGTTATGGTAAGGGTTAGGGTTAGGGTTATTGTTATGGTTAGGGTTAGCGTTAAGGTTAGGGTTAGGGTTAGGGTAAGGGTAAGGGTTAGGGTTAGGTTTAATGGTTAGTGTTAGGGTTACGGTTAGGCTTAGGGTAAGGGTTAGGGTTATGTTTAGGGTTAGGGTTAGGGTAAGAGTAAGGGTTAGGGTTAGGGTTAGGGTAAGAGTAAGGGTTAGGGTTAGTTTTAAGTTTAGGGTTAGTTTTAGGGTTAGGGTAAGGGTAATGGTTAGGGTTAGGGTTAGGGGTTAGTGTTAAGGTTAGGGTTAGGGTTAGGGTAAGGGTTAGAGTTAGGGTTTGGGTTAGGGTAAGGGTAAGGGTTAGGTTAGGGTTAGGGTTAGGGTTAAGGTTAGGGTTAGGGTTAGGGTTAGGGTAAGGGTAAGATTAGGGTTAGGGTTAGGGTAAGGGTTAGGGTTAGTGTTAGGGTTAGGGTTAGGGTAAGGTTAGGGTTAGGATTAGGGTTTTTGTAAGGGTTATGGTTAGGGTTAGGGTTAGGTTAAGGTTAATGGTAAGCTTTAGGGTTATTGTAAGGTTTAGGGTTAGGGTTAGGGTTAGGGTAAGGGAAAGGGTTAGAATTAATGTTAGGGTTAGGGTTAGGGTTAGGTTTAGTGTTAGGATAAGGGTAAGGGTTACTGTTAGGGTTAGGTTAAGGGTTAGGGTTAGGGTTAGGTTTAGGGTAAGAGTAAGGGTTAGGGTTAGGGTTAGGGTTAGGGCTAGAGTTTGAATTTAGGGTTATGGGTTAGGGTTAGGTTTAGGGTTAGGGTTAGGTTTAGGGTTAGGGTTAGGGTTAGGGTAAGGGTAAGGGTTAGCCATAGGGTTAGGGGTTAGGGTTAGGGTTAGGGTTAGGGTAAGGGTAAGGGTTAATATTAGGGTTAGGGTTAGGGTTAGGGTTAAGGTTAGGGATAGGGTTAGGGTAAGCGTTAGGGTTAGAGTTAGGGTTAGGGTAAGTCTTAGGGTTAGGGTTAGGGTTAGTGTTAGTGTAAGGGTTAGGGTTAGGGTTAGGTTAAGGGTAAGGGTTAGGTGTAGGGTTATTGTAAGTGTTAGGGTTAGGGTTAGGGTTAGGGTAAGTGTTAGGTTATGGTTAGGGTAAGGGTAAGGATAAGGGTTAGGGTTAGGGTTAGGGTTAGAGTAAGGGTAAGGTTTAGGGTTAGGGTTAGTGTTAGGGCTAGGGTAAGGGTAAGGGTTAGGGGTAAGGTTAGGGTTAGGATAAGGGTTAGGGTTATGGTTAGGGTTAGGATAAGGGTAAGAATTAGGGTCAGAATTAGGGTTAGGTTTAGGGTTAGGGTTAAGGTTAGGGCTAGGGTTAGGGTTAGGGTTAGGGTAAGAGTTAGGGTTAGGGTTAGGTTTAGGGTTAGGGTTAGAGTTATGGTTAGGTTTAGGGTAAGGTTTAGGGTTAGGGTTAGGGTTAGCGTAAGGGTAAGAATTAGGGTTAGAGTTAGGGTTAGGTTTAGGGTTAGGGTTAAGGTTAGGGCTAGGGTTAGGGTTAGGGTTAGGGTAAGAGTTAGGGTTAGGGTTAGGGTTAGGGTTAAGGTTAGGGTTAGGGTTAGGGTAAGGGTATGGTTTAGGGTTAGGTTTTGGGTTAGGGTTAGGGTTAGGGTTAGGGTTAGGGTTAGGGTAAGGGTTAGGGTTAGGATTAGGGTTCAGGTTACGATTAGGGTTAGGTTAAAAGTAAGGGTTAGGGTTAGGGTTAGGGTTAAGGTAAGGGTTAGGGTTAGGGTTACTGTAAGATTTAGGGTTAGCCTTAAGGTTAGGGTTAGGGTTAGGGTTAGGGTAAGGGTAAGGGTTATGGTTAGGGTTAGGGTTAGGGGTTAGGGTTAGGGTTAGGGTTAGGGTTAGGTTTAGGTTTAGGGTAAGAGTAAGGCTTAGGGTTAGGTTTAGGGTAAGAATAAGTGTTACAGTTAGGGTTAAGTTTAGGGTTAGGGTTAGGGTTAGGGTAAGGGTAAGGGTTAGGGTTAGGGTTAGAGTTAGGGGTTAGGGTTAGGGTTAGGGTTAGGGTAAGGGTAAGGCTTAGGGTTAGGGTTAGGGTTAGGGTTAAGGTTAGTGTTAGGGTTAGGGTAAGGGTAAGGGTTAGGGTTAGGGTTAGGGTAAGGGTTAGGGTGAGGGTTAGGGTTAGGGTTAGGGAAAGGGTTAGGGTTAGGGTTAGGGTAATGGTAAGTGTTAGGGTTAGAGTTAGGGTAAGTGTTACAGTTAGGGTTAGGTAAGGGTAAAGGTAAGGGTTAGGGTTAGGGTTAGGGTTAGAGTAAGGGTAAGGGTTAGGATTATATTTAAGGTTAGGGTTCGGGTAAGGGTAAGGGTTAGGGTTAAGGTTAGGGTTCGGGTAAGGGTTAGGGTTAGGGTTAAGGTTAGGTTTAGGGTTAGGGTTAGGGTTAGGGTAAGGGTAAGAATTAGGTTTAGAGTTAAGTTTAGGGTTAGGGTTAGGGTTAAGTTCAGGGTTAGGTTTAGGGAAAGGGTAAGGTTTAGGTTTAATGTTTGGCTAGGGTTAGGGTTTGGGTTAGGGTTAGGTTTAGTGTTAGGGAAAGTGTTAGTGTTATGGTTAAGGTTAGGGTTAAGATTAGGGTTAGGGTTAGGTTTAGGCTAAGGGTAAGGGTTAGGGCTAGAGTTAGGGTCAGAGTAAGTGTTAGGGTTAGGGTTAGGTTAAGGGTAAGGTTTAGGGTTAGGGTTAGGTTAAGGGGAAGGGTTAGGGTTCAGGTTAGAGTAAGGGTTAGGTTAAGGGTAAGGGTTAGGGCTAGGGTTAGGGTCAGGGTAAGGGTTAGGGTTAGGGTTAGGTTAAGGGTAAGGGTTAGGGTTAGGTTTAGTGGTTAGGGCTATGGTTAGGGTTAGGGTAAGGGTTAGGGTTAGCGTTAGGGTTAGGGTAAGAGTAAGGTTTAGTGCTAGGGTTAGGGTAAGGGTAAGGGTTAGGGTTAGGGTTAAGTTAGGGTTAGGATTAGGTTAAGGGTAAAGGTAAGGGTTATTGTTAGGGTTAGGGGTTAGGTTTAGGGTTAGGGTTAGGGTTCAGGTTAGGGTAAGGGTTAGGTTAAGGGTAAGGGTTAGGGCTAGGGTTAGGGTCAAGGTAAGGGTTAGGGTTAGGGTTAGGTTTAGGGTAAGGGTTAGGGTTAGCTTTAGTGGTTAGGGCTACGGTTAGGGTTAGGGTAAGGGTTAGGGTTAGGGTTACCGTTAGGGTTAGGGTAAGAGTTAGGGTTAGGGTTAGGGTTAGGGTAAAGGTAAGGGTTAGGGGTAGGGTTGTTGTAAGTGTTAGGGTTAGGATTAGGGTTAGGGTTAGGGTAAGTGTTAGGGTTAGGGTTAGGGTAAGGGTAAGGGTAAGGGTTAGGGGTAGGGTTGTTGTAAGGGTTAGGGTTAGGATTAGGGTTAGTGTTAGGGTAAGTGTTAGGGTTAGGGTTATGGTAAGGGTAAGGTTTAGGGTCAGGGTTTGGGTTAGTGTTAGGGTTTGGGTTAAGGTTAGGTTTAGGGTTAGAGTAAGGGTTATGGTTATGGTTAGGGTTACGGTTAATATTAGGGTTAGGGTTAGGCTTAGGGTAAGGGTTAGGGTAAGGGGTAGGGTTAGGGTAAGTTTAGGGTAAGGGTTAGGGATTGGGTTGTTGTAAGTGTTAGGTTTTGGATTAGGGTTAGGGTTAGGGTAAGTGTTAGGGTTAGGGTTAGGGTAAGGTTAAGGGTAAGGGTTAGTCTTTGGGTTATGGTTTGAGTAGGGGTAAGGGTTAGGGTTATGGTTAGGGTTAGGGTTAGGGTAAGGGTAAGGGTTAGGGTTAGGGTTAGGTTTAGGGTAAGGTTTAGGGTTTGGTTTAGGGTTAAGTTTTGGGTTAGTGTTTCGGTTAGGGGTAGGGTAAGGGTAAGAATTAGGGTTAGATTTAGGGTTAGGGTTAGGGTTAGTGTTAAGATTAGGGTTAGGGTTATGGTAAGGGTAAGGTTTAGGTTTAGGGTTTGGGTTAGTGTTAGGGTTTGGGTTAGGGTTAGGTTTAGGTTTAGGGTAAGGGTTAGGGTTATGGTTAGGGTTACGGTTAATATTAGGGTTAGGGTTAGGGTTAGAGTAAGGTTTAGGGTTAGAGGTATTATAAGGGTTAGGGTTAGCGTTAAGGTTAGGGTTAGGTTTAATGTTATGGTAAGGGTAAGGGTTAGGGTAAGGGTTAGGGTTAGGGTAAGAATAAGAGTTAGGTTTAGTGTTAGGGTAAGAGTAAGAGTTAGGGTTAGGGTTAAGTTTAGGTGTAGGGTTAGGGTTAGGGTAAGGGTAAGTGTAAGGGTTAGGGTTAGGGTTAAGTTTAGGGTTAGGTATAGGGTTAAGGTTTAGGGTTAGGGTTATGGTTAGGGTTAGGATTAGGGTAAGGGTTAGGGTTAGGGTTAGGGTTAGGGTAAGGGTTAGGGTAAGGGTTAGGGTTAGGGTTAGGGTAAGGGTTAGGGTAAGGGTTAGGGTTAGGGTTAGGGTTAGGGGTAGGGTAAGGGTTAGGTTTAGGGTTAGGGTTAGGGTAAGAGCTAGGGTTAGTGTAAGGGTTAGGGTAAGTTTAAGGGATAGGGTGTGGGTTATTGTAAGGGTTACGGTTAGGTTTAGTGTTAGGGTAAGGGTTAGGTTAGGGTTAGGGTAAGGGTTAGGGCTAGGGTTAGCTTAGGGTAAGGGTAATGGTTAGGGTTAGGGTTATTGTAAGGGTTAGGGTTAGGGTTAGGGATAGGTTAAGGGTTAGGGTTAGGGTTAAGTTTAGGGTTAGTGTTAGGGTTAGGGTAAGGGTAACGGGTAAGGTTAGGGTTAGGGGTTAGTGTTAAGTTTAGGGTTAGGATTAGGGTAAGGGTTAGAATTAGGGTTAGGGTTAGGGTAAGGGTAAGGGTTAGGGTTAGGGTCAGGGTTAGGGTAAGGGTAAGGGTTAGGTTTAGGGTTAGGGTTAAGGTTAGGTTTAGAGTTAGGGTAAGGTTAGGGTTAGGGTTAGGATTAGGGTTATTGTAAGGGTTAGGGTTAGGGTTAGGGTTAGGGTGAGGTTAAGGGTAAGGGTAAGCTTTAGGGTTATGGTAAGATTTAGGGTTAGGGTTAGGGTTAGGGTAAGGGAAAGTGTTAGGATTAATGTTAGGGTTAGGGTTATGTTTAGGTTTAGTGTTAGGCTAAGGGTAAGGGTTAGGGTTAGCGTTAGGGTTAGGTTAAGGGTTACGGTTAGGGTTAGGGTTAGGGTAAGAATAAGGGTTAGGGTTAGGGTTAGGGTTAGTGCTAGAGGTTGAATTTAGGGTTAGGGTTTAGGGTTAGGTTTAGGGTTAGGGTTAGGTTTAGGGTTAGGGTTAGGGTTAGTGTTAGGGTTAGGGTAAGGGTAAGAGTTAGTGTTAGGTTGAGGTTTAGTGTTTGGTTTAGGGTTAGGGTAAGGGTAAGGGTTTGGTTTAGGGTTAGGGTTAGGGTTAAGGTTAGGGTTAAGTTTAGGGTAGCGTTAGGGTAAGGGTAAGGTTTAGGGTTAGGGTTACGGTAAGGGTTAGGTTTATGGTTAGGGTTAGGGTTATTTTAAGGCTTAGGGTTAGGGTTAGCGTTAGGGTTAGGGTAAGGGTTAGGGTTATTGTAAGGGTTAGGGTTAGGGTTATGGTTAGGGTTGGGGTAAGGAAAAAGGTTAGCGTTAGGGTTAGGGTTAGGGTTAGGGTTAGGTTAAAGTGTGGGTTAGGGTTAGGGTTATTGTAAGGTTTAGGGTGAGGGTTAGGGTTAGCGTAAGGGAAAGGATTAGGGTTAGGGTTAGTTTTAGTGTTAGGATAAGGGTAAGGGTTTGGTTAGGGTTAGGGTAAGGGTTAGGGTTAGGGTAAGAGTAAGGGTTAGGGTTAGGGTTAGCTTTAGTATTAGGATAATGGTAAGGGTTAGGGTTAGTGTTAGGGTAAGGGTAAGGGTTAGGGTTAGGGTTAGGTTTAGGGTTAGGTTTAGTGTTAGGGTAAGTGTAAGGGTTAGGGTTAGGCTTAGGGATAGTGTTAGGGTTAGGGTTAGCAGTAGGGTTACGTTTATGGTTAGGGTTATGGTAAGGGTAACGGTTACGGTTAGGGTTAGGGTTAGGCTTAGTGTTAGGGTCAGGATTAGGGTTACATTTTCATTAGGGTAATGGTAAGTGTTAGGGTGAGGGTTAGGGTTAGGGTTAGGGTTAGGGTTACGTTGAAGTTTAGGGTTAGGGTTAGGGTAAGAGTAAGGGTTAGTGTTAGGATTAGGGTTAGGGTTAGGTTTAGGGTAAGATTTAGACTTATTGTTAGGGTTAGGGTAAGTGTAAGTGTTAGGGTGAGGGTTATTGTAAGGGTTAGGGTTAGGTTTAGGGTTAGGGTAAGGGTTAGTGTTAGGGTAAGTGTTAGGGTTAGGGTTAGAGTAAGGGCAAGGGTTAGGGTTAGGGTAAGTGTTAGGGTTAGGGTTAGGGTTAGGATAAGGGTAAGGATTAGGCTTAGGGTTAGCATTAGGGCTATTGTAAGGGTTAGGGTTAGGGTTAGGGTTAGGGTTAGGGTAAAGTGTGAGTTAGGGTTAGGGTTATTGTAAGGTTTAGGGTTAGGGTTAGGGTTAGCGTAAGGGAAATGGTTAGGTTTAGGGTTAGGGTTAGGTTTAGTGTTAGGATAAGGGTAAGGGTTAGGTTAGGGTTAGGGTAAGGGTTAGGGTTAGGGTTAGGGTAAGAGTAAGGGTTAGGGTTAGGGTTAGCTTTAGTATTAGGATAATGGTAAGGGTTATGGTTAGGGTTAGGTAAGGGTTAGGGTTAGGGTTAGGATTAGGGTTAAGGTTAGGTTTAGGGTTAGGGTAATGGTAATTGTTAGGGTTAGGGTTAGGATTAGGGTTAGGTTTAGTGTTAGGGTAAGGGTAAGGGTTAGGGTTAGGTTTAGGGATAGTGTTAGGGTTAGGGTTAGCAGTAGGGTTAAGTTTAGGGTTAGGGTTAGGGTAAGGGTAACGGTTAGTGTTAGGTTTAGGATTAGTGTTAGGGTCAGGATTAGGGTTATATTTTCGTTAGGGTAATGGTAAGTGTTAGGGTGAGGGTTAGGGTTAGGGTTAGGGTTAGGGTTACGTTTAAGTTTAGGGTTAGGGTTAGGGTAAGAGTAAGGGTTAGTTTTAGGATTAGGGTTAGGGTTAGATTTAGGGTAAGATTTAGACTTATTGTTAGGGTTAGGGTAAGTGTAAGTGTTAGGGTGAGGGTTATTGTAAGGGTTAGGGTTAGGTTTGGGGTTAGGGTAAGGGTTAGGGTAAGGGTTAGTGTTAGGGTAAGGGTTAGGGTTAGGGTTAGGGTTAGACTAAGAGTAAGGGTTAGGGTTAGGGTTAGGGTAAGTGTTAGGGATAGGGTTAGGGTAAAGGTAAGGGTTAGGGTTAGGGTTAGGGTTACGGTTAGGGTAAGGGTAAGGGTTAGGGTTAGGGATAGGGCAAGGAATAGGGTTAGGGTTAGGGGTATGGTTAGGGTAAGTTTAGGGTAAGGGATAGGGGTAGGGTTGTTGTAAGGGTTAGGGTTTGGATTAGGGTTAGGGTTAGGGTAAGTGTTAGGGTTAGGGTTAGGGTAAGGGTAAGGTTTAGGTTTAGGGTTTGGGTTAGTGTTAGGGTTTGTGTTAGGGTTAAGTTCAGGGTTAGGGTTAGGGTAAGGGTAAGGGTTAGAGTTTGGGTTAGGGTTAGGTTTAGGTTTAGGGTAAGGATTAGGGTTAGGGTTATGGTTAATATTAGGGTTAGGGTTATGGTTAGGGTAAGGTTTAGGGTTTTGGTGAGGGTAAGGGTTAGGGTAAGGGTTAGGTTTAGGGTAAGAGTAAGAGTTAGGTTTAGTGTTAGGGTAAGAGTAAGAGTTAGGGTTCGGGTTAAGTTTAGGTGTAGGGTTAGGGTTAGGGTAAGGGTAAGGGTAAGGGTTAGGGTTAGGGTTAGGGTAAGAGTAAGGGTTAGGTTTAGTGTTAGGGTAAGTGTAAGGGTTAGGGTTAGGGTTAAGTTTAGGGTTAGGGATAGGGTTAGGGTTTAGGGTTTGTGTTATGGTTAGGGTTAGGGTTAGGGTAAGGTTTAGGGTTAGGGTTAGGGTTAGGGTAAGGGTTAGGGTAAGGGTTAGGGTTAGGGTTAGGGTTAGGGTAAGGGTAAGGGTTCGGTTTAGGGTTAAGTTTAGGGGAAGGGTAAGGGTTAGGGTTAGTGTTACGGTTAGGGTAAGGGTAAGGGTTAGGGGTAGGGTTATTGTAAGGGTTAGGGTTTCGGTTAGGGTAAGGGTAAGCTTTAGTGTTAGGGTTAGGGTTAGGGTAAGGGTTAGGGTTAGTGTTATGGTTAGGGTAAGTGTAAGGGATAGGTTGTGGGTTATTGTAAGGGTTACGGTTAGGTTTAGGTTTAGGGTAAGGATTAGGTTAGGGTTAGGGTAAGGGTTAGGGTTAGGGTTAGGGTAGGGTAAGGGTAAGGGTTAGGGTTAGGGTTATTGTAAGGGTTAGGGTTAGGGTTAGGGATAGGTTAAGGGTTATGGTTAGGGTTAAGTTTAGGGTTAGTGTTAGGGTTAGGGTAAGGGTAACGGGTAAGGTTAGGGTTAGGGGTTAGTGTTAAGTTTAGGGTTAGGATTAGGGTAAGGGTTAGAGTTAGGGTTAGGGTTAGGGTAAAGATAAGGGTTAGGGTTAGGGTCAGGGTTAGGGTAAGGGTAAGGGTTAGGTTTAGGGTTAGGGTTAAGGTTAGGGTTAGGGTTAGGGTAAGGGTAAGATTGGGGCTAGGGTTAGGGTTAGGTTAAGGGTTAGGGTTAGTGTTAGGGTTAGGGTTAGTGTAAGGTTAGGGTTAGGGTTAGGATTAAGGTTATTGTAAGGGTTAGAGTTAGGGTTCTGGTTAGGTTTAGGTTAAGGTTAAGGGTAAGTTTTAGGGTTATGGTAAGGTTTAGGGTTAGGATTAGGGTTAGGGTAAGGGAAAGGGTTAGGATTGATGGTAGGGTTAGGGTTAGGGTTAGGTTTAGTGTTAGGATAAGGGTAAGGGTTAGGATTAGCGTTAGGGTTAGGTTAAGGGTTACGGTTAGGGTTAGGGTTAGGGTAAGAGTAAGGGTTAGTGTTAGGGTTAGGGTTAGGGCTAGAGGTTGAATTTAGGGTTAGGGGTTAGGGTTAGGTTTAGGGTTAGGGTTAGGTTTAGGGTTAGGGTTAGGTTTAGGGTTAGGGTTAGGGTTAGTGTTAGGGTAAGGGTAAGAGTTAGTGTTAGGTTGAGGGTTAGTGTTTGGTTTAGGGTTAGGGTAAGGGTAAGGGTTAGGTTTAGGGTTAGGGTTAAGGTTAGGGTTAGGGTTAGGGTAAGGGTAAGGGATAGGGTTAGGGTTAGGGTTAGGGTTAGGGTTAAGTTTAGTGTAGGGTTAGGGTAAGGGTAAGGTTTAGGGTTAGGGTTAGGGTAAGGGTTAGGTTTATGGTTAGGGTTAGGCTTATTGTAAGGGTTAGGGTTAGGGTTAGCGTTAGGGTCAGGGTAAGGGTTAGGGTTATTGTAAGGGTTAGGATTAGGGTTAGGGTTAGGGTTGGGGTAAGGAAAAAGGTTAGCGTTAGGGTTAGGGTTAGGGTTAGGGTTAGGTTAAAGTGTGGGTTAGGGTTAGGGTTATTGTAAGGTTTAGGGTTAGGGTTAGGGTTAGCGTAAGGGAAAGGATTAGGGTTAGGGTTAGGGTTAGTATTAGTATAAGGGTAAGGGTTAGGGTTAGGATTAGGGTAAGGGTTAGGGTTAGGGTTAGGGTTAGGGTTAAGGTTAAGGTTTAGTGTTAGGATAAGGGTAAGGTTTAGGTTAGGGTTAGGGTTAGGGTTAGGGTAAGAGTAAGGGTTAGGGTTAGGTTTAGGTTTAGTATTAGGATAAGGGTAAGGGTTAGGGTTAGGGTTAGGGTAAGGGTTAGGGTTAGGGTTAGGGTTAGGGTTAGGGTTAATGTTAGGGTTAGGGTTAGGGTAAGGGTAAGGGTTAGGGTTAGGGTTAGGTTTAGGTTTAGGTTTAGTGTTAGGGTAAGGGTAAGGGTTAGGGTTAGGCTTAGGGATAGTGTTAGGGTTAGGGTTAGCAGTAGGGTTAAGTTTTGCGTTAGGGTTAGGGTAAGGGTAACGGTTAGGGTTAGGGTTAGGGTTAGGCTTAGTGTTAGGGTCAGGATTAGGGTTACATTTTCGTTAGGGTAATGGTAAGTGTTAGGGTGAGGGTAAGGGTTAGGGTTAGGGTTAGGGTTATGTTTAAGTTTAGGGTTAGGGTTAGGGTAAGAGTAAGGGTTAGTGTTAGGATTAGGGTTGGGGTTAGGTTTAGGGTAAGATTTAGACTTATTGTTAGGGTTAGGGTAAGTGTAAGTGTTAGGGTGAGGGTTATTGTAAGGGTTAGGGTTAGGTTTAGGGTTAGGGTAAGGGTTAGGGTAAGGGTTAGTGTTAGGGTAAGGGTTAGGGTTAGGGTTAGGGTTAGAGTAAGGGCAAGGGTTAGGGTTAGGGTTAGGGTAAATGTTAGGGTTAGGGTTAGGGTTAGGGTAAGGGTAAGGGTTAGGGTTAGGGTTAGCGTTAGGCCTATTGCAAGGGTTAGGGTTAGGGTTAGGGTTAGGGTTAGGGTAAAGTGTGGGTTAGGGTTAGGGTTATTGTAAGGTTTAGGGTTAGGGTTAGCGTAAGGGAAAGGGTTAGGTTTACGGTTAGGATTAGGTTTAGTGTTAGGATAAGGGTAAGGGTTAGGTTAGGGTTAGGGTAAGGGTTAGGGTTAGGGTTAGGGTAGGGTAAGGGTAAGGGTTAGGGTTAGGGTTATTGTAAGGGTTAGGGTTAGGGTTAGGGATAGGTTAAGTGTTATGGTTAGGGTTAAGTTTAGGGTTAGTGTTAGGGTTAGGGTAAGGGTAACGGGTAAGGTTAGGGTTAGGGGTTAGTGTTAAGTTTAGGGTTAGGATTAGGGTAAGGGTTAGAGTTAGGGTTAGGGTTAAGGTAAGGGTAAGGGTTAGGGTTAGGGTCAGGGTTAGGGTAAGGGTAAGGGTTAGGTTTAGGGTTAGGGTTAAGGTTAGGGTTAGGGTTAGGGTAAGGGTAAGATTGGGGCTAGGGTTAGGGTTAGGTTAAGGGTTAGGGTTAGTGTTAGGGTTAGGGTTAGGGTAAGGTTAGGGTTAGGGTTAGGATTAGGGTTATTGTAAGGGTTAGGGTTAGGGTTCTGGTTAGGGTTAGGTTAAGGGTAAGGGTAAGTTTTAGGGTTTGGTAAGGTTAGGTAGGTTTAGGGTTAGGATTAGGGTTAGGTAAGGGAAAGGGTTAGGATTAATGTTAGCGTTAGGGTTAGGGTTAGGTTTAGTGTTAGGATAAGGGTAAGGGTTAGGGTTAGCGTTAGGGTTAGATTAAGGGTTACGGTTAGGGTTAGGGTTAGGGTAAGAGTAAGGGTTAGGGTTAGGGTTAGGGTTTGGGCTAGAGGTTGAATTTAGGGTTAGGGGTTAGGGTTAGGTTTAGGGTTAGGGTTAGGGTTAGTGTTAGGGTAAGGGTAAGAGTTAGTGTTAGGTTGAGGGTTAGTGTTTGGTTTAGGGTTAGGGTAAGGGTAAGGGTTAGGTTTAGGGTTAGGGTTAGGGTTAAGGTTAGGGTTAGGGTTAGGGTAAGGGTAAGGGATAGGGTTAGTTTTAGGGTTAGGGTTGGGGTTAAGTTTAGTGTAGGGTTAGGGTAAGGGTAAGGTTTAGGGTTAGGGTTAGGGTAAGGGTTAGGTTTATGGTTAGGGTTAGGGTTATTGTAAGGGTTAGGGTTAGGGTTAGCATTAGGGTCAGGGTAAGGGTTAGGGTTATTGTAAGGGTTAGGATTAGGGTTAGGGTTAGGGTTGGGGTAAGGAAAAAGGTTAGCGTTAGGGTTAGGTTTAGGGTTAGGGTTAGGTTAAAGTGTGGGTTAGGGTTAGGGTTATTGTAAGGTTTAGGGTTAGGGTTAGGGTTAGCGTAAGGGAAAGGATTAGGGTTAGGGTTAGGGTTAGTATTAGGATAAGGGTAAGGGTTAGGGTTAGTGTTAGGGTAAGGGTTAGGGTTAGGGTTAGGGTTAGGGTTAAGGTTAGGTTTAGTGTTAGGATAAGGGTAAAAGTTAGGTTAGGGTTAGGGTAAGGGTTAGGGTTAGGGTTAGGGTAAGAGTAAGGGTTAGGGTTAGTGTTAGGTTTAGTATTAGGATAAGGGTAAGGGTTAGGGTTAGGGTTAGGGTAAGGGTTAGGGTTAGGGTTAGGGTTAGGGTTAATGTTAGGGTTAGGGTTAGGGTAAGGGTAAGGGTTAGGGTTAGGGCTAGGTTTAGGGTTAGGTTTAGTGTTAGGGTAAGGGTAAGGGTTAGGGTTAGGCTTAGGGATAGTGTTAGGGTTAGGGTTAGCAGTAGGGTTAAGTTTAGCGTTAGGGTTAGGGTAAGGGTAACGGTTAGGGTTAGGGTTAGGGTTAGGCTTAGTGTTAGGGTCAGGATTAGGGTTACATTTTCGTTAGGGTAAGTGTAAGTGTTAGGGTGAGGGTTATTGTAAGGGTTAGGGTTAGGTTTAGGTTTAGGGTAAGGGTTAGGGTAAGGGTTAGTGTTAGGGTAAGGGTTAGGGTTAGGGTTAGAGTTAGAGTAAGGGTAAGGGTTAGGGTTAGGGTTAGGGTAAGTGTTAGGGTTAGGGTTAGGGTAAGGGTAACGGTTAGGTTTAGGGGTAGGGTTACGGTTAGGGTAAGGGTAAGGGTTAGGGTTAGGGTTAGGGTTAGGGTAAGGGTTAGGGTTAGTTTTAGGGTTAGGGTAAGAATAAGGGTTAGTGTTAGGGTTAGGTTTAGTGTTAGGGTAAGGGTTAGGGTTAGGGTTAGTGTTAGGTTTAATTTTAGAGTTAGGATTAGGGTTATGGTAAGGGTAATGGTTAGGGTTAGGGTTAGGGGTTAGGGTTAGGGTTAGGGTAAGGGTTAGAGTTAGGGTTAGGTTAAGGGTAAGGATTAGTGTTAGGGTTAGGGTTATGGGTAGGGTTAGGGTAAGGGTTAGGGTTAGGGTTAGGATTAAGCTTAGGTTTAGGGTTATTGCAAGGGTAAGGTTTAGGGCTAGGGTGAGGGATATGGTAAGGGTTAGGGTTAGGGTTTGGGTTAGGGTTATTGTATAGGTTAGAGTTAGGGTTAGGGTTAGGGGAAGGGTAAGGGTTAGGCTTAGGGTTATTGTAAGGTTTAGGTTTAGGGTTACAGCTAGGGTAAGGGAAAGGGTTAGGGTTAGGTTTAGGGTTAGCGTTACGGTTTGGATTAGGGTTAGGTTTAGGGTTAGGGTAAGGGTTAGGTTTAAGGTTAGGGTTAAGATTAGGGTTACGGTAGAGTTAGGGTAAGGGTAAGGGTTAGGGTTATGGTTAGGGTTCAGGTTAGGGTTATGGTTAGGTTAAGGGTAAGGGTTAGGGTTAGGGTTAGGGTTAGGAAAAGAGTAAGTTTTAGGGTTAGGGTTAGGGTTAGGTTTAGGGTGAAGGTTAGGGTTAGGGTTAGTGTTAGGGTAACGTTAAGGGTTAGGGTTAGGGTTAGGGGTTAGAGTTAGGGTTAGGGTAAGTTTTAGGGTTAGGGTAAGGGTTACGGTTAGGTTTAGGGTTTGGTAAGTATAAGGGTTAGGGTTAGGGTTAGGGTAAGTGTAAGAGTTAGGGATAGGTTTAGGGTTACGGTTAGGGTTAATTTTAGGGTTAGAGTTAGGGTTCGGTGAAGGGTAAGGGTTAGGGTTAGGATTAGGGGTTAGGGTTAGGGTTAGGGTAGGGTAAGGTTTAGGGTTAGCGTTAGGGTAAGGGTAAGGGTTAGGGTTAGAGTAATGGTAAGGGTTAGGGTTAGGTTTAGGGTTAAGTTCAGGGTTAGGTTTAGGGTAAGGGTAAGGGTTAGTTTTAGGTTTATTGTAAGGTTTAGGGTTAGGGTTAGGGTTAGGGTTAGATTTAGTTAAGGGAAAGGGTTAGGGTTAGGGTTAGGTTTAGTGTTAGGATAAGGGTAAGGGTTAGGGTTAGGGTTAGGGTAAGGTTTAGGGTTAGGGTAGGGGTTAGGTTTAGGGTTAGGGTTAGGGTAAGGGTTAGGGTTAGACTTAGGGTTAGTGTTAGGGTTAGGGTTAAGCTCAGGGTTAGGGTTAGGGTAGGGGTCATGGTTAGGGTTAGGGTTAGTTTTAGGGTTAGGTTAAGGGTTAGGGTTAGGGTTAGGGTTAGGGTTAGGGTTAGGGTTAGGGTAGGGTAAGGTTTAGGGTTAGCGTTAGAGTAAGGGTAAGGGTTAGGGTTAGAGTAATGTTAAGGGTTAGGGTTAGGTTTAGGGTTAAGTTCATGGTTAGGGTTAGGGTAAGGGTAAGGTTTAGGGTTAGGGTTAGGGTTAAGATAAGGGTTAGGATTAGGGTAAGGGTCAGGGTGAGGGTAAGGGTTAGGGTTAGGGTTAGGGTTAGGGTTAGGGTTCTGGTTACAGTTACGGTTAGGTTTAGGGTAAGGGTAAGGGTTAGTTTTAGGTTTATTGTAAGGTTTAGGGTTAGGGTTAGGGTTAGGGTTAGGGTTAGATTTAGTTAAGGGAAAGGGTTAGGGTTAGGGTTAGGTTTAGTGTTAGGATAAGGGTAAGGGTTAGGGTTAGGGTTAGGGTAAGGATTAGGGTTAGGGTAGGGGTTAGGTTTAGGGTTAGGGTTAGGGTAAGGGTTAGGGTTAGACTTAGGGTTAGTGTTAGGGTTAGGGTTAAGCTCAGGGTTAGGGTTAGGGTAGGGGTCATGGTTAGGGTTAGGGTTAGTTTTAGGGTTAGGTTAAGGGTTAGGGTTAGGGTTAGGGTTAAGCTTAGTGTTAGGGTAATCGTAAGGGTTAGGGTTAGGGTTAGGTTAGGATTAGAGTTAAGGTTAGGGTTAGGGTTAGGTTAAGGGTTCGGGTTAGTGTTAGTGTTAGGGTTAGGGTTATGGTAAGAGTAAGGATTAGGGTTAGGATAAGGGTTAGGGTTTGGGTTAGGGGTTATTTTAGGGTTAGGGTTAGGGTTAGGGTAAGGATTAGGGTTAGTTTTAGGATTAGACTAAGAGTAAGGGTTAGGGTTAGGGTTAGGGTAAGAGTAAGGGTAAGGGTTAGGGTTAGGGTTAGTGTTAGGTTTAAGTTTAGAGTTAGGATTAGGGTTAGGGTAAGGGTAATGGTTAGGGTTCGGGTTAGGGGTTAGGGTTAGTGTTAGGGTTAGGGTAAGGGTTAGAGTTAGGGTTAGGTTAAGTGTAAGGATTAGGGTTAGGTTTAGGGTTATGGTTAGGGTATGGGTAAGGGTTAGGGTTAGGGTTAGGTTTAGGAATAAGGTTAGGGTTAGGGTTATTGTAAGGTTTAGTGTTAGGGTTACAGATAGGGTAAGGGAAAGGGTTAGGGTTAGGGTTAGGTTTAGTGTTAGGATAAGGGTAAGGGTTAGGGTTAGGCTTAGGATTAGGGTAAGGGTTTGGGTTAGGGTAGGGGTTAAATTTAGGGTTAGGGGTTGGGGTTAATTTTAGGGTTAGGGTTAGATTTAGGGGTAGGGTTAGGGTTAAGGTTAAGGTTAGGGTTAGGGTTAGGCTAAGGGTAAGGTATAGGGTTAGGGTTAGGGTTAGGTTTCGGGTTAAGTTTAGGGTTACGGTTAGGATAAGGGTAAGGTTTAGGGTTAGGATTAGGGTAAGTGTTAGGGTTAGGATTAGGGTTATTGTAAGGGTTAGGGTTAGGGTTAGGGTAAGGTTTAGGGTTAGGGTTATTGTAAGGGTTCGGGGTAGGGTTAAGGTTAGGGTTAGGGTTAGAGTAAGGGTAAGGCATAGGGTTAGGGTTAGGGTTAGGGTTAAGTTTAGGGTTAGCGTTAGGGTAAGGGTAAGGTTTAGGTTTAGAGTTAGTGTAAGGGTTAGGGTTAGGGTTATTGTAAGGGTTTGGGTTAGGGTTAGGATTAGGGTAAGAGTAAGAGTTAGGGTTTGGGTTAGGGTTAGGATTAAGGTTAGAGTTAGGGTTATTGTAAGGGTAAGGGTTAGGGTTAGGGTTAGGGATAGGGTAAGGGTTAGGGATAGGGTTATTGTAAGGGTTAGAGTTAGGGTTAGGGTTAGGGGAAGGGTCAGGGTTAGGCTTAGGGTTATTGTAAGGTTTAGGGTTAGGGTTACAGATAGGGTAAGGGAAAGGGTTAGGGTTAGGGTTAGGGTTCGGGTTAGGATTAGTTTTAGTGTTAGGATAAGGGTAAGGGTTAGGGTTAGGGTTAGGGTAAGGGTTTGGGTTAGGGTAGGGTTAAATTTAGGGTTAGGGGTTAGAGTAAATTTTACGGTTAGGTTTAGATTTAGGGTCAGGGTTAGGGTTAGGGTTAGTTTTAGGGTTAGGTTAAGGGTTAGGGTTAGGGTTAGGGTTAAGCTTAGTGTTAGGGTTAAGCTTAGTGTTAGGGTTAGGGTGAGGGTAATGTTAAGGGTTAGGGTTAGGGTTAGGTTAGGATTAGTGTTAAGGTTAGGGTTAGGTTTAGGTTAAGGGTAAGGGTTAGTGTTAGTGTTAGGGTTAGGGTTTCTGTAAGAGTAAGGATTAGGGTTAGAGTAAGGGTTAGGGTTAGGGTTAGGGTAAGGGTTAGGTTTAGGGTTAAGGTTAGGGTAAGGGTTAGGGTTAGTTTTAGGGTTAGGGTAAGAGTAAGGGTTAGGATTAGGGTTAGGGTAAGAGTAAGTGTAAGGGTTAGAGTTAGGGTTAGTGTTAGGTTTAAGTTTAGAGTTAGGATTAGGGTTAGGGTAAGGGTAATGGTTAGGGTTAGGGTTAGGGGTTAGGGTTAGGGTTAGGGTTAGGGTAAGGGTTAGAGTTAGGGTTAGGTTAAGTGTAAGGATTAGGGTTAGGTTTAGGGTTATGGTTAGGGTATGGGTAAGGGTTAGGGTTAGGGTTAGGTTTAGGATTAAGGTTAGGGTTAGGGTTATTGTAAGGTTTAGGGTTAGGGTTACAGATAGGGTAAGGGAAAGGGTTAGGGTTAGGGTTCGAGTTCGGGTTAGGATTAGGTTTAGTGTTAGGATAAGGGTTAGGGTTAGGGTTAGGGTTTGGGTAAGGGTTTGGGTTAGGGTAGGGTTAAATTTAGGGTTAGGGGTTAGGGTTAATTTTAGGGTTAGGTTTAGATTTAGGGTCAGGGTTAGGGTTAGGGTTAGTTTTAGGGTTAGGTTAAGGGTTAGGGTTAGGGTTAGGTTTAAGCTTAGTGTTAGGGTTAGGGTGAGGGTAAGGGAAAGGGTTAGGGTTAGGGTTAGTTTAGGATTAGTGTTAAGGTTAAGGTTAGGTTTAGGTTAAGGGTAAGGGTTAGTGTTAGTGTTAGGGTTAGGGTTACGGTAAGAGTAAGGATTAGGGTTAGAGTAAGGGTTAGGGTTAGGTTTAGGGGTTAGGATTAGGGTTAGGGTTAAGGTTAGGGTAAGGGTTAGGGTTAGTTTTAGGGTTAGGGTAAGAGTAAGGGTTAGGATTAGGGTTAAGGTAACAGTAAGTGTAAGGGTTAGGGTTAGGGTTAGTGTTAGGTTTAAGTTTAGAGTTAGGATTAGGGTTAGGGTAAGGGTAATGGTTAGGGTTAGGGTTAGGGTTAGGGTTAGGGTAAGGGTTAGAGTTAGGGTTAGGTTAAGTGTAAGGATTAGGGTTAGGTTTAGGGTTATGGTTAGGGTATGGGTAAGGGTTAGGGTTAGGGTTAGGTTTAGGATTAAGGTTAGGGTTAGGGTTATTGTAAGGTTTAGGGTTAGGGTTACAGATAGAGTAAGGGAAAGGGTTAGGGTTAGGGTTAGGGTTCGGGTTAGGATTAGGTTTAGTGTTAGGATAAGGGTAAGGGTTAGGGTTAGGGTTAGGGTAAGGGTTTGGGTTAGGGTAAGGTTAAATTTAGGGTTAGGGGTTAGGGTTAATTTTAGGGTTAGGTTTAGATTTAGGGTCAGGGTTAGGTTTAGGGTTAGTTTTAGGGTTAGGTTAAGGTTTAGGGTTAGGGTTAGGGTTAAGCTTAGTGTTAGGGTTAGGGTGAGGGTAAGGGTAAGGGTTAGGGTTAGGGTTAGGTTAGGATTAGTGTTAAGGTTAGGGTTAGGTTTAGGTTAAGGGTAAGGGTTAGTGTTAGTGTTAGGATTAGGGTTACGGTAAGAGTAAGGATTAGGGTTAGAGTAAGGGTTAGGGTTAGGGTTAGGGGTTAGGATTAGGGTTAGGGTTAAGGTTAGGGTAAGGGTTAGGGTTAGTTTTAGGGTTAGGGTAAGAGTAAGGGTTAGGATTAGCGTTAGGGTAAGAGTAAGCGTAAGGGTTAGGGTTAGGGTTAGTGTTAGGTTTAAGTTTAGAGTTAGGATTAGGGTTAGGGTAAGGGTAATGTTAGGGTTAGGGTTAGGGGTTAGGGTTAGGGTTAGGGTTAGGGTAAGGGTTAGAGTTAGGGTTAGGTTAAGTGTAAGGATTAGGGTTAGGTTTAGGGTTATAGTTAGGGTATGGGTAAGGGTTAGGGTTAGGGTTAGGTTTAGGATTAAGGTTAGGGTTAGGGTTATTGTAAGGTTTAGGGTTAGGGTTACAGATAGGGTAAGGGAAAGGGTTAGGGTTAGGGTTAGGGTTCGGCTTAGGATTAGGTTTAGTGTTAGGATAAGGGTAAGGGTTAGGGTTAGGGTTAGGGTAAGGGTTTGGGTTAGGGTAGGGTTAAATTTAGGGTTAGGAGTTAGGGTTAATTTTAGGGTTAGGTTTAGATTTAGGGTCAGGGTTAGGGTTAGGGTTAGTATTAGGGTTAGGTTAAGGGTTAGGGTTAGGGTTAGGGTTAAGCTTAGTGTTAAGGTTAGGGTGAGGGAAATGGTAAGGGTTAGGGTTAGGGTTAGGTTAGGATTAGTGTTAAGGTTAGGGTTAGGTTTAGGTTAAGGGTAAGGGTTAGTGTTAGTGTTAGGGTTAGGGTTACGGTAAGAGTAAGGATTAGGGTTAGAGTAAGGGTTAGGGTTAGGGTTAGGGGTTAGGATTAGGGTTAGGGTTAGGGTTAGGGTAAGGGTTAGGGTTAGTTTTAGGGTTAGGGTAAGAGTAAGGGTTAGGATTAGGGTTAGGGTAACAGTAAGTGTAAGGGTTAGGGTTAGGGTTAGGGTTAGGTTTAAGTTTAGAGTTAGAATTAGGGTTAGGGTAAGGGTAATGGTTTGGGTTAGGGTTAGGTGTTAGGGTTAGGGTTAGGGTTAGGGTAAGGGTTAGAGTTAGGGTTAGGTTAAGGGTAATGGTTAGGGTTAGGTTTAGGGGATAGGGTTAGGGTTAGAGTTAGGGTAAGGGTTAGAGTTAGGGTTAGGGATAGGGGAAGGGTACGGGTTAGGCTTAGGGTTAATGTAAGGTTTAGGGTTAGGGTTACAGATAGGGTAAGGGAAAGGGTTAGGGTTAGGGTTAGGGTTAAGGTTAGGATTAGGTTTAGTGTTAGGATAAGGGTAAGGGTTAGGGTTAGGGTTAGGGCAAGGGTTTGGGTTAGGGTAGGGGTTAAATTTAGGGTTAGGGGTTAGGGTTAATTTTAGGGTTAGGGTTAGATTTAGGGTTAGGGTTAGGGTTAAGGTTAGGGTGAGGGTTGGGCTAAGGGTAAGGTATAGGGTTAGCGTTAGTGTTAGGTTTAGGGTTAAGTTTAGGGTTAGGGGTAGGATAAGGGTAAGGTTTAGGGTTAGGTTTAGGGTAAGGGTTAGGGTTAGGGTTAGGGTTATTGTAAGGGTTAGGGTTAGGGTTAGGGTAAGGTTTAGGGTTAGGTTTATTGTAAGGGTTCGGGTTAGGGTTAAGGTTAGGGTTAGGGTTAGAGTAAGGGTAAGGGATAGGGTTAGGGTTTGGGTTAGGGTTAGGGTTAAGTTTAGGGTTAGGGATAGGGTTAGGGTTTAGGGTTAGGGTTATGGTTAGGGTTAGGGTTAGGGTAAGGGTTAGGGTTAGGGTTAGGGTTAGGGTAAGGGTTAGGGTAAGGGTTAGGGTTAGGGTTAGGGTTAGGGTAAGGGTAAGGGTTAGGGTTAGGGTTATTGTAAGGGTTAGGGTTATGGTTAGGGATAGGGTTAGGGTTAGGGGTTAGTGTTAAGTTTAGGGTTAGGATTAGTGTAAGGGTTAGAGTTAGGGTTAGGGTTAGGGTAAGGGTTAGGGTTAGGGTTAGGTTAAGGGTTAGGGTTAGTGTTAGTGTTAGGGTTAGGGTTAGGGTAAGGTTAGGGTTAGGGTTAGGATTAGGGTTATTGTAAGGGTTAGGGTTAGGGTTCTGGTTAGTGTTAGGTTAAGGGTAAGGGTAAGCTTTAGGGTTATGGTAAGGTTTAGGGTTAGGATTAGGGTTAGGGTAAGGGAAAGGGTTAGGATTAATGTTAGGGTTAGGGTTAGGGTTAGGTTTAGTGTTAGGATAAGTGTAAGGGTTAGGGTTAGCGTTAGGGTTAGGTTAAGGGTTACGGTTAGGGTTAGGGTTAGGGTAAGAGTAAGGGTTAGGGTTAGGGTTAGGGTTAGGGCTAGAGGTTGAATTTAGGGTTAGGGGTTAGGGTTAGGTTTAGGGTTAGGGTTAGGTTTAGGGTTAGGGTTAGGTTTAGGGTTAGGGTTAGGGTTAGTGTTAGGGTAAGGGTAAGAGTTAGTGTTAGGTTGAGGGTTAGTGTTTGGTTTAGGTTTAGGGTAAGGGTAAGGGTTAGGTTTAGGGTTAGGGTTAGGGTTAAGGTTAGGGTTAGGGTTAGGGTAAGGGTAAGGGATAGGGTTAGGGTTAGGGTTAGCGTTAAGTTTAGTGTAGGGTTAGGGTAAGGGTAAGGTTTAGGGTTAGGGTTAGGGTAAGGGTTAGGTTTATGGTTAGGGTTAGGGTTATTGTAAGGGTTAGGGTTAGGGTTAGCGTTAGGGTTAGGGTAAGGGTTAGGGTTATTGTAAGGGTTAGGATTAGTGTTAGGGTTAGGGTTGGGGTAAGGAAAAAGGTTAGCGTTAGGGTTAGGGTTAGGGTTAGGGTTAGGTTAAAGTGTGGGTTAGGGTTAGGGTTATTGTAAGGTTTAGGTTTAGGGTTAGGGTTAGCCTAAGGGAAAGGATTAGGGTTAGGGTTAGGGTTAGTATTAGGATAAGGGTAAGGGTTAGGGTTAGGGTTAGGGTAAGGGTTAGGGTTAGGGTTAGGGTTAGGGTTAGGGTTAAGGTTAGGTTTAGTGTTAGGATAAGGGTAAGGGTTAGGTTAGGGTTAGGGTAAGGGTTAGGGGTAGTGTTATTGTAAGGGTTAGGGTTAGGCTTAGGGTAAGGGTAAGGTTTAGGGTTAGGGTTTGGGTTAGGGTTAGGGTTTGGGTTAGGGTTAGGTTTAGGGTTAGGGTAAGGGTTAGGTTTATGTTTAGGGTTAGCGTTAAGTTTAGGGTTAGGGTTAGGGTTAGGGTGAGGGTTAGTGTTAGGGATAGGGTTCAGGTTATGGTTAGGGTTAGATTAAGGGTAAGGGTTAGGGTTAGGGTTAGGGTTATGGTAAGGGTTAGGGTTAGGGTAAGAGTAAGTGTTAGGGTTAGGTTTAATGGTTAGTGTTAGGGTTACGGTTAGGCTTAGGGTAAGGGTTAGGGTTATGTTTAGGGTTAGGGTTAGGGTTAGGGTAAGAGTAAGGGTTAGGGTTAGGGTTAGGGTAAGAGTAAGGGTTAGGGTTAGGGTTAAGTTTAGGGTTAGTTTTAGGGTTAGGGTAAGGGTAACGGTTAGGGTTAGGGTTAGGGGTTAGTGTTAAGGTTAGGGTTAGGGTTAGGGTAAGGGTTAGAGTTAGTGTTTGGGTTAGGGTAAGGGTAAGGGTTAGGGTTAAGGTTAGGGTAAGGGTAAGGGTTAGGTTAGGGTTAGGGTTAGGGTTAGGGTTAAGGTTAGGGTTAGGGTTAGGGTAAGGGTAAGATTAGGGTTAGGGTTAGGCTAAGGGTTAGGGTTAGTGTTAGGGTTAGGGTTAGGGTAAGGTTAGGGTTAGGATTAGGGTTATTGTAAGGGTTATGGTTAGGGTTAGGGTTAGGTTAAGGTTAATGGTAAGCTTTAGGGTTATTGTAAGGTTTAAGTTTAGGGTTAGGGTTAGGGTAAGGGAAAGGGTTAGGATTAATGTTACGGTTAGGGTTAGGGTTAGGTTTAGTGTTAGGATAAGGGTAAGGGTTACTGTTAGGGTTAGGTTAAGGGTTAGGGTTAGGGTTAGGGTTTGGGTAAGAGTAAGGGTTAGGGTTAGGGTTAGGGTTAGGGCTAGAGTTTGAATTTAGGGTTATGGGTTAGGGTTAGGTTTAGGGTTAGGGTTAGGTTTAGGGTTAGGGTTAGGGTAAGGGTAAGGGTTAGGGATAGGGTTAGGGGTTAGGGTTAGGGTTAGGGTTAGGGTAAGGGTAAGGGTTAATGTTAGGGTTAGGGTTAGGGTTAGGGTTAAGTTTAGGTTTAGGGTTAGGGTAAGGGTTAGGGTTAGAGTTAGGGTTAGGGTAAGGATTAGGATTAGGGTTAGGGTTAGTGTTAGTGTAAGGGTTAGGGTTAGGGTTAGGGTTAGGGTTAGGTTAAGGGTAAGGGTTAGGTGTAGGGTTATTGTAAGTGTTAGGGTTAGGGTTAGGGTAAGTGTTAGGTTATGGTTAGGGTAAGGGTAAGGATAAGGGTTAGGGTTAGGGTTATGGTTAGAGTAAGGGTAAGGGTTAGGGTTAGGATTAGTGTTAGGTCTACGGTAAGGGTAAGGGTTAGGGGTAAGGTTAGGGTTAGGATAAGGGTTAGGGTTATGGTTAGGGTTAGGATAAGGGTAAGAATTAGGGTCAGAATTAGGGTTAGGTTTAGGGTTAGGGTTAAGGTAAGGGCTAGGGTTAGGGTTAGGGTTAGGGTAAGAGTTAGGGTTATGGTTAGGTTTAGGGTTAGGGTTAGAGTTAGGGTTAGGGTTAGGGTAAGGTTTAGGGTTAGGGTTAGGGTTAGGGCTAGGGTTAGGGTTAGGGTTAGGGTAAGAGTTAGGGTTAGGGTTAGGTTTTCGGTTAGGGTTAGGGTTAGGGTTAAGGTTAGGGTTAGGGTTAGGGTAAGGTTATGGTTTAGGGTTAGGGTTTGGGTTAGGGTTAGGGTTTGGGTTAGGTTAGGTTTAGGGTTATTGTAAGGGTTAGGGTTATGGTTAGGGTTAGGTTTAGGGTTAGGGTTAGGGTTAGCTTTAGGGTAGGGGTATGAATTAGGGTTAGAGTTAGGGTTAGGGTTAGGGTTAGGGTTAAGGTTAGGGTTAGGGGTAGGGTAAGGGTAAGGTTTAGGGTTAGGGTTTGGGTTAGGGTTAGGGTTTGGCTGAGGTTAGGTTAAGGGTTATTGTAAGGGTTAGGGTTATGGTTAGGATTAGGGTTATGATTAGGGTTAGGGTTAGAGTTAGGGTTAGGGTAAGGCTTAGGGTTAGGATTGGGGTTCAGGTTACGATTAGGGTTAGGTTAAGGGCAAGGGTTAGGGTTAGGGTTAGGGTTAAGGTAAGGGTTAGGGTTAGGGTTACTGTAAGATTTAGGGTTAGCCTTAAGGTTAGGGTTAGGGTTAGGGTTAGGGTTAAGTTTAGGGTTAGGGGTAGGGTAAGGGTAAGGTTTAGGGTTAGGGTTTGGGTTAGGGTTAGGGTTTGGCTGAGGTTAGGTTAAGGGTTATTGTAAGGGTTAGGGTTATGGTTAGGATTAGGGTTATGATTAGGGTTAGGGTTAGAGTTAGGGTTAGGGTAAGGCTTAGGGTTAGGATTGGGGTTCAGGTTACGATTAGGGTTAGGTTAAGGGCAAGGGTTAGGGTTAGGGTTAGGGTTAAGGTAAGGGTTAGGGTTAGGGTTACTGTAAGATTTAGGGTTAGCCTTAAGGTTAGGGTTAGGGTTAGAGTTAGAGTAAGGGTAAGGGTTAGGGTTAGGGTTAGGGGTTAGGGTTAGGGTTAGGGTTAGGTTTAGGTTTAGGGTAAGAGTAAGGCTTAGGGTTAGGGTTAGGGTAAGAATAAGTGTTAGAGTTAGGGTTAAGTTTAGGGTTAGGGTTAGGGTAATGGTAAGGGTTAGGGTTGGGGTTAGGGGTTAGGTTTAGGGTTAGGGTTAGGGTAAGGGTTAGTGTTAGGGTTAGGATAAGGGTAAGGGTTAGGGTTAGGATAAGGGTAAGGGTTAGGGTTAGGGTTATGGTTAGGGTAAGGGTAAGGCTTAGGGTTAGGGTTAGGGTTAGGGTTAAGGTTAGTGTTAGGGTTAGGGTAAGGGTAAGAGTTAGGGTTAGGGTTAGGGTAAGGGTTAGGGTGAGGGTTAGAGTTAGGGTTAGGGAAAGGGTTAGGGTTAGGGTTAGGGTAACGGTAAGTGTTAGGGTTAGGGTTAGGGTAAGTGTTACAGTTAGGGTTAGGTAAGGGTAAAGGTAAGGGTTAGGGTTAGGGTTAGGGTTAGAGTAAGGGTAAGGTTTAGGATTATATTTAGGGTTAGGATTAGGGTAAGGGTAAGGGTTATGGTTAGGGTTAGGGTTCGGGTAAGGGTTAGGGTTAGGGTTAAGGTTAGGTTTAGGGTTAGGGTTAGGGTTAGGGTAAGGGTAAGAACTAGGTTTAGAGTTAGGTTTAGGGTTAGGGTTAGGGTTAAGTTCAGGGTTAGGTTTAGGGAAAGGTTAAGGTTTAGGTTTAGGGTTTGGCTAGGGTTAGGGTTTGGGTTAGGGTTAGGTTTAGTGTTGGGGAAAGTGTTAGTGTTATGGTTAAGGTTAGGGTTAAGATTAGGGTTAGGGTTAGGGTTACGCTAAGGGTAAGGGTTAGGGCTAGGATTAGGGTCAGGGTAAGTGTTAGGGTTAGGGTTAGGTTAAGGGTAAGGGTTAGGGTTAGGGTTAGGGTTAGGTTAAGGGTAAGGGTTAGGGTTCAGGTTAGGGTAAGGGTTAGGTTAAGGGTAAGGGTTAGGGCTAGGGTTAGGGTCAGGGTAAGGGTTAGGGTTAGGGTTAGGTTAAGGGTAAGTGTTAGGGTTAGGTTTAGTGGTTAGGGCTACGGTTAGGGTTAGGGTAAGGGTTAGGGTTAGCGTTAGGGTTAGGGTAAGAGTAAGGGTTAGTGCTAGGGTTAGGGTAAGGGTAAGGGTTAGGGTTAGGGTTAAGTTAGGGTTAGGATTAGGTTTAGGGTAAAGGTAAGGGCTAGTGTTAGGGTTAGGGGTTAGGTTTAGGGTTAGGGTTAGTGGTCAGGTTAGGGTAAGGGTTAGGTTAAGGGTAAGGGTTAGGGCTAGGGTTAGGGTCAGGGTAAGGGTTAGGGTTAGGGTTAGGTTTAGGGTAAGGATTAGGGTTAGGTTTAGTGGTTAGGGCTACGGTTAGGGTTAGGGTAAGATTTAGGGTTAGGGTTACCGTTAGGGTTAGGGTAAGAGTTAGGGTTAGGGTTAGGGTTAGGGTAAGGGCAAGGGTTAAGGTAGGGTTGTTGTAAGGGTTAGGTTTAGGATTAGGGTTAGGTTTAGGGTAAGTGTTAGGGTTAGGGTTAGGGTAAGGGTAAGGGTAAGGGTTAGGGGTAGGGTTGTTGTAAGGGTTAGGGTTAGGATTAGGGTTAGGGTTAGTGTAAGTGTTAGGGTTAGGGTTATGGTAAGGGTAAGGTTTAGGGTCAGGGTTTGGGTTAGTGTTAGGGTTTGGGTTAGGGTTAGGTTTAGGGTTAGAGTAAGGGTTAGGGTTATGGTAAGGGTTAGGGTTATGGTTAGGGTTACGGTTAATATTAGGGTTAGGGTTAGGCTTAGGGTAAGGGTTAGGGTTAGGGGTAGGGTTAGGGTAAGTTTAGGGTAAGGGTTAGGGATTGGGTTGTTTAAGGGTTAGGGTTTGGATTAGGGTTAGGGTTAGGGTAAGTGTTAGGGTTAGGGTTAGGGTAAGGTTAAGGGTAAGGGTTAGGCTTTGGGTTATGGTTTGAGTAGGGGTAAGGGTTAGGGTTATGGTTAGGGTTAGGGTTAGGGTTAGGGTAAGGGTAAGGATTAGGGTTAAGGTTAGGGTAAGTGTTAGGGTTAGGGTTAGGGTAAGGTTAAGGGTAAGGGTTAGGCTTTGGGTTATGGTTTGAGTAGGGGTAAGGGTTAGGGTTATGGTTAGGGTTAGGGTTAGGGTTAGGGTAAGGGTAAGGGTTAGGGTTAGGGTTAGGTTTAGGGTAAGGTTTAGGGTTTGGGTTAGGGTTAGGTTTTGGGTTAGGGTTCCGGTTAGGGGTAGGGTAAGGGTAAGAATTGGGGTTAGATTTAGGGTTAGCGTTAGGGCTAGGGTTAAGATTAGGATTAGGGTTATGGTAAGGGTAAGGTTTAGGTTTAGGGTTTGGGTTAGTGTTAGGGTTTGGGTTAGGGTTAGGTTTAGGTTTAGGGTAAGGGTTAGGGTTATGGTTAGGGTTACGGTTAATATTAGGGTTAGGGTTAGGGTTAGGGTAAGGTTTAGGGTTAGAGGTATTATAAGGGTTAGGGTTAGCGTTAAGGTTAGGGTTAGGTTTAGGGTTATGGTAAGGGTAAGGGTTAGGGTAAGGTTTAGGGTTAGGGTAAGAGTAAGAGTTAGGTTTAGTGTTAGGGTAAGAGTAAGAGTTAGGGTTAGGGTTAAGTTTAGTTGTAGGGTTAGGGTTAGGGTAAGGGTAAGGGTAAGGGTTAGGGTTAGGGTAAGAGTAAGGGTTAGGTTTAGTGTTAGGGTAAGTGTAAGGTTTAGGGTTAGGGTTAAGTTTAGGGTTAGGGATAGGGTTAAAGTTTAGGGTTAGGGTTATGGTTATGGTTAGGGTTAGGGTAAGGGTTAGGGTTAGGGTTAGGGTTAGGGTAAGGGTTAGGGTAAGGGTTAGGGTTAGGGTTAGGGTTAGGGTTAGGGTAAGGGTAAGGGTTAGGGTTAGGGTTATTGTAAGGGTTAGGGTTACGGTTAGAGATAGGGTAAGGGTTAGGTTTAGGGTTAAGTTTAGGGTTAGGGTAAGGGTTAGGGTTAGTGTTACGGTTAGAGTAAGGGTAAGGTTAGGGGTAGGGTTATTGTAAGGGTTAGGCTTAGGGATAGGGTTAGGGTTAGGTTAGGGTAAGTGTAAGGGATAGGTTGTGGGTTATTGTAAGGGTTACGGTTAGGTTTAGGTTTAGGGTAAGGATTAGGTTAGGGTTAGGGTAAGGGTTAGGGTTAGGGTTAGGGTAGGGTAAGGGTAAGGGTTAGGGTTAGGGTTATTGTAAGGGTAAGGGTTAGGGTTAGGAATAGGTTAAGGGTTATGGTTAGGGTTAAGTTTAGGGTTAGTGTTAGGGTTAGCGTAAGGGTAACGGGTAAGATTAGGGTTAGGGGTTAGTGTTAAGTTTAGGGTTAGGATTAGGGTAAGGGTTAGAGTTACGGTTAGGGTTAGGGTAAGGGTAAGGGTTAGGGTTAGGGTCAGGGTTAGGGTAAGGGTAAGGGTTAGGTTTAGGGTTAGGATTAAGGTTAGGGTTAGGGTTAGGGTAAGGGTAAGATTGGGGCTAGGGTTAGGGTTAGGTTAACGGTTAGGGTTAGTGTTAGGGTTAGGGTTAGGGTAAGGTTAGGGTTAGGGTTAAGATTAGGGTTATTGTAAGGGTTAGGGTTAGGGTTCTGGTTAGGGTTAGGTTAAGGGTAAGGGTAAGCTTTAGGGTTATGGTAAGGGTAAGAATTAGCGTTAGAGTTAGGGTTAGGTTTAGGGTTAGGGTTAAGAATAGGGTTAGGATTATGGTAAGGGTAAGGTGTAGGTTTAGTGTTTGGATTAAGTTAGGGTTTGGGTTAGCGTTAGGTTTAGGGTTAGGGTAAGGGTTGGGGTTATGGTTAGGGTTAGGGTTAAGATTAGGGTTAGGGTTAGGGTTAGGGTTAGGGTAAGGGTAAGGGTTAGGTTTAGGGTTAGGGTTAGGGTTAGGATTAGGTTTGGGAGTTAGGGTTAGGGTTAGGGTTAGGGAATGTTTAGGGTTAGGGTTAGGGTTAGGGTTAGGTTAAGCCTAGGGTTAGGGTTAGGGTAAGGGTAAGGGTTAGGTTTAGGGTTAGGGTTAGGGGTTAGGGTTAGGGTAAAGGTAGGTTTAGGGTTTGGGTTAGGGATAGGGTTAGGGTTAGCGTAAGGTTTAGGGTTAGGGTTAGGGTAAGGGTTAGGGTTAATGTAAGTGTTAGGTTTAGGGTTAGGGTTAGGGTTAGGGTTAGCATTAGGTTTAGGGTTAGGGTTAGGATGTGGTTAAGGGTAAGGGTTAGGGTTAGGGTAAGGGTTAAGGTTGGGGTTAGGGTAAGAGTAAGGGTTAGGGTTAGGTTTAGGGTTAGTCTTAGGATTAGGGTAAGGGTAAGGGTTAGGTTTAGGTTTAGGTTTAGGGTTAGGGTTTGGGTTAGGGTTAGTTTTAGGGTTTGGGTAAGGGTAAGGGTTAGGGTTAGGTTTAGGGTTAGGGTTAACGTTAGGGTTAGAGTAAGGGTATGCTGTTAGGGTTAGGGTTAGGTTTAGGGTTAGGATGAGGGTGTGGGTAAGGGTAAGTGTTAGTGTTAGGGTTAGGTTTAAAGTTGGGTTTAGTGTAAGGGTAAGGGTTAGGGTTAGGTTTAGGGTTAGGGTTAGGGTTAGAGTTAGGGTTAGGGTTAGGGTTAGGGTAAGTGTAAGGGTTATGGTGAGGGTTAGGGTTAATGTTAGTGTTAGGGTTAGGGTTAGGGTTAGGGTAAGGATTAGGGTTAGGGTTATGGATAGTGTTAGTGTAAGGGTTAGGGTTAGGGTTAGGGTAAGGGTAAGGGTTAGGGGTAGGGTTATTGTAAGGGTTAGGGTTACGGTTAGCGTTAGGGTAATGATAAGTGTTAGGTTAGGGTTACGGTAAGGGTAAGGGTTAGGGTTAGGGTTAGAGTAAGGGTAAAGGTTAGGGTTATGGTTAGGGTTAGGGTTATGGTAAGTGTAAGGGTTAGAGTAACGGTAAGGGTTAGGGTTATGGTTATGGTTAGGGTTAGGGTAAGGATAAGGGTTAGGGTTAGGGTTAGGATTAGGGTAAGGGTTAGCGTTAGGGTTTGAGTTAGGGTAAGGGTAAGAATTAGGGTTAGATTTAGGGTTCGGTTTAGGGTTAGGGTTGAGGTTAGGGTTAGGGTTAGGGTTAGTGTAAGGGTTAGGGTTAGGGTTAGGGTTAGGTTTAGGGTTAGGGTTAGGGTTAGGGTTAGGGTAAGGGTATGAATTAGGGTTAGAGTTAGGATTAGGGTTAGGGTTATGGTTAAGGTTAGGGTTAGGGTTAGGTTAAGGGTAAGGGTAAGGTTTAGGCTTAGGTTTTGGGTTAGGGTTTGGGTTATGGTTAGGTTTAGGGTTAGGGTTAAGATTAGGGTTAGGGTTAGGTTTAGGGTTAGGTAAGGGTTAGGGTTAGGGTTAGGGTTCAGGTTAGGGTTAGGGTTAGGTTATGGGTAAGGGTTAGTGTTAGTTTTAGGGTTAGGGTTAGGGTTATAGTAAGATTTAGAGTTAGCCTTAAGATTAGGGTTAGGGTTAGAGTTAGGGTAAGGGTAAGGATTAGGGTTAGGGTTAGGGGTTAGGGTTACGGTTAGGGTTAGGGCTAGGGTAAGGGTTAGGGTTAGGGTTAGAGTTAGGGTAAGCGTAAGGGTTAGGGTTAGGGTTAGGGTTCAGGTTAGGGTTAGGTTTACGTTAAGGGTTAGGGTTAGATTTAGCGTTAGGGTTAGGGTTATGGTTAGGGTTATGGTAAGGGTAAGGTTTCAGCTTTGGGTTAGGGTTAGGGATAAGGTTAGTGTTAGTGTTAGGGTAAGGGTAATGGTTAGGGTTAGGGTTAGGGTTAGTGTAAGGGTTAGGATTAGGGTTAGGTTTAGGGTAAGGGATAGGGTTAGGGTTAGTGCTATTATAAGTCTTAGGATTAGGTTTATGATTAGGGTTAGGGTTAGAGTAAAGGTAAGTTTTAGGGTTAGGGTTATTGTAAGGTTTAGGGTTAGTGTTAGGGTTAGGGTTATGGTAAGGGAAACGGTTAGTGTTAGGGTTAGGGTTAGGGTTAGGTTTAGTGTTAGGATAAGGGTAAGGGTTAGGGTTACGGTTAGGGTAAGTGTTAGGGTTAGGGTAAGAGTAAGGTTTAGGGTTAGGTTTAGATTTAGTATTAGGATAAGGGTAAGGGTTCGGGTTAGGGTTAAGGTAAGGGTTAGGGTTAGAGTTAGGGTTAGGATTAGGTTTAGGGTTTAGGTTAGGGTTAGGGTTAGGTAAGGGTAAGGTTTAGGGTTAAGGTTTGGATTATGGTTAGGGTTTGGGTTAGGGTAAGGTTTAGGGTTAGGGTAAGGGTTAGGTTTATGGTTAGCATTAGGGTTAAGATTAGGGTTAGGGTTAGGGTTAGGGTAAGGGTAAGGGTTAGGGTTAGGGTTAGGGTTAGGGTTAGGGTTAGGCTAAGATTTAGGGTTAGGGTTAGGGTTAGGGTAAGGTAAGTCTTAAGGGTAGGGTTATTGTTAGGGTTAGGGTTAGGGTTAGGGTTGGGGTAAGTGTCAGAGTTAGGGTAAGAATTAGGGTTGAGGTAAGACTTAGGGTTAGGGTTATGGTTAGGGTTAGGGTAAGAGTTAGGGTTGGGGTTAGGGTTAGGTTAAGGGTAAGGGTTAGGGGTAGGGTTGTTGTAAGGGTTAGGGTTAGGATTAGGGTTAGGGTTAGGGTAAGTGTTAGGGTTAGGGTTAGGGTAAGATTAAGGGTAAGGGTTAGGCTTTGGGTTAGGGTTGGAGTAGGGGTAAGGTTTAGGGTTATGGTTAGGGTTAGCGTTAGGGTAAGGGTAAGGGTTAGGGTTAGGGTTAGGTTTAGGGTAAGGTTTAGGGTTAGGGTTAGGGTTAGGTTTTGGGTTAGGGTTTGGGTTACTGTTAGGGTTTGGATTATGGTTAGGTTTAGGGTTAGGGTAAGGGTTAGGGTTATGGTTAGGGTTACGGTTAATATTAGGGTTAGGGTTAGGGTTAGGGTAAGGGTTAGGTTTAGGGGTATTATAAGGGTTAGGGTTAGAGGTAATATTAAGTATAGGGTTAGGGTTAGGGTAAGTGTAAGGGTTAGGGTTAGGGTTAGGGTAAGGGGTAGGGTTAGGGTAAGAGTAAGGTTTAGGTTTAGTGTTAGGGTAAGGGTAAGAGTTAGGGGTAGGGTTAAGTTTAGGGTTAGGGTTAGGGTTAGGGTAAGGGTAAGGGTAAGGGTTAGGATTAGGGTAAGAGTAAGGGTTAGGTTTAGTGTTAGGGTAAGAGTAAGGGTTAGGGTTAGGGTTAAGTTTAGGGTTAGTGATATGGTTAGGGGTTAGGGTTAGGGTTATGGTTAGGGTTAGGGTAAGGGTTAGGGTTAGGGTTAGGGTTAGGGTAAGGGATAGGGTAAGGGTTAGGTTTAGGGTTAGGGTTAGGGTAAGGGTAAGGGTTAGGGTTAGGGTTATTGTAAGGGATAGGGTTAGGGTTAGGGATAGGGTAAGGGTTAGGTTTAGGGTTAAGTTTAGGGTTAGGGTAAGGGTTAGGGTTAGTGTTAGGGTTAGGGTAAGGGTAAGGGTTAGGGTAGGGTTATTGTAAGGGATAGGGTTAGGGTTAGGGTAAGGGTAAGGTTTAGGGTTAGGGTTAGGATTAGGGTAAGTGTTAGTGTTAGGGCTAGGGTAAGTGTAAGGGTTAGGTTTATGGTTAGTGTTAGCGTTAAGATTAGAGTTAGGGTTAGGGTTAGGGTTGGGGTAAGGGTTAGTGTTAGGGATAGGGTTCAGGTTAGGGTTAGGGTTAGGTTAAGGGTAATGGTTAGGGTTAGGGTTAGGGTTATGGTAAGGGTAAGGGTTAGGGTTATTGTTAGGGTTAGGGTTAGCGTTAAGGTTAGGGTTAGGTTTAGGGTAAGGATAAGGATTAGGGTTAGGGTTAGTGGTTAGGGTTAGGGTTACGGTTAGGCTTAGGGTAGGGTTTAGGATTAGGTTTAGGGTTAGGGTTAGGGTAAGAGTAAGGGTTAGGGTGAGGGTTAGGGTTTAGGGTTAGGGTTAGGGTTAGGGTTAGGGTTAGGGCTAGGGTAAGGATTACGGTTAGGGTTAGGGTTAGGGTAAGAGTAAGGGTTAGGGTTAATGTTAGGGTGAGAATAAGGGTTAGGGTTAGGGTTAAGTTTAGGGTTAGGTTTAGTGTTAGTGTAAGGGTAAGTGTTAGGGTTAGGGTTAGGGGTTAGGGTTAGGGTTAGGGTAAGGGTTAGGGTTAGGGTTAGGATAAGGGTAAGGATTTGGGTTAGGGTTAGGGTTAGGGTAAGGGTAAGGGTTAGGGTTAGGTTTAGGGTTTGGGTTAGGGTTAAGCTTAGTGTTAGGGTTAGGGTAAGGGTTAGGTTTAGGGTTAGGGTTAGGGTTAGGGTTAGGGTAAGGTTTAGGGTGAGGCTTAGGGTTTGGGTTAGGGAAAGGGTTAGGGTTAGGTTTAGGGAAAGGGTAAGGGTTAGTGTTAGGGTTAGGGTAAGTGTTAGGGTTAGGGTTAGGTAAGGGTAAAAGTAAGGGTTGGGGTTAGGGTTAGGGTTAGGGTTAGGGTTAGGGTAAGGTTTAGGGTGAGGGGTAGGGGTAGGGGTAGGGAAAGTGTTAGGGTTAGGTTTAGGGTAACGGTAAGGGTTAGTGTTAGAGTTAGGGTAAGGGTAAGAATTAGGTTTAGAGTTAGGTTTAGGGTTAGGGTTAGGGTTAAGTTTAGGGTTAGGTTTAGGGTAAGGTAAAGGTTTAGTTTCAGGGTTTGGCTAGGGTTAGGGTTTGGGTTAGGGTTAGGTTTAGTGTTAGGGAAAGTGTTAGTGATATGGTTAAGGTAAGGGTTAAGATTAGGGTTAGGGTTAGGCTTAGGGTAAGGGTTAGGGTTAGGGGTAGGGGTAGGGTTAGTGTAAGGGTAAGGGTTAGGGGTAGGGTGGTTGTAAGGGTTAGGGTTAGGATTAGGGTTAGAGTTAGGGTAAGTGTTAGGGTTAGGGTTAGGGTAAGGTTAAGGGTAAGGGTTAGGCTTTGGGTTAGGGTTTGAGTAGGGGTAAGGGTTAGGGTTATGCTTAGGGTTAGGGTTAGGGTAAGATTAAGGGTTAGGGTTAGGGTTAGGGTAAGGTTTAGGGTTAGGGTTAGGGTTAGGTTTTGGGTTAGGGTTACGGTTAGGGGTAGGGTAAGGGTAAGAATTATGGTTAGATTTAGGGTTAGGGTTAGGGTTAGGGTTAAGTTTAGGGTTAGGGTTATGGTAAGGGTAAGGTTTAGGGTCAGGGTTTGGGTTAGTGTTAGGGTTTGTGTTAGGGTTAGGTTTAGGGTTAGGATAAGGGTTAGTGTTATGGTTAGGGTTACTGTTAATATTAGGGTTAGGGTTAGGCTTAGGGTAAGCATTAGGGTTAGGGGTAGGGTTAGGGTTAGGGTAAGGGTAAGGGTTAGGGGAAGGGTTGTTGTAAGGGTTAGGGTTAGGGTTAGCGTTAGGGTAATGATAAGTGTTAGGTTAGGGTTACGGTAAGGGTAAGGGTTAGGGTTAGGGTTAGAGTACGGGTAAAGTTTAGGGTTATGGTTAGGGTTAGGGTTATGGTAAGGGTAAGGGTTAGAGTAACGGTAAGGATTAGGGTTATGGTTATGGTTAGGGTTAGGGTAAGGGTAAGGGTTAGGGTTAGGGTTAGGGTAAGGGTTAGTGTTAGGGTTAGAGTTAGGGTAAGGGTAAGAATTAGGGTTAGATTTAGAGTTCGGTTTAGGGTTAGGGTTGAGGTTAGGGTTAGGGTTAGGGTTAGGGTTAGTGTAAGGGTTAGGGTTAGGGTTAGGGTTAGGTTTAGGGTTAGGGTTAGGGTTAGGGTTAGGGTAAGGGTATGAATTAGGGTTAGAGTTAGGATTAGGGTTAGGTTTATGGTTAAGGTTAGGGTTAGGGTTAGGTTAAGGGTAAGGGTAAGGTTTAGGCTTAGGTTTTGGGTTAGGGTTTGGGTTATGGTTAGGTTTAGGGTTAGGGTTAAGATTAGGGTTAGGGTTAGGTTTAGGGTTAGGTAAGGGTTAGGGTTAGGGTTAGGGTTCAGGTTAGGGTTAGGGTTAGGTTATGGGTAAGGGTTAGTGTTAGGTTTAGGGTTAGGGTAAGGGTTAGGGTTAGGGTTATAGTAAGATTTAGGGTTAGCCTTAAGGATAGGGTTAGGGTTACAGTTAGGGTAAGGGTAAGGATTAGGGTTAGGGTTAGGGGTTAGGGTTACGGTTAGGATTAGGGCTACGGTAAGGGTTAGGGTTAGGGTTAGTGTTAGGGTTAGGGTAAGCGTAAGGGTTAGGGTTAGGGTTAGGGTTCAGGTTAGGGTTAGGTTTACCTTTAGGGTTAGGGTTAGATTTAGCGTTAGGGTTAGGGTTAGGGTTATGGTTAGGGTTAGGGTAAGGGTAAGGTTTCAGGTTTAGGTTAGGGTTAGGGATAAGGTTAGTGTTAGTGTTAGGGTAAGGGTAAGGGTTAGGGTTAGGGTTAGGGTTAGGGTAAGGGTTAAGGTTAGGGTTAGGGTTAGGGTAAGGGATAGGGTTAGGGTTAGTGCTATTATAAGTCTTAGGGTTAGGTTTATGGTTAGGGTTAGGGTTAGAGTAAAGGTAAGGTTTAGGGTTAGGGTTATTGTAAGGTTTAGGGTTAGTGTTAGGGTTAGGGTTAGGGTAAGGGAAACGTTTAGTGTTAGGGTTAGGGTTAGGGTTAGGTTTAGTGTTAGGATAAGGGTAAGGGTTAGGGTTAGGGTTAAGGTAAGGGTTAGGGTTAGAGTTAGGGTTAGGATTAGGTTTAGGGTTTAGGTTAGGGTTAGGGTTAGGTAAGGGTAAGGTTTAGGGTTAAGGTTTGGATTATGGTTAGGGTTTGGGTTAGGGTAAGGTTTAGTGTTAGGGTAAGGGTTAGGGTTATGGTTAGCATTAGGGTTAAGATTAGGGTTAGGGTTAGAGTTAGGGTAAGGGTAAGGTTTAGGGTTAGGGATAGGGTTAGGGTTAGGGTTAGGGTTAGGTTAAGGGTAAGGGTTAGGGTTAGGGTTAGGGTTAGCATAAGGGTTAGTGTTAGGGTTATTGTAAGTGTTAAGGTTAGCGTTAAGGTTAGGATTAGGGTTAGGGTTAGGGTAATATTAAGGATTAGGGTAAGGGTTAGTTTTGAGGTAAGAGTTAGGGTTAGGATTAGGGTTAGGGTTAGGCTAAGATTTAGGTTTAGGGTTAGGGTTAGGGTAAGGTAAGGCTTAGGGGTAGGGTTATTGTAAGGGTTAGGGTTAGGGTTAGGGTTGGGGTAAGTGTTAGAGTTAGGGTAAGGGTTAGGGTTGAGGTAAGAGTTAGGGTTAGGGTTGGGGTTAGGGTTAGGGTAAGGGTTAGGGTTGGGGTTAGGGTTAGGGTAAGGGTAAGGGTTAGGGGTAGGGTTGTTGTAAGGGTTAGGGTTAGGATTAGGGTTAGGGTTAGGGTAAGTGTTAGGGTTAGGGTTAGGGTAAGATTAAGGGTAAGGGTTAGGCTTTGGGTTAGGGTTGGAGTAGGGGTAAGGTTTAGGGTTATGGTTAGGGTTAACGTTAGGGTAAGGGTAAGGGTTAGGGTTAGGGTTAGGTTTAGGGTAAGGTTTAGGGTTAGGGTTAGGGTTAGGTTTTGGGTTAGGGTTTGGGTTACTGTTAGGGTTTGGATAATGGTTAGGTTTAGGGTTAGGGTAAGGGTTAGGGTTATGGTTAGGGTTACGGTTAATATTAGGGTTAGGGTTAGGGTTAGGGTAAGGGTTAGGTTTAGGGGTATTATAAGGGTTAGGATTAGAGGTAATATTAGGGATAGGGTTAGGGTTAGGGTAAGTGTAAGGGTTAGGGTTAGGGTTAGGGTAAGGGTTAGGGTTAGGGTAAGAGTAAGGTTTAGGTTTAGTGTTAGGGTAAGGGTAAGAGTTAGGATTAGGGTTAAGTTTAGGGTTAGGGTTAGGGTTAGGGTAAGGGTAAGGGTAAGGGTTAGGATTAGGGTAAGAGTAAGGGTTAGGTTTAGTGTTAGGGTAAGAGTAAGGGTTAGGGTTAGGTTAAGTTTAGGGTTAGGGATATGGTTAGGGGTTAGGGTTAGGGTTATGGTTAGGGTTAGGGTTAGGGTAATGGTTAGGGTTAGGGTTAGGGTTAGGGTTAGGGTAAGGGTAAGGGTTAGGGTTAGGGTTATTGTAAGGGATAGGGTTAGGGTTAGGGATAGGGTAAGTGTTAGGTTTAGGGTTAAGTTTAGGGTTAGGTTAAGTGGTAGGGTTAGTGTTAGGGTTAGGGTAACGGTAAGGGTAAGGGTAGGGTTATTGTAAGGGATAGGGTTAGGGTTAGGGTAAGGGTAAGGTTTAGGGTTAGGGTTAGGATTAGGGTAAGTGTTAGTGTTAGGGTTAGGGTAAGTGTAAGGGTTAGGTTTATGGTTAGTGGTAGCGTTAAGATTAGGGTTAGGGTTTGGGTTAGGTTTAGGGTAAGGGTTAGTGTTAGGGATAGGGTTCAGGTTAGGGTTAGGGTTAGGTTAAGGGTTAGGGTTAGTGTTAGGGTTATGGTAAGGGTAATGGTTAGGGTTATTGTTAGGGTTAGGGTTAGCGTTAAGGTTAGGGTTAGGGTTAGGGTAAGGGTAAGGATTAGGGTTAGGGTTAGTGGTTAGGGTTAGGGTTATGGTTAGGCTTAGGGTAAGGGTTAGGATTAGGTTTAAGGTTAGGGTTAGGGTAAGAGTAAGGGTTAGGGTTAGGGTTAGGGTAAGGGTAAGGGTTAGGGTGAGGGTTAGGGTTTAGGGTTAGGGTTAGGGTTAGGGTTAGGGCTAGGGTAAGGGTTAGGGTAAGGGTTAGGGTTAGGGTAAGAGTAAGGGTTTGGGTTAAGGTTAGGGTAAGAATAAGGGTTAGGGTTAGGGTTAAGTTTAGGGTTAGGGTTAGTGTTAGTGTAAGGGTAAGGGTTAGGGTTAGGGTTAGGGGTTAGGGTTAGGGTGAGGGTTATTGTAAGGGTTAGGGTTAGGTTAAGGGTAAGGGTTAGGGTTAGGGTTAGGTTAAGAGTAAGGGTTAGGGTTAGGGTTAGGGTTAGGATTAGGTTTAGGTTTAGGGGTAGGGTTATTTTTAGTTTTAGGGTTAGCGTAAGACTTAGGATTAGGTTTAGGGTAAGGGTAAGGGTTAGGTTAGGGTTAAGGGTGAGGGTTAGGGTTAGGGTTAGGTTTAGGGTAAGGGTTAGGGTTAGGATTAGGATAAGAGTAAGGGTTAGGGGTAGGGTTAGGGTTAGGGTTTGGGGTTAGGGTTAGGGTTAGAGTTAGGGGTTAATGTTAGGGTTAGGGGTTAGGGTTAGGGTTAGGTTTAGAGTTAGAGTTAGGGTTAGGGTAAGGGTTATTGTTAGGTTTAGGGTTAGGGTTAGGGTTAGGGTAAGGGTAAGTGTTAGGGTTAGGATTAGCGCTATGTTTAGGGTAAGGGTAAGCGTTTGGGTTAGGGTTAGCGTAAGGTTAAGGATTAGGGTTAGGGTTAGGTTTACGGTTAGGGTTAGGGTTAGGGGTTAGGGTTAGGGTTAGGGGTTAGCGTTAGGGTTAGTGTTAGGGTATGTTTTGGGTTAGGGTTAGGGTTAGGGTAAGGGTAAGTGTTAGGTTTAGGGTTAGGGTTAGTTTTAGGGTAAGGGTAAGGGTTAGGGTTAGGGTTAGGTTTAGGTGTTAGGGTTAATGTTAGGGTTAGGGCATGTTTAGGATTAGGGTTACTGTTAAGGTAAGGGTAAGTGTTAGGGTTAGGGTTAGGGAAAGGGGAAGTGTTAGGGTTAGGTTTAGGTAAGGATCAGGGTTAGGGTTAGGGTTAGGTTTAGGGTTATTGTATGATTTAGGGTTAGGGTTAGGGATAGGGTAAGGGAAAAGGTTAGGGTTAGGTTTAGGATTATGGTTAGGTTAGGGTTAGGGTTAGGGTTAGGGTAAGAGTAAGGGTTAGGTTTAGGGTTAGGCTTAGGGGTTAAATTTAGGGTTAGGGGAAAGGTTTAATTTTAGGGTTAGGATTAGGTTTAAAGTTAGGGTTAGGGTTAGGGATAGGGTTAGGGTTAGGGTTATGGTAAGGGTAAAAGTAAATGTTAGAGTTAGGGTTAGGGTAAGAGTAAGGGTTAGGGTGGGTTATGGTTAGGGTTAGGGTTAAGTTTAGGGATAGGGTTAGGGTTAGTGTTAAGTTTAGGGTTAGCGTTAGGGTAAGGGTAAGGTTTAGGTTTAGGGTTAGGGTAAGTGTTAGGGTTAGGGTTAGGGTTTTTGTAAGGGTTTGGGTTAGGGTTAGGGTTAGGGTAAGGGTAAGAGTTAGGGTTAGGGTTAGGGTTAGGATTAAGTTTAGGGTTAGGGTTATTGTAAGGGTAAGGGTTAGGGTTAGGGTTAGGGATAGGGTAAGGGTTAGGGTTAGGGTTAGGTTTAGGGTTATTGTAAGGTTTAGAGTTAGGGTTAGGGTTAGGGGAAGGGGAAGGGTTAGGCTTAGGGTTATTGTTAGGTTTAGGGTTAGGGTTACAGATAGGGTAAAGGAAAGGGTTAGGGTTAGGGTTAGGGTTAGGGTTAGGATTAGGTTTAGTGTTAGGAAAAGGGTAAGGGTTAGGTTTAGGGTTAGGGTAAGGGTTTGGGTAGGGTAGGGGTAAAATTTAGGTTTAGGTGTTAGGGTTAATTTTAGGTTTATGGTTAGATTTAGGGTCAGGGTTAGGGTTAGGGTTAGTTTTAGGGTTAGGTTAAGGGTTAGGGTTAGGGTTAGGGGTAAGCTTATTGTTAGGGTTAGGTTTAGGGTAATGGTAAGGGTTAGGGTTAGGGTTAGGTTAGGATTAGTGTTAAGGTTAGGTTTAGGGTTAGGTTAAGGTAAGGGTTAGTGTTCGTGTTAGGGTTAGGGTTATGGTAAGAGTAAGGATTAGGGTTAGGGTAAGGGTTAGGGTTAGGGTTAGGGGTTAGGATTAGGGTTAGGGTTAGGGTTAGCGTAATGGTTAGGGTTAGTTTTAGGGTTAGGGTAAGTGTAAGGGTTAGGGTTAGGGTTAGGGTAAGAGTAAGGGTAAGGGTTAGGGTTAGGGTTAGTGTTAGGTTTAAGTTTAGAGTTAGGATTAGGGTTAGGGTAAGGGTAATTGTTAGGGTTAGGGTTAGGGGTTAGGATTAGGGTTAGGGTTAGGGTTAGGGTAAGGGTTAGAGTTAGGGTTAGGTTAAGGGTAAGTATTAGGGTTAGGGTTAGGGTTAGGGTTAGGGTAAGGGTAAGGGATAGGGTTAGGTTTAGGGTTAGGATTAAGGTTAGCGATAGGGTTATTGTGAGGGTAAGGGTTAGGGTTAGGGTTAGGGATAGGGTAAGTTTTAGGGTTAGGGTTAGGGTTATTGTAAGGGTTAGAGTTAGGGTTAAGGTTAGGGTTAGGGGAAGGGTAAGGGTTAGGCTTAGGGTTATTGTAAGGTTTAGGGTTAGGGTTACAGATGGGGTAAGGAAAAGGGTTAGGGTTAGGGTTAGGGTTAGGATTAGGTTTAGTGTTAGGATAAGGGTAAGGGTTAGGGTTAGGGTTAGGGTAAGGGTTTGGGTTAGGGTAGGGGTTAAATTTAGGGTTAGGGGTTAGGGTTAATTTTAGGGTTAGGTTTAGATTTTGGGTTAGGGTTAGGTTTAAGGTAAGGGTTAGGGTTAGGCTAAGGGCAAGGTATAGGGTTAGGGTTAGGGTTAGGTTTAGGGTTAAGTTTAGGGATAGGGTTAGGATAAGGGTAAGGTTTAGGGTTAGGTTTAGGGTAAGGGTTAGGGTTAGGGTTAGGGTTAGCGTGAGGGTTATTGTAAGGGTTAGGGTTAGGGTTAGGGTAAGGTTTAGGGTTAGGGTTATTGTAAGGGTTCGGGTTAGGGTTAAGGTTAGGGTTAGGGTTAGGGTAAGGGTAAGGGATAGGGTTAGGTTTAGGGTTAGGTTTAGGGTTAAGTTTAGGGTTAGCGTTAGGGTAAGGGTAAGGTTTAGGTTTAGGGTAAGCGTAAGGGTTAGGGTTAGGGTTAGGGTTATTGTAAGGGTTTGGGTTAGGGTTAGGGTTAGGGTAAGGGTAAGAGTTAGGGTTAGGGTTAGGGTTAGGGTAAGTGTTAGGGTTAGGGTTAGGGTTAGGTTTAGGGTTACAGTTAGGTTTAGGGTTAGGGTAAGGGTAAGGACTAGGGTTAAAGTTAGGGTTAGGTTTAGGGTTAGGGTTAAAGTTAGGGTTAGGGTTAGGGTAAGGGTTAGAGTCAGGGTTAGGTTTAGGTTTAGGGTTACGGTGAGGTTCAGGTTTAGGGTTAGGTTAACGGTTAGGGTTAGGGTTAGGGTTAAGTTTATTGCTAAGTTAGGGTTAGTGTAAGGGTAAGGGTTAGAGTTAGTGTTAGGGTTAGGGTTAGTGTTTAGGTTAGGGTTAGGGTTAGGTTAAGGGTAAGGGTTAGGGTTAGGGTTAGGTTAAGAGTAAGGGTTAGGGTTAGGGTTAGGGTTAGGGTTAGGATTAGGGTTAGGTTTAGGGGTTTAGGGTTATTTTTAGGTTTAGGGTTAGCGTAAGACTTATGATTAGGTTTAGGGTAAGGGTAAGGGTTAGGTTAGGGTTAAGGGTGAGGGTTAGGGTTAGGGTTAGGTTTAGGGTAAGGGTTAGAGTTAGGATTAGGATAAGACTAAGGGTTAGGGGTAGGGTTAGGGTGAGGGTTTGGGGTTAGGGTTAGGGTTAGAGTTAGGGGTTAATGTTAGGGTTAGGTGTTAGGGTTAGGGTTAGGTTTAGCGTTAGAGTTAGGGTTAGGGTAAGGGTTATTGTTAGGGTTAGGGTTAGGGTTAGGGTTAGGGTTAGGGTTAGGGTAAGGGTAAGTGTTAGGGTTAGGATTAGCGCTATGTTTAGGGTAAGGTTAAGCGTTTGGGTTAGGGTTAGGGTAAGGTTAAGGATTAGGGTTAGGGTTAGGGGTTAGGGTTAGGGTTAGGGTATGTTTTGGGTTAGGGTTAGGGTTAGGGTAAGGGTAAGTGTTAGGTTTAGGGTTAGGGTTAGTTTTAGGGTAAGGGTAAGTGTTAGGGTTAGGGTTAGGTTTAGGTGTTAGGGTTAGGGTTAGGGTTAGGGCATGTTTAGGGTTAGGGTT
The DNA here is from genome assembly GCA_024803745.1 of Megascapheus bottae. Taxonomy (NCBI): domain Eukaryota; kingdom Metazoa; phylum Chordata; class Mammalia; order Rodentia; family Geomyidae; genus Megascapheus; species Megascapheus bottae. The sequence goes on from JANJXV010000414.1 coordinate 473,395, forward strand.
AGGGTTAAGGTAAGGGTAAGTGTTAGGGTTAGGGTTAGGGAAAGGGTAAGGGTTAGGGTTAGGGTTAGGTAAGGATCAGGGTTAGGGTTAGGGTTAGGTTTAGGGTTATTGTAAGATTTAGGGTTAGGGTTAGGGATAGGGTAAGGGAAAAGGTTAGGGTTAGGTTTAGGATTATGGTTAGGTTAGGGTTAGGGTTAGGGTTAGGGTAAGAGTAAGGGTTAGGTTTATGGATAGGCTTAGGGGTTAAATTTAGGGTTAGGGGAAAGGTTTAATTTTAGGGTTAGGATTAGTTTTAAAGTTAGGGTTAGGGTTAGGGATAGGGTTAGGTTAAGGGTAAGGGTTAGGGTTACGGTTAGGGTTAGTGTTAGAGTTAGGGTTTGGGTTAGGGTTAGGTTTAGGTCTAGGTAAGGGTAAGGGTCAGGGTTAGGCTTAGGGTTAGGGTTAGGGTTAGGGTTAGGGTTAGGGTTACGGTTAGGGTAAGGGTAAGGATTAGGGTTAGAGTTAGGGTTAGGGTTAGGGTTAGGGTTAGGGTTAGGGGTTAGGGTTAGGGTTAGCGTAAGGGTTAGGGTTAGGATTAGGATAAGTTAAGAGTTAGGGGTAGGGTTAGGGTTAGGGTTAGTGTTAGGGGTTAGTCTTAGGGTTAGAGTCAGGGGTTAATGTTAGTGTTATGGGTTAGGGTTAGGGTTATAGTTAGGGTTAGGTTTAGCGTTAGGGTTAGGGTAAGGGTTAGGGTTAGGTTTAGGGTTTGGGTTAGGGTTAGGGTTAGGGTAAGGGTAAGTGTTAGGGTTAGGATTAGGGCCATGGTTAGGGTAAGGGTAAGCGTTAGGGTTAGGGTTAGGGTTAGGGTAAGGTTAAGGGTTACGGTTAGGGTTAGGTTTAGGTTTAGGGTTAGGGGTTAGGGTTAGGGGTAGGGGTAGGGTATGTTTAGGGTTAGGGTTAGGGTTAGGGTAAGGATTAGGGTTAGGGTTAGGGTTAGTGTTAGTGTAAGGGTTAGGGTTAGGGTTAGGGTAAGAGTAAGTGTTAGGAGTAGGGTTATTGTAAGGGTTAGGGTTAGGGTTAGTGTTAGGGTAAGGGTAAGTGTTAGGTTAGGTTTACGGTCAGGGTAAGGGTTAGGGTTAGGTTTAGGGTTAGAGTAAGGGTAAAGGTTAGGGTTATGGTTAGGGTTAGGGTTAGGGTATGGGTAAGGGTTAGAGTAAGTGTAAGGGTAAGGGTTATGGTTAGGGTTAGGTTTAGGGTAAGGGTAAGGGTTAGGGTTAGGGTTAGCGTAAGGGTTAGCGTTAGGGTTAGGGTTAGGGTAAGTGTAAGAATTAGGGTTAGAGTTAGGGTTAGGTTTAGGGTTAGGGTTAAGGTTAAGGTTAGGGTTATGGTTAGGGTTAGTGGAAGGGTTAGGGTTAGGGTTAGGGTTAGGTTTAGGGTTAGGGTTAGGGTTAGGTTTAGTGTTAGGATAAGGGTAAGGGTTAGGTTTAGCGTTACGGTTAGGGTTAAGGTTAGGGTTAGGTTTAGGGTAAGGGTAAGTGTTAGGGTTAGGTTTAGGGTTAGGGTAAGGGTTAGGGTTAGGGTTATTGTAAGATTTAGGGTTAGCCTTAAGATTAGGTTTAGGATTAGATTTAGGGTAAGCGTAAGGGTTAGGGTTAGGGTCATGGCTAGGGTAAGTGTTAGGGTTAGGTTTAGGGTTAGGGTAAGATTAAGGTTAAGGTTAGGGTTAGGGTAAGAGTAAGGATTAGGGTTCGGGTTAAGTTTAGGGTTAGCGTTAGGGTTAGGGTAAGGTTAAGGTTTAGGGTTAGGGTTAGGGTTAGGGTTAAGGTTAGGGTTAGGGGTAGGGTTAGGGTAAGAGTAAGGTTAGGGTTAGGGTTAGGGTAAGAGTAAGGATTAGTGTTCGGGTTAAGTTTAGGGTTAGGGTTAGGGTTAGGGTAACGTTAAGGGTTAGGTTTAGGGTTAGGGGTTAGGGTTAGGGTTAGGGTTGCGGTTAGTGTAAGGCTTAGCGTTAGGGTTAGGATAAGGGTAAGGGTTAGGGTTAGGGTTAGGGTAAGGGTAAGGGTTAGGGTTAGGGTTAGGGTAAGGTATAGGGTGAGGGTTAGAGTTAGGGTTAGGGTTAGGGTAAGTGTAAGGGTTAGGGGTAGGGTTATTGTAAGGGTTAGGGTTATGGTTAGGGTTAAGGTAAGTGTTATTGTTAGGGTTAGGGTAAGGATAAGGGTAAGGGTTAGGGTTAGGGTTAGTTTTAGAGTAAGGGTAAGGGTTAGGATTATGGTTAGGGTTAGGGTTAGGGTAAGGGTAAGGGTTAGGGTTAGGGTTAGGGTTAGGGTCAGGGAAGGGTTAGGGTTAGGGTAAGGGTAAGAATTAGGGTTAGAGTTAGGGTTAGGTTAGGGTTAGGGTTAAGGTTAGGGTTAGGGTTAGGGTAAGGGTAAGTTTTAGGGTTAGGGTTTGGGTAGGGTTAGGGTTAGGGTTAGGGAAAGTGTTAGGGTTATGGTTAGGGTTAGGGTTAAGATTAGGGTTAGGGTTAGGGTAAGGGTAAGGGTTATTGTTACGGTTAGGGTGCAGGTTAGGGTTAGGGATAGGTTAAGGGTTAGGGTTAGGGTTAGGGTTAGGGTAAGGGCTAGGGTTAGGGTTAGGGTGATTGTAAGGGTTAGGGTTAGGGTTAGGGTTAGAGTAAGGGTCAAGTTTAGGATTATGGTTAGGATAGTGTTAGGGTTAGGGTTCGGGTAAAGGTTAGGGTTAGGTTTAAGGTTAGGTTTAGGGTTAGGTTTAGAGTTAGCGTTAGGGTAAGGGTAAGAATTAGGGTTAGAGTTAGGGTTAGGGTTAGGGTTCAGGTTAGGGTTAGGGTTAGGATAAGGGTAAGGTTTAGGGTTAGGGTTTGGGTAGGGTTAGGGTTTGGGTAGGGTTCGGTTTAGGGTTAGGGAAAGTGTTAGGGTTATGGTTAGGGGTTAGGGTTAGGGTAAGGGTAAGGGTTAGGGTTATGCTTAGGGTTAGGGTTAGGGTCAGGGTAAGGGTTAGAGTAAGGGTAAGGGTTAGGGTTATGGTTAGGGTTAGGTTTAGGGTAAGGGTAAGGGTTAGGGTTAGGGTTAGGGTTAGCGTAAGGGTTAGCGTTAGGGTAAGGGATAGGGTAAGTGTAAGAATTAGGGTTAGAGTTAGGGTTAGCTTTAGGGTTAGGGTTAAGGTTAGGGTAAGGGTAAGTGTTAGGGTTAGGTTTAGGGTTAGGGTAAGGGTTAGGGTTAGGGTTATTGTAAGATTTAGGGTTAGCCTTAAGATTAGGTTTAGGGTTAGAGTTAGGGTAAGCATAAGGTTTAGGGTTAGGGTTAGGGGTTAGGGCTAGGGTAAGGGTTAGGGTTAGGGTTACGGTTAGGGTAAGATTAAGGTTAGGGTTAGGGTTAGGGTAAGAGTAAGGATTAGGGTTCGGGTTAAGTTTAGGGTTAGGGTTAGGGGTTAGGGTTAGGTTTAGGGTTAGGGGAAGGGTTACGGTTAGGGTTAGGGTTAGGATTAGCTTTAGGGTAAGGGTTAGGGTTAGGGTAAGGGTAAGGGTAAGGGTTAGGGTTAGGGTTAGGGGTTAGGATTAGGGTTAGGGTTAGGGTTAGCGTAATGGTTAGGGTTAGTTTTAGGGTTAGGGTAAGTGTAAGGGTTAGGGTTAGGGTTAGGGTAAGAGTAAGGGTAAGGGTTAGGGTTAGGGTTAGTGTTAGGTTTAAGTTTAGAGTTAGGATTAGGGTTAGGGTAAGGGTAATTGTTAGGGTTAGGGTTAGGGGTTAGGATTAGGGTTAGGGTTAGGGTTAGGGTAAGGGTTAGAGTTAGGGTTAGGTTAAGGGTAAGTATTAGGGTTAGGGTTAGGGTTAGGGTTAGGGTAAGGGTAAGGGATAGGGTTAGGTTTAGGGTTAGGATTAAGGTTAGCGATAGGGTTATTGTGAGGGTAAGGGTTAGGGTTAGGGTTAGGGATAGGGTAAGTTTTAGGGTTAGGGTTAGGGTTATTGTAAGGGTTAGAGTTAGGGTTAAGGTTAGGGTTAGGGGAAGGGTAAGGGTTAGGCTTAGGGTTATTGTAAGGTTTAGGGTTAGGGTTACAGATGGGGTAAGGAAAAGGGTTAGGGTTAGGGTTAGGGTTAGGATTAGGTTTAGTGTTAGGATAAGGGTAAGGGTTAGGGTTAGGGTTAGGGTAAGGGTTTGGGTTAGGGTAGGGGTTAAATTTAGGGTTAGGGGTTAGGGTTAATTTTAGGGTTAGGTTTAGATTTTGGGTTAGGGTTAGGTTTAAGGTAAGGGTTAGGGTTAGGCTAAGGGCAAGGTATAGGGTTAGGGTTAGGGTTAGGTTTAGGGTTAAGTTTAGGGATAGGGTTAGGATAAGGGTAAGGTTTAGGGTTAGGTTTAGGGTAAGGGTTAGGGTTAGGGTTAGGGTTAGCGTGAGGGTTATTGTAAGGGTTAGGGTTAGGGTTAGGGTAAGGTTTAGGGTTAGGGTTATTGTAAGGGTTCGGGTTAGGGTTAAGGTTAGGGTTAGGGTTAGGGTAAGGGTAAGGGATAGGGTTAGGTTTAGGGTTAGGTTTAGGGTTAAGTTTAGGGTTAGCGTTAGGGTAAGGGTAAGGTTTAGGTTTAGGGTAAGCGTAAGGGTTAGGGTTAGGGTTAGGGTTATTGTAAGGGTTTGGGTTAGGGTTAGGGTTAGGGTAAGGGTAAGAGTTAGGGTTAGGGTTAGGGTTAGGGTAAGTGTTAGGGTTAGGGTTAGGGTTAGGTTTAGGGTTACAGTTAGGTTTAGGGTTAGGGTAAGGGTAAGGACTAGGGTTAAAGTTAGGGTTAGGTTTAGGGTTAGGGTTAAAGTTAGGGTTAGGGTTAGGGTAAGGGTTAGAGTCAGGGTTAGGTTTAGGTTTAGGGTTACGGTGAGGTTCAGGTTTAGGGTTAGGTTAACGGTTAGGGTTAGGGTTAGGGTTAAGTTTATTGCTAAGTTAGGGTTAGTGTAAGGGTAAGGGTTAGAGTTAGTGTTAGGGTTAGGGTTAGTGTTTAGGTTAGGGTTAGGGTTAGGTTAAGGGTAAGGGTTAGGGTTAGGGTTAGGTTAAGAGTAAGGGTTAGGGTTAGGGTTAGGGTTAGGGTTAGGATTAGGGTTAGGTTTAGGGGTTTAGGGTTATTTTTAGGTTTAGGGTTAGCGTAAGACTTATGATTAGGTTTAGGGTAAGGGTAAGGGTTAGGTTAGGGTTAAGGGTGAGGGTTAGGGTTAGGGTTAGGTTTAGGGTAAGGGTTAGAGTTAGGATTAGGATAAGACTAAGGGTTAGGGGTAGGGTTAGGGTGAGGGTTTGGGGTTAGGGTTAGGGTTAGAGTTAGGGGTTAATGTTAGGGTTAGGTGTTAGGGTTAGGGTTAGGTTTAGCGTTAGAGTTAGGGTTAGGGTAAGGGTTATTGTTAGGGTTAGGGTTAGGGTTAGGGTTAGGGTTAGGGTTAGGGTAAGGGTAAGTGTTAGGGTTAGGATTAGCGCTATGTTTAGGGTAAGGTTAAGCGTTTGGGTTAGGGTTAGGGTAAGGTTAAGGATTAGGGTTAGGGTTAGGGGTTAGGGTTAGGGTTAGGGTATGTTTTGGGTTAGGGTTAGGGTTAGGGTAAGGGTAAGTGTTAGGTTTAGGGTTAGGGTTAGTTTTAGGGTAAGGGTAAGTGTTAGGGTTAGGGTTAGGTTTAGGTGTTAGGGTTAGGGTTAGGGTTAGGGCATGTTTAGGGTTAGGGTTAGGGTTAAGGTAAGGGTAAGTGTTAGGGTTAGGGTTAGGGAAAGGGTAAGGGTTAGGGTTAGGGTTAGGTAAGGATCAGGGTTAGGGTTAGGGTTAGGTTTAGGGTTATTGTAAGATTTAGGGTTAGGGTTAGGGATAGGGTAAGGGAAAAGGTTAGGGTTAGGTTTAGGATTATGGTTAGGTTAGGGTTAGGGTTAGGGTTAGGGTAAGAGTAAGGGTTAGGTTTATGGATAGGCTTAGGGGTTAAATTTAGGGTTAGGGGAAAGGTTTAATTTTAGGGTTAGGATTAGTTTTAAAGTTAGGGTTAGGGTTAGGGATAGGGTTAGGTTAAGGGTAAGGGTTAGGGTTACGGTTAGGGTTAGTGTTAGAGTTAGGGTTTGGGTTAGGGTTAGGTTTAGGTCTAGGTAAGGGTAAGGGTCAGGGTTAGGCTTAGGGTTAGGGTTAGGGTTAGGGTTAGGGTTAGGGTTACGGTTAGGGTAAGGGTAAGGATTAGGGTTAGAGTTAGGGTTAGGGTTAGGGTTAGGGTTAGGGGTTAGGGTTAGGGTTAGCGTAAGGGTTAGGGTTAGGATTAGGATAAGTTAAGAGTTAGGGGTAGGGTTAGGGTTAGGGTTAGTGTTAGGGGTTAGTCTTAGGGTTAGAGTCAGGGGTTAATGTTAGTGTTATGGGTTAGGGTTAGGGTTATAGTTAGGGTTAGGTTTAGCGTTAGGGTTAGGGTAAGGGTTAGGGTTAGGTTTAGGGTTTGGGTTAGGGTTAGGGTTAGGGTAAGGGTAAGTGTTAGGGTTAGGATTAGGGCCATGGTTAGGGTAAGGGTAAGCGTTAGGGTTAGGGTTAGGGTTAGGGTAAGGTTAAGGGTTACGGTTAGGGTTAGGTTTAGGTTTAGGGTTAGGGGTTAGGGTTAGGGGTAGGGGTAGGGTATGTTTAGGGTTAGGGTTAGGGTTAGGGTAAGGATTAGGGTTAGGGTTAGGGTTAGTGTTAGTGTAAGGGTTAGGGTTAGGGTTAGGGTAAGAGTAAGTGTTAGGAGTAGGGTTATTGTAAGGGTTAGGGTTAGGGTTAGTGTTAGGGTAAGGGTAAGTGTTAGGTTAGGTTTACGGTCAGGGTAAGGGTTAGGGTTAGGTTTAGGGTTAGAGTAAGGGTAAAGGTTAGGGTTATGGTTAGGGTTAGGGTTAGGGTATGGGTAAGGGTTAGAGTAAGTGTAAGGGTAAGGGTTATGGTTAGGGTTAGGTTTAGGGTAAGGGTAAGGGTTAGGGTTAGGGTTAGCGTAAGGGTTAGCATTAGGGTTAGGGTTAGGGTAAGTGTAAGAATTAGGGTTAGAGTTAGGGTTAGGTTTAGGGTTAGGGTTAAGGTTAAGGTTAGGGTTATGGTTAGAGTTAGTGGAAGGGTTAGGGTTAGAGTTAGGGTTAGGTTTAGGGTTAGGGTTAGGGTTAGGTTTAGTGTTAGGATAAGGGTAAGGGTTAGGTTTAGCGTTACGGTTAGGGTTAAGGTTAGGGTTAGGTTTAGGGTAAGGGTAAGTGTTAGGGTTAGGTTTAGGGTTAGGGTAAGGGTTAGGGTTAGGGTTATTGTAAGATTTAGGGTTAGCCTTAAGATTAGGTTTAGGATTAGATTTAGGGTAAGCGTAAGGGTTAGGGTTAGGGTCATGGCTAGGGTAAGTGTTAGGGTTAGGTTTAGGGTTAGGGTAAGATTAAGGTTAAGGTTAGGGTTAGGGTAAGAGTAAGGATTAGGGTTCGGGTTAAGTTTAGGGTTAGCGTTAGGGTTAGGGTAAGGTTAAGGTTTAGGGTTAGGGTTAGGGTTAGGGTTAAGGTTAGGGTTAGGGGTAGGGTTAGGGTAAGAGTAAGGTTAGGGTTAGGGTTAGGGTAAGAGTAAGGATTAGTGTTCGGGTTAAGTTTAGGGTTAGGGTTAGGGTTAGGGTAACGTTAAGGGTTAGGTTTAGGGTTAGGGGTTAGGGTTAGGGTTAGGGTTGCGGTTAGTGTAAGGCTTAGCGTTAGGGTTAGGATAAGGGTAAGGGTTAGGGTTAGGGTTAGGGTAAGGGTAAGGGTTAGGGTTAGGGTTAGGGTAAGGTATAGGGTGAGGGTTAGAGTTAGGGTTAGGGTTAGGGTAAGTGTAAGGGTTAGGGGTAGGGTTATTGTAAGGGTTAGGGTTATGGTTAGGGTTAAGGTAAGTGTTATTGTTAGGGTTAGGGTAAGGATAAGGGTAAGGGTTAGGGTTAGGGTTAGTTTTAGAGTAAGGGTAAGGGTTAGGATTATGGTTAGGGTTAGGGTTAGGGTAAGGGTAAGGGTTAGGGTTAGGGTTAGGGTTAGGGTCAGGGAAGGGTTAGGGTTAGGGTAAGGGTAAGAATTAGGGTTAGAGTTAGGGTTAGGTTAGGGTTAGGGTTAAGGTTAGGGTTAGGGTTAGGGTAAGGGTAAGTTTTAGGGTTAGGGTTTGGGTAGGGTTAGGGTTAGGGTTAGGGAAAGTGTTAGGGTTATGGTTAGGGTTAGGGTTAAGATTAGGGTTAGGGTTAGGGTAAGGGTAAGGGTTATTGTTACGGTTAGGGTGCAGGTTAGGGTTAGGGATAGGTTAAGGGTTAGGGTTAGGGTTAGGGTTAGGGTAAGGGCTAGGGTTAGGGTTAGGGTGATTGTAAGGGTTAGGGTTAGGGTTAGGGTTAGAGTAAGGGTCAAGTTTAGGATTATGGTTAGGATAGTGTTAGGGTTAGGGTTCGGGTAAAGGTTAGGGTTAGGTTTAAGGTTAGGTTTAGGGTTAGGTTTAGAGTTAGCGTTAGGGTAAGGGTAAGAATTAGGGTTAGAGTTAGGGTTAGGGTTAGGGTTCAGGTTAGGGTTAGGGTTAGGATAAGGGTAAGGTTTAGGGTTAGGGTTTGGGTAGGGTTAGGGTTTGGGTAGGGTTCGGTTTAGGGTTAGGGAAAGTGTTAGGGTTATGGTTAGGGGTTAGGGTTAGGGTAAGGGTAAGGGTTAGGGTTATGCTTAGGGTTAGGGTTAGGGTCAGGGTAAGGGTTAGAGTAAGGGTAAGGGTTAGGGTTATGGTTAGGGTTAGGTTTAGGGTAAGGGTAAGGGTTAGGGTTAGGGTTAGGGTTAGCGTAAGGGTTAGCGTTAGGGTAAGGGATAGGGTAAGTGTAAGAATTAGGGTTAGAGTTAGGGTTAGCTTTAGGGTTAGGGTTAAGGTTAGGGTAAGGGTAAGTGTTAGGGTTAGGTTTAGGGTTAGGGTAAGGGTTAGGGTTAGGGTTATTGTAAGATTTAGGGTTAGCCTTAAGATTAGGTTTAGGGTTAGAGTTAGGGTAAGCATAAGGTTTAGGGTTAGGGTTAGGGGTTAGGGCTAGGGTAAGGGTTAGGGTTAGGGTTACGGTTAGGGTAAGATTAAGGTTAGGGTTAGGGTTAGGGTAAGAGTAAGGATTAGGGTTCGGGTTAAGTTTAGGGTTAGGGTTAGGGGTTAGGGTTAGGTTTAGGGT